>OY282640.1:101829684-101969684 GCA_958299015.1 Tetanocera ferruginea | reverse complement strand
CGCCTTCACGGCAAGGGTTAGGTTTTAGGTTGTTTCCACTAAAAACTGTAGTCATCGGGTTGTATATTTCTCTTCTTTTTTTCAGCAATTTCTATTTATTTCAGCTAAATTTTCACTTTTTTTCAGCAATTTTTCATTTAAAAAAACATATAACTGAGTGTTTTTTTTCCCACCATCTTTTTTGCATGTTTTTTCCCTCCCACACTATATGGTTAGTTTATTTTCATATTGAAAAATATTGTCGATATAAAGATTTTCAACGAAAAGTTGCAATCGACAATGTTCGTCAATATGTTTATTTTGTATATATAGATTGATTTTTATGGTCTCATTTGGAATTTAAAGTGCCGTAAGATTCAATATGAAAATATTGATATTTTAAATGGTAATCTTTATTCAAGGATGGGAGCACGAAGGTCTAATTTATTAATATATATTTTTTAATATATTCTATATATGTATATGACCAAGGATGAGCACGAGTTATTTGTGTCTCATTTTTTGGTTATTTATTTTGTATTCCATATTGAACAATGTTGTCAGTAAGTTATAACTGACAACATCCGCCGATATGTCTAAGTATATTATTTTATTTTCTTAAGTAGTTTATTTTTATTTTTACATGTTTTTTAATACCTTCTTAGAGAACTATAATTTATAATCAAAGGTGAGAACAAGTTAATGGTCTCATTTTTGGTTAGTCAATATTTGGTGAAATAAGTTATTTTTCACCAAAATATTGATAAGGTACAAAACGAACAGTGACAGGACGTTAGTGGCTATTTTTTAATATTTTTACCCGTCTCTAGCTCCCTAGGCAATGTGGTTTTGACACTTTGTAAATTTTACAAAGATTTTTTTGTTTCTTTTTGAGATGCTGAGTGTCAGAAGCAGCTTGCCAAACCAATATCAAAGAACTGTTGTTCCTTATGACAAGAGCTACAACTTTGCCTCTGAGAGTAAATCGAAATTCTGAACGGTTTACAAGATATGAGCCTGAGAAAATGATCACATTTTTACGAAAATGATACCGAGGCCCCAAATCTTTGGGGGCCCATAAAACAAAAAGTGCATGACTTTGGGGAAAATTGGGAGACACGGGTCTTTTTTTTTTAGTCTTTTATCACGTAGTGGTGTCCGTATATGGTTATTTTTTTGGTGTTGCACTGTGTAAGTGATTGAATTGTCAGAGGATGTGAGTTCAATCCCCAGCATCGGAAATTTATTTGTATAATTTTCTATTTGCTATTATTATAAATTAACACTTTTTGTTCAGTAATATTAATGGCCTTAGCCCGAAGACAAGCAATAGCAACACAATAAACAGATCGGCAAAACATCATATTATTAATATTCAATTTTTTAATAATACATAATATGTATATGTTTATTAATAAAAATGTTCGATAGTTTCAAAAAACATATTTTGAAAGATATTTTCGTTTAAGTACCAAATTTAATATAAATTAAATACATTTTTTTTTTGGATTAAGCAAAAATCTTTTTTTAGACTTTTTATTGTGATAAAAATTTAAAAAATTGTTAAATACCGAAAATATACTTTTTAAGTCAAATCAACTTATACACCCTTATCATGAGTTTCGCCCGAAAAATATTTTGACTAGCGAAAAACTGTTCGCCCGAAAATTTTTAAACCTATTGTGAGTTTCACACGAATCACAGTTCACTTTAAATCAGCTGTGCACTTTCGAACATACTATTGTGAATTGTTTGCACAGAATTATGACGTTGCTGTTCTTTTAGTTGGCACTTTTTCTGGCCGTATATACGATCCTGAGGTCGGTATATTTTTATAAAGGAGATTTGAACTTCTGCATTATGCTTTTTAGTTATATGTACAACTTCGTTAATTTTATTGCACACCTCTTCTTGTATTTGCAGTTTTCTTAACGCGACTTTTTTGGTAGACATTTTGACAGGTGTTTTTTTAGCATTTTTGACTGGTGGATTTTATTGCATGGATCAATATCACAAGGGGCAGCGTGGGGTGAAGCATGACTTAAGTCTGAAGCTTCCTGTATGGGATTCGCTTTTCTGACTTTACATTCCTGGCTTTAGTTGGCTGATTCTGAGTCTTTCCGAAGAGAAGCAGAAAATGAAACTGGCACTTCCTCTGCAACAGCACACAAGTGTTCCACGTTGATGGATCCGTATATTTCGTCAATTGCTTCTTTCATTCCTATAAGCTGAAATATGGCTTTCTCTGAAGGTGACAATTTTTGCGTTCGATTGGGACCACCGCCGTTCCTCTTTCGTACTTTTTGTTTTCGTCGGAAGTATCTTTTCTGCTCATTCTAAGACTACAAATTCAAAGTTTATTTTTAAAGAAGCATACACATAGCAGAAATCCACACCTCCTTCCAAGCACTGTTCAATTCAAAACTGAGTTGCTTCCAAAATAGCGCCACTCTATCTATATTTCCCTGCAAGAAACCTTGTATAATATCAAGGATAAGAATTTTGCTTTGTACAACGGTTATTGTTTTGCTTCTAACGTTAAGCCAAAATAAAAGAATTTTAATTTTTTTTTTGCAAAAATAAAAGGTGCTTATATTTTTCTTGAATCTTTTCCGCTAAGAAAATAAAAGTGAAAAAATATATATGTAAAGGCGAAACATTCCGCTATAAATCACAGTTGCCGATAGCCGGATTTTTTTCGAACATACGAAATTTTCCGTGTGAAACTCATAATAAGCGAAAAGAATAACTGATTATTTTCGGGCGAAACATACATTCCGGCGCAACTCATGATAGGGGTGATAGATAAATGTAAAGAAAAAACATAAGCTTGACATTTTTTAACCTTTGAAATTTTTTCTAAAAATATCGTTGTATTGAAACTAACTTGAGGTATATATTTATTCTCTATATTTATTAGACATGTAGACATGTAGCATCTTAAATTTTGTTTTATAATAAGACAAAAAATTTAAAACTAATAAAGGCTGACTAATATCTCACCACATACATAACAACGATAAAAAAAATGGTTCATTTAAAAAGGCGGAATTAAAAAATCACAATTTTAAAACAAAAGTAATTTGTGCATCCATTAAGTTGCCATACAAATTTTTCACAAATCGCTTTAGTCGTTTTTGAGTATTTGTGCAACAATTTTGAAGAGCACTGTTTTTGACAAAAAAACGCGTTTGTTTACAAAAATATCACTTAATTGTACATGAAAACCTGATATTATAATAATCAATAATTTAAATGACGGAGTAAAAATATCAACATGTTTCTTGTCCATAAAAAAACGAAATAGTAAATGTGTAACAATAACTTACCAAGATCTATGGTTGGAATCGCACCATGCTTCAACCTTGTTATTCCAATGCAAGAAGCATCAAAATGACGGCTACAAAGCTTAGAGCCTGTGTGCACGGACTCATGGTTAATTTTTAAATTTACACACCATTTTTTCTGTAAATCTGTACATGCGAATTGAATTCGATGTTTTTCCCTCACAATCATTCACAATACAACGTGAATAATTCATTATTCAAAATTTTTGAAACAAAACACAATTTTAGTTTAAAAAAATTTTAATTACAACTTGACTCTATCGTGGTTGTATCAATATAGATATATAAGAATTTTAAATCGCTTTTTTAAAAGAACTAGTTTTAACGGTTATTTTTTATAAGAAAAATAACGATATAAATAAGAAGAATAAAAAAGAGCATGATTATCACGTGTTGAAATTGAGAAATCTTATTATAAGAGAATATGTTGATGCCTGCATGCCAGCTGGTAAAAAGTTCATGTGCTTCCAACGACTCCATTATCGTACACAATTACTCCAGAGTACTGATGTACATTTTTAATTAAAAGAAAATTAAAAAAAAATTAATAATATGATTAATGTATGCTTTCGTTTCGGTGCGATATGTTTTTTCATTTAAATTTGGTCTTAAATTGGGAAAAATTTCTTTAGAAATCATTACAAAAAGTATATCATCTTACGTTTACCACTGGGAAAATGACCGTTAAATTCAAATTTTACGCACATGATACAATTGGTCTGTTCGAGTACTTATCCAGTGAAAAATATCCAGCAGCAACTTGCAAGAGAGAAACGCACAATTCTCTCTCAAATAGAAAAATATCATAAAAAGTACGCGAACGCAAAATTTGCAAACCACGATAACAGCTGATTAACGTCTTGCTTACATTTCAAGTGGAATGGCAAGCAAACGCAAATAGGACATAAAGTGTTCTTCTGGAACATTTCACAAGGTTGAAAGCGGTTAGATTTAACAAGTGTACCAATAATCATGGTGACTTTAACTATATTTTACAAAATTTTTACTAAATTTGTTTGGCTTGTTTGAAAGTTCAAATTGCAACGGTCTGAAATCAGCTGTTTTCTAGCTTGTAAATTCTCGACAGTAAAAATTTTTCCAGCAGGAATTTGCAACTTCCCCTCCGAGTCAACTGTCACTTTGCGCTCTCAATTTCTCTCATTCTGCAAGTTTTTTGCGTACGCGAACGCCAAAAGCTGATAATTTGTGAAAATTATCACAAATTATCAGTACTCGAACAGACCAATTGTATACCAAATTCTTATATGCCAGCTTCTAAACCGCAATAATACAAAAGAGAAAGAATAACAATAGAGCATAGCACTCACTTTCGAATACAACACTAAATTTCGAAATTATTAACCCTGCGCGATACTGGTACTTCTATTGGTAAAAATTTTGTGATCATAATTCGTGTGATTGATCATACACATGAGTGATTAAAACATATTAACCATCCATAGCACACTGGTATATTTTGCTAAAATTTATATTAACTATTCTAACTCGAAAATTATTTATAACTTAAGAATTTTTGGACAGAAAACTTGAAAGTTATTCAAAAATTTTGCATTATAAAACTGAATTAAACGGCCTTAAAAGTTTTGTTCAAGTTAACAAGTCGACCAAAAATATTAATTCCTGGCATTGATAGCATTTGACAGCAACAGCTGGAATTTGCTGTAAAGTATGAACCTGAACTTAGCATACTTAATCAAACTTAAAAATTTTTAATTTTTATTACAATTCCTGCAAATAATGAATACACTTGATTTAAATTTGTTCATAAATCAAAATAAAATGACTTACATAAAATTTGTGTTTACATTCTCTATGTTCACATCTGTGCCTAGTATTCTCGCAGAAATTATATGGCAATAAATTGTAAACAATTAAATTAATACCTTTAATTACAACACTACCGTCCTCTTTTTATCACACTGACAATATCGGCAGATTAAGTTGAAGAAAGTTTGTTGTCGACTTCTTAATCCAAAAAATTCAATAAATTTCCTACGCCGGAGTATGATGCTATCTAACTCTTTTCAACTCCCTAATAATACGAATGGATAAAGGTAAACAAATAAGTCAACCTGCTTTCATCTCTTTTTCGATGTATCGTTAGAGCAATTCACGGTGAGGTGTTCAAGCAGTTCAAGTTCGTTGTTCAAGCAGTTCAACCTCGTTGCCGTTTTACTCGCTCGTTCCTCCTGCGTGATGCATCGTTTTAAGCAAATCCACAAACCATGGTTCTCGTGAAAACTCTTGAAATAATTTATACTCGTTTGTTAAAGTAGCTCTCAGAGGCAAAAACCCTGCAAACAATAGCGAGTTGTGTTTATTAGTTCGTGCAGCATGCGAATCTATTCAGCCGGATACCTGCCAGACTTTGGTGAACTCCATGCAAAACTGCTGCCTGACTGTGATTTATAATAAAGGGTATTCAACGAAGTATTAATCATATTTCCTTCAAAATTTTCTATGTATTCGCCTTTCTTTTTTTTTAATCCTTGAAATGTATCGGATGTCCCTATTTTAATGCATTATCATTTTAAGAGAAGTAACGAGTTTTGATTTAATTTTTGTTTTTACAAGTGAACAATATGGAAAATGTTTTTTTATTTTTGTTACTTATTTATAAATCAATAAAAAAATAATCCCTTTTAACACAACAAGTTGATATTTTTCCACTTATGAACCTTAAAGGAGAAAACTACTTTGTGTCCCTATTTCATTGCACATAACTGTATATTTGTTCACTTATAAATTTCAATATTATATTTTTCTTCGTTTTGCTGGAATTTGGTCGTCTTCTTCTTCTTCTGGAATTTGGTAGTCAATTGAAAACTTTAAATACGTTTTCTGCAAAATCGCATTTTTTGAGTTATGACAGTTTTTTTAGTAAATGAGCGACAGGTTCTCAATTAAGGATAAATATGAGCTAAATATGATAATTATATTAGCTTGTAAAGTTCTCTGTGACGATTTTTATTTTTCATCATATCATTTTCATTATATGCGATATAAACAGGGGGAATAAGAGCAGCAGCTACCACACGGTTCTCCGAATTTAAGAAATTGAAAGTAGCACACGCCTTTGGATAAAACAAATTGTTAATATTTGCATCATGATATCAATAAAAACGTTTACCTGTTCAGTGCGAAGAACCTCTGTATTAATGCCAAATTTTTTTGTGAGTTCAATAATTTTTCGTGAAAATTCGATTGATATGAATTGATCTCCTATACCAAGAACAAGAACATCAACTTTTGGCTGTAATATTTGGAATATTTTAAGGCTTTCATCATTTATATCTTTGCACGAACAAACATTCCATGAAAGCACCGATCTAGAAAAAAATAGATAAAAATATTTAAGCTATTTAAAATTAATGCGTTAGAGCTGCACAAACTGTAGTTTGCTTCCGTTTAAAGGCAGAAAAACTAAAAATATACCACTTTAAAATGGTAGGGTTTGTTACCAAGCTATTTGAATTTTTAAATTGTTGCTGAGAAATTTTGCTAAAAAATACATTTTATACCAAATAATAATTAATAAATCTGGCAACGCTTTGGAAGTGAGTCCAATTATTTTTTCGATACGCAATATATTTACATTTTTTTGTAAGTAATTAGAACCAACTTATTTTCTTACATACAAAGCATTTTATATATTTCTTTTATAGAAACATAAATAAAAATTTAATCATTGGGTGCGTTCTCGAAACTGTTGACTTAAAGTCTTCTTAACGGAAGTTTCAGTTTCCGCTACTCATAACATGTTGTATATTTTTCGGAGCGTTTTATTTTTCCGCTACATTTTCTCAACATGCTGTAATTTTCAATTTGACATATTCACAAAGATTGACACATTTAAAAGTGATAATTCTATAATGACAATATTAATTATCTCGTCCAAATTCATATATCTAATATTTATTGAAGTTTCGCGCTCAAAAAGTCAATTTTTGTAAGTGTTTACAGAAAATGAAAATAACCGTTCAGAAGACACACAACGTGTTGTCAACCCTAACCAAAAAAGACGATTTGCTCCGTAACGAGCGAAGACGAAAATGTTCGCTTAAATGCAATTCAATGTTGTTGCCCAAAATAAGCTAACGTAAACACATCGAAACTGAACGAAACGGTTTGACGAGACGTTTTGTTCCGTAAGAACCGAACTCTTAGCGTCTCAACTCGTCAGCAACAATAGTGCAGAGTATTTTTACATCAAGTTTTATTGCATTTTTATCAATTAGTGCAAGAAACAATATTTTAATGAATTTATAGCCACTGTTAGGGATGAACAAGACATTTATATGCATTTGAATTAGTTGGCAGCTGACCAGTCTAGACGAGTTCAAGAACGTTTCATTTTGGGTTAAATGTCAAAACAGACGTAACGAGTGAACACGCTCGTCGAGTTGCAATCGTCTCGTTTCGTCTATTTTGGTTAAGGCTTATCACTTTCCGCTAATTGAGTTTCAGAAACGCACCCATTAGTTGCGTTTTTTTCGGACCACGATCCGATCAGAATTATTAAAAACGAAAAAATGCCTTAGATCATTTTTCGTTTTGACATGCTATAACCGAATAGATAACGTACTCGCATAGTTTGAAATCTATGAAAATTATTTATATGGAAATATTATATACAAAAAAAAAAGGAAGATTTGTCTAATTTACGGAAGCTGCTGATGTTCATACAAAAATTGGATGGATCCAACTTACTTTCTAAAGAATTGATGGTAGCTTCATGAACTTTTGGAAACAAAGGACACATAGTGATCCGGAGTTCTATGCTTAAAACAGTATTTACTTTCCTATTCCGCCGACACAGGTTAAACAGATGACATAAAAATTTTGTTCAAGTTGTGTTGTGTGTGTTGTCAAATATTTGTACACGATTGACCGAGGACTGGACCTACATATTTTATGCCGACTCCAAACGGCTAAAATTTCTACTTGCAAGAACTTGCAACTACTGAAAAAAACTGTTTGTCAAAAAAAAGACAAGCTGTCAAAATTGTTCTGTGGATTTCCTATTAAAATGGATGAAAAAAGAAACATTTATTTGATGTTTTGATGATACTGAGAGAAATGTAAGTATAAATGTTAATGTTGGTAGGACACAAGAAATGATTTCAACAATTTATAACCTTAAGTTACAGCAACATAAACAGCCTGCGAAGAAAAGAAGAATTTGTGAGGAAACCTCGAAATATGTAGCAAACGAAATGACGATTACTGAAGGTATTTGTTGCAATTGTTCCACACCATCTTTTATTAGTCTATGATAGTTATTTATTTTATAGGTGCATCCAGTTCCATTTTGGCGAATGATATTTTGCAAGCATCTTTGCTTTTGTTGGAGTCAAGTGAGTCTGAAAATGATTCCGATGGCGAAACGATAAACGGCATATTGAACGTGCATAAGGGCACGAACAATCCTTTTCTCATGATAAAGGAAAGCATTTTCCTGCTTCAAAAGAAAAGACGTAATTGTGTAAAAATTATTTCGAAGTGACCATTCCATCCTACAGGGAAGAAGAGTTTCGCAGCCACTTTCGCATTTCACGTTGTTTATACGAGAAGCTAAGTAAGAACTTTGCAAAAAGTGAACAGCGGTCTACGAATGGACGAAACGCCTTTCAGAGAGATTGTACCTTGCAGTCTTTTTATGGTTTGCTTGTCATGAAGCGTGCAGCTATAGACTTAGCAGATCGATTCGGCCTATCCTTTGGAACGGTTTGGAGCATGATCCATAGGGTTATACTATATATCAGCTCATTGAGCCCACAGTTTATCAAATGGCCAAATGAGGAAAAAAAGTAAGAATCCAGCAAATATTTTGAAGAGAAGTGTGGATTTTCTAAGGCAATAGGTAATTTATGTAAAAAGTTATTATTTCCATTGATTTAAACTAAAACCATATTAGGTTGCATCGATGGAACCCATGTGGTTATAGACCCTCCGAAGGTCAGCAAAGATGACTACATTGACAAAAAGGGCAATACCAGTCTATGTCTAGCATTTTCGTTGGATATCCGGGCTCATCGCATGATAGCTGGGTTTTTCAAAACTCTCCTCTATCCCAAAAGCTCGCATCGTCTTCCGGAGTTAACAAATCTTATATATGAAATATTTCTTAATTCATGGCTGATCATTTCAGGTTATTATATACTGGGTGATTCTGCGTATCCCTGCAGTTTGGTTCTTTTTACTCCCTACCGCGGTAATGGGCATCTAACAAGTGCTCAAAAAGTATTTAATATTAAGCCTAGCAGTGGTAGAGTGGCAATAGAGCATTCTTTTGGAATTCTGAAACAGCGTTTCAGGCAATTGTATTATTGCGATGCATTAAAAACTTGTGCCACTTTATTCGGGCATGCTGCGTTCTGCACAACATTGCAAACGAAGACAAGACTTAGACTTTACTTTGGGTGCACCTTTAGAAGTCGTGGAAGACTGCCTTGAACACGGAGCCATTACAAGAGGAAACGCAGTAAGAGATGGTATTTTGAGAGGATTTGAAACACTTTAATTATGATAGCAAACATTTCTGTATACATTTTATTAACTGAAATAAAAAAACATTCATTGGATTCAATGAATGCTTCAAAATATTTTTACTATTTCTTAGAAATTTGTATACATTGGCTGCGTTTCTAAAACAAAAAGAGTTGACAACATGTTGTAAGTATCACTTTCCGCTACTTTTTGTGTCTTCTGAACGGTTATTTTCATTTTCTGTCAACACAGTTACAAAAATTGACTCATTTGTGCGCAAAAATTTAAATAAATATTAAAAATATGAATTTGGACAATATTATCAATATTTGTGTAATAGACGATGTGGAAAGTGTTGTTTGTGCTGTAGGTGGTTTGTTGGATACTTTAGTGGATACAAATGATTTAAATTTATTCCAAGTTGCTCAGCGAAATGTTCGAGCAAAAAATGAAAATTACTATGAAGAAATTGTGCCACAATACAGCACGTCTTTGTTCAATGAGCACTTCAGAATGTCTCCAAGCACATTTGAGGTTTTTTAATATAAAATTGTGCTGGTTCTAAAATTAATTTTAATTAAATTTTAGGAATTAGTAACATTACTTGTGCATTCAATGCGTGGAAACAAAAATAAAATAGCGGAACTTCGAAAGAAAGTGATGTTAACTGTGTGGATTTTAGCAAAACCAGAAAGTTTTTTAGCTGCGGGCGATAGATTTGGCCTTTCTAAAAGCAAAGCACACCATATCTTTAAGGAAATATTGGACGTTATCGTGTCTTTAATGCCGACATTGATTAGGTGGCCAAACAGGAGCAACGAAGCTGTGGCTTTCCAAAGGCGCTCACGAGGTTTTCCGGGAATATTCATTTAAAAATTCAGTATCAGAAGGAAACGCAATAGATATATTAAAAATATTTGCCAAACATTTTAACCAATATTTTAGATTATTTTACCACTTTGCAGCTTCATGTGCACCTCTTACGTATCGGTTATTTGATAAACACAGTCGCCTAGTGTATAATCAACTTTTATCATATTGATTCCACTCATTTCTTTAATTAAAAGTATTAATTAATTAGAATATTGATAAATATTCATTTATTTAACCAAAATTTTGATTTCTTGATGGTTTATATTAAAATAGAAACAATTTCACTTATCACTTTCAATTATGTCCATGGTTGAATAACAAGGTTGCTGCAAAACTGACTGTGCTCTCTTTCGCATATCCGAAAGTGTCAAAATCAAATGGCTGCTGAAAAACAACAGCAACAACAACAACAGCTCAAGCAGTTCGCTTTGACATTTACGGCAGTCACGCTCTCCGTCTTGCTACTACCTTATTCAGTGTACCCTGATTATGTCAAACTTTGTGAATATGTCAAAATGAAAATTACAACATGTTGAGTAAATGTAGCGGAAAAATAAAGCGCTCCAAAAATTCACAACATGTTGTGAGTAGCGGAAACTGATTATTGCCGTTCAGAAGACATTTTACTCAACAGTTGTGCAACTGTTGCGAAAAATTTTGTTTTAGAAACGCAGCCATTAGGTCTGTTCACGTACTTAATTTGTAAAAACTTGCAGGGAGAGAGTAAAAGTAGAATTGAGAAGAAAATATGTACAAAGAGAAAAATAGCAGAAAAAGTACGTGAACAGGAAATTAGTAGAAACTTAAAAGTTAACAACAGCTGATCAAACGAATTGACAGTTTATTTCAACCGCAAAAAATTGAGTAAGAGTTTTTCCAAGTATTGTATACTATTAAAATAAATAAAATGGAGCCATTTAAAATAAATTTAAATATTTCGCCAAAGACTATTAAGCGAGTGCAAACTGGTATTAATAAACAAATATTGCAATGAGCAAATATAAAATTGCACTGTTTTCAGATGCACGCTACCAGCAGGAAATTATTTCCAAATTAGTGGAGCAGCAGACACGAGATATAAATAAAATTATATTCTCAGAAAATAGCGTGGAGTCCCAACAGACGTTGGACGATATTGAAACCTTGGACGACACACAACTAACCTTGGACGACGTGATAGATTTTGGAGCAAGTGGAAGTTTAGGCGTTGATGCAAAACAGAATGAATGGTTGGATGCAGCAACGTGGCTTGTAATATCCTTAGTGAAGGAGCTACGACCGCTTGTTGGAAAAAGTGGGAATCTCAAGAACAAAAAGAAAATGTGACTTGTGATTGCCGAGAAGCTCAGCGAGAAAGGCTACTGTTATACTGGACAGCAGTTAGAAGCATTATGGGTTGGAAAGGCGCTACAAAAAGAACAAAATGCACAATTATCAAACTGGGCGCAACAGGCAAAGTTGTCCTTACCAAACGTGAGTTTTGGATTAAATTTATAAAGTTTTGTTTACATCAAATCATTTTTGTATGCTGAATAGTGAAATGCACGATCTGATGCGAGAGAGGAAAGGAATGAACCCTGAATACGTGCTGGATGAAGAAGCTATCGTATCTGCTGCTGACGTAGATGCCGAGGAAGGTGTTTCACTTGATGCAGATTCTTCAACAAATTCAGGCACTTTCACTTCAGCAGGTGTATGAATTCTGCATACATTTTTAGGGTTAATAAATTAATATGCTTACGTATTACTTATTTATAGAGGCTACAAGCAGAAAACCCCGAACGAGGACAGTGCAGGAACAACTACTTCAGCATTTGAACGCCATTGCGGAAGAGAGGAAAGAGTTTGAAGAGAAAACCTTACACTTTCTTGAACTAAAGGAGCAGCGTAAAAAGAGGAAAGAAGAACGCGCCAAGATGGATGATGAACGCAAAAAAAGAAAGTTGGAGTTACTGGAAACGTTGGTAGCTAAAATAACGGAGCAGTAGCAGTATTTATTTATTATTTATTATTATATTATTTATGACATAGTTGATGTCGGCCTTCTTGTGTTTTCAGCTGTTGTAGATTAGGGCGGGTCGGTCTCCATACAAAAAAAAACGTTTTCTATAAACTCAGTCTAAAGTGTACCTTGGCTCATTGTGCTACCCTCCTCAAAACGATTTCGCGATGTGTTTACCTAAACCTAAGCCTAAAGTGAAAGGTTTTTACCTAAGCCTAAGGGTAAACACATCGCGAAATCGTTTTGAGGAGGGTAGCAAAATGAGCCAAGGTACATTTTAGACCGAGTTTATCCAACATTTTTTTTAGCGACCCACACTATTGAAGATGGGCTATGGCCGTAGAATAAAAAGAGATGTTGTTGTTTTTTTGTTTAGTTTATATTCGTCGATATTTCGGATTGATTTTCAAACCGTATGTAGGACATTTCTATTATATATACAAATTTTTAATTACAAACACAATTTTGACCTTACACTTAAATATTTTAACAACTTAAAACACTTTAAACAATGCTAACAATTTACACAATTTTCAAATAAAGAAATTGTGTAAAACATATACATACATATACATTAGACCGTACCTCAAAAAAAAGTGCGCCGTAAACCAGCGAATATGACGCATTTGTGCAAGACAATTCCAAAAAATTTTTTTTTAACCGAACGTAGGGCTCGCACATTGACATATTTCTTCATACCTCTGGTGTTTACAGTCGGATTGATTGGTATATCAATGTTTTTATCTCAAGGAGACCAATATGACCTCTTCAGAAGTCATTGATCTCAGGTGCACCGTTCTAGTACTTGCCCTGCAGATCTCAGTTTCTACAATCCTAATGTACCATCCTAATATCAAAAAAATAAAGCTCTTGAAATATCATTAATCTTTTGCCCAGGAAGTATATCGAAATTTCTAGCAGAACTATTTTTAAAAACTTGTCCTGCCGGTGATCACGTACTCTGCACTTATCTATAGCAAACTAGACTCGCGCTCTCATTTTTACCTCTATGAGAAATTGCACTTTGGTCAGTCGCTCAGAAGCCCAATGCTAATCCTACCTAGCTTTAATTTTCAAAACTCAACAAGACTATTCTTCATCAATGCCATCAGACTATGGAATTCACTACCAACTCACCTTAAGACTATAGTTAATGAGCTTAAATTCAAGTATGCCATTCTAAAACATTTCTCTCCACAAAATCTTTAACAATATTCAGTTCTCTAAATCTAAATCTCTTCTTTAAATATTTCATCTGATTACATTTTTTTGCCACTTTATCTTCTATGTTTTTCTATATTTTCTAATTTTACTTTGTCTTCACTGCTTTTAACCTTTATAATTATATTAAAATAATTTATTTTTAATTATATTTTTATTTATATTTACATCTTTGTTAAGTCTTAAGCAAATTACATGTATCATGCTTTGTACTTGAAAAGAACATGGTTCTTATTTTACTAATGAAAGTCAATTAATAATAATAATTATAAAAAACAAAAAAAAAAAAAATTTTTTTTTTTGCCGAACTCCCTTTTTGCATTTTCATCATATCTTCGGTATTAAAAGTCTGATCATATTGAATGACATATCGATGTTTTTGTTTAAAAGAGACCAATTATTTTTTTTTTCCAAGTCCTTGGAAGGCTTAAATTGATTTTGAGGAACTTTAAAAAACTCGTAAAAGAATAAAAAATCCGTAATGCCAATGCTAAAAGAGATAGTATCAACACTATTTTTATTGTGATTTTCTTAATATACAATATGTTATTATTTTCACAGCCACATCGAAAATAGCAATTTCAAACACTGGCTATTGCAATTCGTTTTTCCCCGTGAAAAAATAGTTGAAAATTGCGTCCGTCTAATATTTATTTCAAACGAGAGTTTTATAGAGTTTTGATCATTTTCAATAAAAATCGACCAAAAAACATTAAAAAAAATGTCTTTTATTGCGAGTGACTTAAATAATACCAAATTACCAACGGAGTATGATGTTATAAATTTTTTATTGTATCTGCGGCATAACAGTGATAAAAGTCGAAAGTTGGATGTTTTTAAACAAGAAGCTGTTAGAAATGTAATCGTTTTGTGGCAACGAGCCGGCATACCAATTATAACCCTAACGGCGGTTCGGAAACGTGTTGATGTACTTGCGAATACCTATTATACAATTTCTAAAAATCGATTGAGATATAACCTGAATGCTTGGAATAAATTGTTTAAAATTTCGATTTGTTTTGAAAATCCATCAAATTTTGACGTGATTCAAGTTGGCTATATTTTTGATGGCTCTCGAGTTTTGATAAAATGTGGCCCATGCGTTGTTCATCGGTGACCGCCAAAGCAGATTCATTCACTACATGAACAAAACGCTCGGTGTTTTTAGAATGGCATGGATAAGCTGTGAAGTTATATTGGTTTACTATAGAAAATAATCAAATTAAGTCATTTTCATTGTGCGAATTTGAGTCGCTCTCAAAGTTAATGAAGTTATCTTCTTGAGGACTATACATTTGGCGAATGCATCCTGTTGCTTCCTTGCGGGCTGCTAAAATCTTCTCATAGCCATCTGAACGCTATTGAGGATCTGGGTTTGTAATCATCGTTAACAAAATATTCTCCGGGTGCAAGAAGTACGCATTGGTTTTTATAAAAGAACGAACTGCCAGATGAATATCTACCGGCTTACAAGATACAATAAAAAATTTATAACATCATACTCCGTTGGTAATTTGGTATTATTTAAGTCACTCGCAATAAAAGACATTTTTTTTTAATGTTTTTTGGTCGATTTTTATTGAAAATGATCAAAACTCTATAAAACTCTCGTTTGAAATAAATATTAGACGGACGCAATTTTCAACTATTTTTTCACGGGGAAAAACGAATTGCAATAGCCAGTGTTTGAAATTGCTAATTTTGATGTGGCTGTGAAAATAATAACATATTGTTTATTTAAAAAATCACAATAAAAATAGTGTTGATACCTCTTTTAGCATTGGCATTACGGATTTTTTATTATTTTACGAGCTTTAAAGTTCCTCAAAATCAATTTAAGGCCTTCCAAGGACTTGTAGGAATATTTTTTTATTTTGGAAAAAAATAATTGGTCTCTTTTAAACAAAAACATCGATATGTCATTCAATATGATCAGACTTTTAATACCGAAGATATGATGAAAATGCAAAAAGGGAGCCCTGAGTTTGGCAAAAAAATTTTCAAAAATTTTTTAAAAATAGTTCTGCTAGAAATTTCGATATACTTTTTGGTCAAAAGATTAATGATATTTCAAGAGCTTTATTTGTTTGATATTAGGGTGGTACATTAGGATGGTAGGAATTGAGATCTGGAGGGTAAGTACTAGAACGGTGCTCCTGAGGACTTCTAAAGAGGTCATATTGGTCTCCTTGAGACAAAAACATTGATATACCAAACTTTAAAATCCGACTGTAAACACCAGAGATATGAAGAAATATGTCAATGCGGGACCCCTACGTTCGGTCAAAAAAAAAAAATTTTTCGTAATTGCCTTGCACAAATGCGTAATATTCGCTAGTTTACGGCGCACTTTTTTTTTGCATAGGAAGTGGTACCGTCTAATATACATACATATACATTTAAATATTTATATTTGCTGACACTTTGTTGCCACCCTATCGTATAATACCTATTGTATTATTTTTGTAACGATTTTGTGCCACTTTTATTTTATGTCTTGGGTACTGAGTAAGTGTGACTTGATTTTTACAGAACCGTAAATCAAGCTCATTCCTATCCTCAGCAGTCACACTGCCTTTGCAAACATTGTAGCGGCAACCTGACACCCCCAACATAAACTCTAGCACTGACTCACAAGTTTGTGTATACAACAACAAGCGTTGGTTTTGCCTGCGCGCTGGGGTAGCTACGTATCCAGCAGGCAAGCAAGTTATAAAATATATAATAAAGGTTTAGTGGTGGCAGGGAATATGGTCTCTGCTGCCTTAAGTTAATAGTAGATCACGAGTCGTCGGCACGGAATAACTTCATAAAAATATCTCATGTAAATAGGAAAAAAACTCATTTGTAAATAAACTCGTCTACAAATAAAAAAGGAAAAAGACCGTTTATATTTATTACAATATAATTTCCACAGTGGTGACCCCGAGGGCGCGAGTGTTTACGAGACGAACAGTGCATAAATCCCTGAATTAAAAAAAGTAAAAAATAAAGTTTAAAAAATAAAAAGTTGAAAAGTAAAAATAAAATTTTATGAGTTCAGATGAAAAATGCAATACCGAAGAAGGTTGTAGAATACCCTACAACCGCCTGCACTATCACACTAATTTTAAGCACATCACTATGTTATGATTAAACTCAAAGAAGTATAACACTTTTGTTTATGTAAAATTTAAGGCTCTATTTATTTATTTTAAGTTATTATATATTAAGCATTTTGACTCAATAAACATTCAATACAAAGCATTCATCTGCTTATATTTTAACTACCTTTGAGCATTCATCTGCTCAGGTCTTTTTTTTTAATTAGAGCCAGTGGCGTTTTAAACGCCGGCTAAAAACCCATAGGCAGGACCTTAAAAACTTATAAACTAAAAAAAATCAAAACACGCGTTTAAAACCGTTTAACACTTTCGTTCAACAAAAAAACAACGCGTATCACTACATGGCGATCCTGCCCAACGCGGAACAATTTAACGAGGCGCTAGAAGAGTACGTGCCACCAGGCGGCAACGCAAACGCTCCGGTGAACATACCATTGAGCAGAGGGCCAAAAAAAGCTTACGCTGGAGGAGTATCAGCAGCGTCAGAGCAAACTTAAAGAAGCAACACGAGTCGTCATACCACCGACGGTACAACCGAGAAGCAGGAGAGGAGGAAGATTAGTAAAGCTACGAAGAAAAATTGCTGCACTGAAGGCGATTGTGAATGCTGAGCATCCACCGGACTTCCAGACGGCATCGAAGATTTGGTTGGAAATCGATGAGCTCGAGGAACAATTTCGAGCATTTAAAAGCAAACAACTTTAACAAGTTATATATATTCAGTATGAAATACATTCAATAAAAAAAAAAAAACATAAAAAAAAAAAATTTTTTATTATAAGTATTCTTTTATCATTATATCATTTTAATAATTAATGTAACAAAAACTTACATTTAAATAACACAATATCTTAAAACCATTTTTTTAATAATTTTTTTGCACTTTTAACACTTCAGCACTTAGTTTTTTTTTTATTATATAAACACTCGCGAAAAATTTTACGCAAGCGCGAGCTCACGACCGGCATTTTTTTTCATTCATTGACTGAAACGTCAGTCAATCACTTGTTGCTTTATGCATCTTTCGCATACATATTTGTAATAGATTAGTGCTACGATCAAAGGGTGTTTCTACATACTAAAAAGTATATGTCACTCTAGTAGACTGAATTTACATGGAAGCAATAAATAGAAGTATTCAAGTGTTGGAAAAATTTAAATTAAATATAAGAAAAAGTAAAAATAGAATATACAGTAGTGAGTACATAAGTAACAAAGTAAAAAATTTTGAAAAATTAAAACTTGAAGTAGAAGAAATAGAAAATAAAGAAAATTGTCGAATTTTAAAAGAAAAATTCCACAATTGTTATAAAGAAATAATTATAATAATAAATAGTTTAACCATTAAAGAAAAAAAAAAAAAATTTGTCGGAAAATAATATTGAAAATTTAGATTTGTCCAACATTTGGGAAGAAGAAAATTTGCCAAAAATGTCTTATTTTGACATTAATATGGTAGGTAAAAACCTACAAATTTTCAAGGGTTATTTTAATCAACTGGACGATTTCATTACGCAATCCGAGTTATTGCATGATCTTGTAAAAGATGAAGATAGACCTATTTTTGTAAAATATGTCTATAATTTTAAATTATCAGCCCAAGTTCGCGGTATACTTGGACGCTCAAATAAGCCTGCAACGTTCATAGAGCTGAAGAATTCGTTGGAAAAAGCTTACCCTAATCCAAAGAATTTACAGCAAGTTTTAAGTGAATTCAGTGCACTTTAGCAAAATAGATTAAATATATCAGAATTTAGAGAAAAAATAGTGGAACTTTCCGAACAATTAAGTAATTTTGAGATAAAAACTTTGAATAATCCAAATGAATTAGAAAAAAATGCAATTTATAAAGTAAATGAGAGTATGCCTCTGAATATTTTCTTGAAAGGCGTAAATAGGGAATATACAAATATTTTGTTGGCAAATCCACCAAAAACATTTAATGAGGCCGTACAAAGGTGTATAACTGTAGAAAGAAGTTTAGAAACAGACAGTAACACAATATTTCACATACGGAATGGAAATAATTTTGGTATCGAGAATAGAAGGTACCAAAATAACAGAAACCAATTTAATAATAATAATAAGAACAATCATAATAAAAACAACAATTACAGAGGCAACTCTTATGGCCATCAGAGCCATAATTTTTCATATAGAAATACTAATAATGGCAATTACAGCCAAAATTTTGGAAATAATGGTTACAATAACCATTACAACAACAACTTTAAAAACGATAATTATGAGAATAATAATCAAAGAAATAGCTACGGAAACAATAATAACACAAATAGAAATTCAAACCAAAATTTCAGAACACAGGGAAACGGTTACGGCCGGGTAGCAGAGAATGGTACCCGCAGAGGCCAAAACTAATGTACAAAATATCGAAAAATTTATCAAATTACATAATTTTAAAATGTAAAAATACTAATAAAGATTTAAAATTCTTGGTAGATACTGGAGCTGATATCTCCATTTGTAAATTAAATAATATAGATGAAGTTAATACAAGAAATATTTTAACACTTACAGGAATAACAAGAGAAGAAATTGAATGTATTGGCACAACTTATCTGAAATTAATGGTGGAATCAGAAATCATTGTGCACAATTTTTATATAGTTGAAGATGATGTTCCAATCGCAACAGATGGAATCATAGGGCGAGATATTTTAGAAAAATATGTGTCAAAAATAGATTTTGAAACATATACGGTTAGTTTTAATATAAATGCAAAAGAATTAATCATACCAATAAATTTAAAAGATAAATATAATACAAATATTTTAATACCAGCTCGGTCTGAGTCAATAGTACCTGTTCAGTTCCGAACAATACAAATAAATTAAGTTATTAATAAGTAGTTGTAGTCATACAAATATACAAGCATAACAGCAAAACACAAAACAACAAAGCATTCCAGTAACTACCAAAAAAGCTGAGCCTGCAAAAAAACGACACATGAGTCTCAGTGCAATGTTCTGGACAAAGTCAAGGCCAGTTTGGCTATGTTTTAATATGAATAGAATTTTGTAGTGCAATGTGCTGAACAATTATTTCAAGGGCAGCTTGGCCGTTTTTGTTGTGTGTGCATTTTGTTGTTATGCTTAATCATATGCTAAATTCAACATATATACATATTACATATTAGTTTTATATATTCTTTTTCTATGTAAAATTGGAACAAATTTTGTATAAAAGGAATCTAAATAGTAACAATAAATGAATATTAAAAGTCAACACCTTTGAAGCGGTTCTTTTTATTCCTCTGTAGTTGAACAGGTTCAAGTGCCTGGTTAACCAAAGCAAAAAAAAACAAAAATAATTATCCTTAGTTGAACAGGTTAAAGTGCCTGGTTAACTTTTGAATAATTATTTAAACAACTATTCCTTAGTCAAGTTAAGACTAAGGATTTGCAGTTGCGCCCATTAAGACGCAACATTCTGGTGACCCCGACGTGATCTGCAACACTTCTTAGGCAGATTCAACATATCATTCTGGTGGTTCAGTTTCATCAGCATTTATCATGGAAGATTTTTCATCATTGGTTGCCTTGCAAAAGTTGGCGGGCAATGAAATTCAGCAAATTGTGAAGAATTTCAAAAAGGATTCTCCAGATCGAAAGACGACATCAATCTATTTTGAAGAGCGACTGCAGCGTCTAAATAAAGTGTGGGATCAATTTGAAGAAAACGACACGAAGATTCGTACGATAAAGGATCTATCATTAGATCATGAATACTTTAAAACAGACTACTATAACAACATTTTGACTGTGGCCAATAAGTACAAACAGATTTTTACAACCGAGATACAAAACCTGGAATCGAAGTCATCACCCCAATTGGAACCACCTACAAAGGCAACCCCAAGAGACATACGAGAATTTACAAAAGATGCATCCTCGGTTGCACCAACAACTCAGCAGGATCAGTCGTCATCAATTTCTCCAGTCCAAGTTAGTTTTGAGGCCATGTGTAGGAGACAAAAGGCGATGATGTCATCACTGGAACGTCTACTAGCGGGCAATTCAATACAAGAGGCTCCTTCACAGTGTCTGATCGTGTTAAGCAAGCTGTGGAGCCAAGTTGAAGAAATTCACTATAAATTATGGGAACTGTTCGAGGACCCGGCAGCAAAAGGATATGACATACTGGCATACTCAGAACTCGAAGCCAGAGTCATACACCGACAAGAATTGTTAACAAAACATAAGAATATCAATGATGAATTCCAGGCAACAAATCACCAATTGGTGCATCTACCAAAAATGTCAGTACCGAAGTTTGACGGAAACTACTTGAAATGGCAAACTTTCGCAGACATATTCACGCGAATGATACATCAGCAACAAATTCCAAAAATCCAGAAAATGTGGTACCTCAAAACCAATGTATTCGGGGAGGCTGAACGCGCGATTGGTCATCTCGAATTGACAGAAGATAATTACGACATCGCATGGGAAGCTCTACAAGATCGTTTTAGCAATAAGAGAATGCTTACATCAGCTATAATACAACGGCTGATATCCCTTCCAAACCTCACATCAGAAGCCAAGACTATTCGAAACTTTCATGACACCATTCATGAAAGCTTAGCCGCACTCAAGAATCTTGGAGTCGAGACAGATAGCTGGGATCCTCTGCTGTTGCACATTTTAATAAAGAAATTTGATCACCAAACCCATATGCTCTACGAGCAATCACTTCAAGACCCCAGAAAGCTTCAAGAAATAAGCACCTTTCTCAAATTCTTAAAGAATCGGTTCCAAGCATTAGAAGCCATAGGATGTAATATCAAAAGAGTGGTAACATCGACAGCAGTATCCAATCACAACAGTTGCAAGGTTTGTAAGCAAGGTGGCCATCCTCTTTACTATTGCCAACAGTTTCTCAAGATGTCCGCCGTAGAACGACTGAAATGGATACAGAAACAAAACCTGTGCGTCAATTGTTTCAAAGAAAATCACACAGCCAAGACATGTAAATCACGAAGCTGCACAAAATGTTCAGCAAAGCACAACACACTACTGCATTTACAGGGAGATGCTAAAATTCAGAAAACAACATTAAATCATCAAGTTCCTGAT
This sequence comes from Tetanocera ferruginea, assembly GCA_958299015.1. NCBI lineage: Eukaryota > Metazoa > Arthropoda > Insecta > Diptera > Sciomyzidae > Tetanocera > Tetanocera ferruginea. Next base: position 101,947,552 of record OY282640.1, on the reverse strand, counting down.
CAGTCAAATAACAACACTGTGCCTTTCACGGTAGCTGCGGCTCAAAATGAAACTAACAAATATAACTACGTTCTACTAGCAACAGCAAAAATTAAAATCTCAGCAAATAATGGAAGATCGTGTGAAGTTCGAGCAATTCTGGATTCCGGCTCTCAGATTAATATCATAACTGAAAGACTGATTAAGAAATTATCGCTATCAACAACATCATCATCGCTCTGTATCGAAGGCATTGGAAAGGGTACTCATAAATCAACTCAGCGAGTAAACGTAGATATGCATTCAAGAACTGGAAACTTCACATCCAAACTCGAAGCAGTCGTCCTGTCTCACATCGTATCACCTCAACCAAGACTGAACATTGACATTTCAACCTGGTCACTCCCAGAAAACATTAAGTTAGCAGATCCTGAATTCTTCAAATCTGACAAGATCGATGTTCTACTGGGAGCAGAACTGTATTATCACTTGATCCGACCAGAACAAATCAACATCGGTGAACAGTTGCCCATACTGCAGAATACAGTGTTTGGTTGGATAGTAGCAGGAATGGTGGGATCAACAAGCTACGATGCTGTCACATGTGGTATATTCAGTCAAGAAGAAGAAACCACAAATGAACTGATAAAAAAATTTTGGGAAATAGAAGAAGTTGAAACAAGTAAGAAATATCTTTCACCAGCAGAGCAGCGATGTGAATCTCACTTTGCTCAAAATGTTCGTAGCAATGAGGAAGGCCGCTTTGTCGTTAAACTCCCCTTTATCGAAAACACATCAGCCTTAGGGCAATCACAAGCCATGATCCACAACAGATTTATGAGTCTAGAACGCCGACTTCTAAAAAATGATATCGTACGCAAGGAATACATTCAATTTATGAAGGATTATGAAAGACTTGGGCACATGAAAGAAGTGAATCTCGATTCTGTACTAACTCCGAATTATTTCATTCCACATCATTGTGTATTCAAGCCCGACAGCACGACAACGAAACTTCGGGTCGTCTTTGATGCCTCAGCCAAGACATCATCAGGATATTCACTAAATGATCTAATGTACACTGGACCAACCGTTCAAAGCGAACTTTTTTCAATTCTTCTTCGGTTCCGGCTACCACGCTACGTGTTCACTACAGACATCGAAAAAATGTATCGTCAAATTTTAGTAGATCCAGATGATCAACGATACCAATTAATTATTTGGAGAGAGAATCCAGCCTTTCCAATCAAATATTATCAATTAACCACTGTGACGTATGGAACAAGATCAGCACCGTATCTCGCAACAAAATGTTTACAGCGAATTGCAACGGCAAATGCCAATAATTACCCGTTGGGAGCTCAAATTCTACAAGATAATTTTTATGTAGATGACGGTCTGGGAGGTTCTGATAGTTTGATAACAGCCATTGAAGCTCAACAACAACTGATATATATATTAAAGAAGCATGGTTTCAATTTGCGAAAATGGTGTGCAAACCATTCGCAGCTCCTAGAGAATATACCACAATGTGATCAAGAAGTGAATCTGGACTTTACGAATCTCAACAACGATTCAATTAAAACTCTGGGATTGCTGTGGCTACCAAAAACTGACTATTTTTGCGTTAAGGTAAAACTGGACCCAGTTAAAGTAATTACAAAGCGAACCGTCAGCTCTGATCTGGCCAAGTTATTCGATCCACTAGGATTATTGGCACCGGTAATTGTGAAGGCGAAAATGTTTATTCAACAGTTATGGCAGCTTAACTTATCATGGGACGAACCGTTACAATCAGAAATGAAGGAAAAATGGTCCATATTTCGAGATAATTTGACAAACCTAAACAACCTCCAAGTTTCTAGACACATATTTCGAGGAGAAGTACCAACCTCAACTCAGCTTCATGTATTCGCTGATGCATCTGAAAGGGCTTTCGGTGCTGCAGCATATATTCGAGCAACTCTTAAGGATGGTAGAGTAATAGTCCGACTATTGTGTGCAAAAACTCGGATAGCTCCACTTAAAACGCAAACACTACCACGGCTGGAACTGTGCGCTGCAGTATTAGCCTCACAGCTCTCAACTCGCCTCAGGGATGACATGAAAACCAAGGATCAACCATTATTTCTGTGGACCGATTCAGAAATTGTGCTAAGTTGGATCAATGCTCAATCTTCAACATTCCAAACATTTGTGGCTAACAGAATAGCAACAATTCAAACGCTAACCCTGCCGGAGCAGTGGCGACATGTCAGATCAAGAGACAATCCAGCAGACGTGCTGTCAAGGGGATTAACAGCGAAAGCTCTCGCAGCATGTGACCTATGGTTTCAAGGACCATTTTTCTTACATGGGAGACAGGACTTGTGGCCTCCACGTTTTTTAGCTCAACTTCAAATTCCAAACGACCTGGAAAAAAGGAAGCAATTGGTAGTATTGCCCAGTAACGACGTCGCTATTGCTACAACAGAGATTGAAAAAGGATTGCTGCAACCACATATTAACGGAGAATTAGTGTATACAATAAGGCATAGAAACTCTTTCCGAACATTACAAGGAATCCTAGGGTATATTTTGCGATTTATAAGCCACACAAAAGTCAAAAAGAATCTGAGGCAACAACAGATATCGCTTAACCCCAAAGAAATGGATGATGCACTTTTTGTTATCATAAAAAGCATGCAGATGTCTGACTTTAGTTGCGAGTTAAAACAATTAAAAAATCATCAAGGACTTGACAAATCAAGTTCAATTAGCAGTTTGACTCCGTTCATTGATGATAAAGGCATCATTCGAGTGGGTGGACGGCTGGAAGCATCAACACTAAACTACGACTCTAAGCATCCAATGCTAATTCCTTACAACGACCCGTTAGCAAAACTTTTGTTCATTATGATACACAAGGACAACAAACACTGTGGCTCCCAGACATTATTAGCAACAATAAGGCAACGTTTTTGGCCAATCAAAGGAAAGTTAACAGCCAGAGCAACTGTACAACAATGCATACGATGTAGCAAGGCCCGTCCAAAATTATGTCAACAGATCATGGGTAATCTACCACACACCCGAGTGACTCCAGCAAGACCATTTATTAACAGTGGCGTTGACTACTGTGGACCATTATGGATTCATTATAAAATCAGAGGAAAAAGAGCAACAAAGGCTTATATTGCTGTATTTTGTTGCTTCGTTACGAAAGCAGTCCACCTCGAATTGGTAAGCGATTTAACAACGAATGCGTTCATTGGCGCATTGAAACGTTTCATCAGCCGTAGAGGACATTGTAAAACCCTCTACTGCGACAACGCTACAAATTTTGTTGGAGCTCGAAACCAACTCCATGAGCTTAATGAAGCAATCCACTCCCAGAAAGCCAATGAATCAATAGTAAGGTTATGCAGTGATAAAGGAATAGATTTCAAATTCATTCCACCTCGGGCTCCACATTTTGGCGGGCTCTGGGAGGCTGCAGTCAAATCAGCCAAGCATTTGTTAATAAGGAGTGTGTCTACAGTGTCGCTAACCTATGAAGAGCTAGAAACAGTGGTGGTTGAGATTGAAGCTATACTCAACTCAAGACCACTCACTCCAATGTCATCCGATCCCAAGGATCTTACTGCCTTAACACCAGGGCATTTTTTGATCGGCGAACCACTGACAACATCCGTAGACACATATGCCACGCCAAACAACGCGTCGCTACTAACAAGATGGAAGTTAGTATCCCATCTGAAACATGAATTTTGGAGGCGTTGGTCGCGAGATTACCTTCAGGAACTGCAATATAAAAGCAAATGGAAACAACAAATGAACAACGTCAATCCAGGTTTAATGGTTATAATACAAGAGGATAACGTACCACCACTCCAATGGCCGCTAGGCAGGATTGTAAGGACATACACAGGTCCCGACAACAATGTTAGAGTGGCTGACATTCAAACAGCAGCAGGAACTTTAAAACGTCCGATACATAGGCTTGCACCACTACCAATAAAGAATTTTGAACAAGAAGACAGACTCATTCCATCAGATCAAAACGATGAAGGTAGCAAGCGCAAGGAAGACAGCTCCAAAACAAATGAAAGGAAGATTAAACACTCAGATCATACCAACTCTTCTCACCAATCAAAACGAACACGAATGAACACAAGTTCAGCATTTGTAACTATCTTGATGGCTTGCTTATTCATACCATACGCTTCCCCTGCGCCAATAGAGGTTCAGCCATTTGTGTCTAATCCGGGTATTTATTTCGAAAAATTAGGGTCGGTTGGAATAATCTCCAGTGAATGGAACCTAATAACCTACATTAATATGCAAACATACTGGAAGAATTTGGAATTAATGAATGGTTATCCACAAATATTACAAAAATCCTGCACAATCTTGCAAACGTCCAAACACTGTTCAGTAATAGTTGTTAATTAAGCGTTTAATGGATGAAATAACACTGAAGAATGAACTCCTGAAAATACACAATGGACATCGAGCGAAAAGAGGTGCATTCAACATCATCGGCAACATTGCTAACTCTTTATTCGGAGTTCTAGATTCTCAGTATGCAGAAGATGTCGCCAGTACCATTGACAAAATATATCAAAATGAAAATTATCTTGAAAATAAAATCCACAACCAAACCTCATTTCTGGACAGCACAATAAACATCATGAAAAGGAACCAACAAAGTATTGAAGAAGAATTTGTAAAGGTCGAAAAGACATTGAAAACCCTGGAATTCCGATTTGAGAACGTGCAACAAGAAGTAAACAAACAAGGCATCGCTCAATCAGTTGCTGAACTAGCTCTTCAAACAACGTTGGAACTAATATACTTCCAACGCGTGCAAGATTCTCTTCTAAGCATTTTAATAGACACACATCATGGTAAATTAAGTCCCGAACTAATCTCACCTCAACAGCTACAAGAAGAGCTACTCCACATAAAGGCCAGTCTTCCCAGCCATCTAAGGTTACCTACCGAAGAATTGATACAACTATATAACTTGATGTCAATCGAAGGACGAGTCACTTCAAACTACGTAATTTTTAAATTGAAACTTCCACTAGTATCAACTGAAGATTTCGAGTTACTACAACTTACTCCTGTGCCGTGGCATCTAAACAATGAATTTGTCAAAATCCAGTCTCCCTTCTCATTTTTGATTGTAAATCTGCATCGTGATCAATACTATCCATTAAAGGAAGCTGATTCAAGGATATGCACGTCAACCGAAAGTGAGCACTATCTTTGTCAACAAATTCACCCACTTTATAAACGAGGATCCAACATAGCAATATGTGAGTTAAACTTGCTTAATCACATTGAAACAAACACGTCATGCTCCATCGAACATGCGGAAGCCGGCCCCCATTGGCTTCAACTACACAATCCTAACACATGGATATATTCTGTCAGGAGCGAAGTCGTGGTAAATGCAGTTTGTGAAGCAGTTCTAACGCAATTCACCATTCAAGACTCAGGACTTCTATCTATGAATGAAAACTGCGTCATTAAACAGCCACTGATAACCATTCAAGGCCACAAGACATTAAAGTCAACCAATCACAGATCATATATCCCAACCGTTCAGACATCTGATTTGGTGTTCTCGTCAACAGAACCTCCAGCAGTCAACATTTCCCTTCGTTACAACTCCCATCAAGAACAACTATCCGCTATCCAAAGTGAATTATCTAAGCTACAATTGAATCTTCCTAACGAAATTCGACCACATGACATTCATCACTACTCAATAAGTTATTTATGTCTCTTCTTGGTTGGTTGCATTATTTCAATCTTTGTTTGGAAACGCATCAGGAGATCTCACAGCATCAATTGCTTACCACCACAACCCACGCCAAGAATTCATGTCATCGCACCTGATACAAGCCATAAAAGAGATTCGGATTTTACGATTGAAGTTTAAATTTCAGCTGTTGAACCCATGGTTCAACGGGGCGGAGAATGTTCAGTTCCGAACAATACAAATAAATTAAGTTATTAATAAGTAGTTGTAGTCATACAAATATACAAGCATAACAGCAAAACACAAAACAACAAAGCATTCCAGTAACTACCAAAAAAGCTGAGCCTGCAAAAAAACGACACATGAGTCTCAGTGCAATGTTCTGGACAAAGTCAAGGCCAGTTTGGCTATGTTTTAATATGAATAGAATTTTGTAGTGCAATGTGCTGAACAATTATTTCAAGGGCAGCTTGGCCGTTTTTGTTGTGTGTGCATTTTGTTGTTATGCTTAATCATATGCTAAATTCAACATATATACATATTACATATTAGTTTTATATATTCTTTTTCTATGTAAAATTGGAACAAATTTTGTATAAAAGGAATCTAAATAGTAACAATAAATGAATATTAAAAGTCAACACCTTTGAAGCGGTTCTTTTTATTCCTCTGTAGTTGAACAGGTTCAAGTGCCTGGTTAACCAAAGCAAAAAAAAACAAAAATAATTATCCTTAGTTGAACAGGTTAAAGTGCCTGGTTAACTTTTGAATAATTATTTAAACAACTATTCCTTAGTCAAGTTAAGACTAAGGATTTGCAGTTGCGCCCATTAAGACGCAACAGTACCCATAAACGTTAAAGTTATGGATGATAGCATAGTTTTGAATGAAGAAATAGCAAAAGGAGTATTTTTAGGAAATAGCATAATACCCGCGAAAGGCGTGGCACATGTTAAAGTATTGAATACAACAGAAGAAGATGTAATACTGAAAAATTTAAATGTAAAAACTGAACTTTTAAAAAAGTACAATGTTTTCCAATACAAAGGAAACAAATCAGTCAACAAGGACAGGCTCAACAAACTTTTAAGTGATTTGGACATTGGATGCAATGGACCAGAAGCAAGAAACTCAATAATAGAAATTATCGAAGATTACCAGGATATTTTTCATCTCCCTGGAGAACATTTAAGCGTCAACAATTTTTATACGCAACAAATACAAACAACAGATTCAAACCCAGTTTACATAAAAAACTACAGACTGCCACAAGCACAAATGACAGAAATAAACGAACAGGTTGACCAACTTTTGAAGGATAACATAATAGAACATTCGGTCAGTCCTTATAATTCTCCACTACTCGTAGTACCGAAGAAATCAACAAATGAAAAAAAAAAATGGCGACTCGTCGTCGATTTTAGAAAATTAAACGAGAAAATTGTAAGTGACAAATTCCCACTTACCAAAATAGAAGACGTACTTGACAGACTTGGAAGAGCTAAATACTTTTCGACATTGGACATGACCAGCTCGTTCCACCAGATAGACCTACACAAAGACTCTCGACCTCTGACCTCATTTTCAACAGGAAATGGACATTTCCAATTCAAACGTTTGCCATTTGGACTGAAAATATCGTCTAACAGCTTTCAGCGCATGCTAACAATAGCTTTAAGTGGTTTAGATGCGGAGGCTTTTCTATACATAGACGACATAATTGTATTTGGATGCAGTTTAAAGCATCACAATGAAAATTTAACGAAAATATTTGAAAGAATGAGGAAGTTTAATTTAAAATTGAATCCAGATAAATGCTCTTTTTTAAAACCGGAAGTTATATATCTTGGCCATCTTATTACCACTGCGGGTATAAGAACTGACCCAGCAAAAAAAAGGTAATAGAAAACTACCCAACCCCAACAAACGCAGATGACGTTAGAAGATTTGTTGCTTTCTGCAACTATTATAGGCGCTTCATCCCAAAATTCGCTGATATAGCCAAAGACCTTAAAAAACAAAAAAAAAAACAAATTGGCCATTTCAGCCCTTGAAAGGACTTTGACCGAGCTTCCAAGGATCGATTGTGTTGTGTGTGTTATTAAATGTTTGCACACAATTGACCGAGAACTGGACCTACATGTTTTATGCCGACTCCGAACGGCTAAAGTTCATGTTCTCAAGAAGCTTTACAAGGCATTATTTACTCTCTGAGGTTTGCCATTGTCTGCAGAGAGGTGGTGACCGATCAGAAAAATTTTTTATTGAAAAAATCTTTTCGCCACGGCTAGGGATCGAACCCGGGCTCTCGAGCATGCTAAGCCACACACTTAACCTGTATGCCACGGTCACCAAAGACCTTAATTCTCTTTTAAAGAAAAATGAACAATTTGTCTGGACTGAGAAATGCCAAAATGCATTTGAAACATTAAAAACTAAACTACTAAATCCCCCAGTACTTCAATACCCTGACTTTGATAAACCTTTTCTGTTAACAACTGATGCCTCAAATTTTGCACTTGGCGCAGTTTTATCGCAAGGTGAGATCGGATCAGATTTACCAATTTCGTATGCGAGCAAATCACTGGGAAAACATGATTTAAATAAACCAATTATAGAAAAAGAATTACTAGCTATACATTGGGCAATTCATTTTTTTAGACCATATCTTTACGGTCGCAGATTTTCAGTCGTAACAGACCACAGACCATTAGTGTCTCTTTTTTCGCATAAAAATCCGTCGTCAAAGTTGACACGAATCAGGTTAGACCTATGCGACTATGATTTTGAGATCATATATAAAACAGGCAAAATTAATACCAACGCAGACGCATTGTCGCGCATAATTTTAAATAGCAACTCACTTAAAGCCATGATTCCAACTGGATTGGAACATGAAGACAAAAAAATACTAGCAATAACAAGGAGTATGGATAAAAATAACCATACAAAAAACTCGGATTTTAACAACAAAAAATGTCTTTCCAGCAAAACGTCTGATCAACTAATTGCTTGGGAATGTACATCAATATCGGATGTAAACAAAATAAAAAAGCTTAAATTTATAACAGAAAAAGATTTTAAGGGAACCAAAATATATATAGAAGATAATGAAGTAATTCCAAGATGCAGCGATAATCCTATGTTCACACAGCTGACTCTGGAGAAACTGTCGTCAAAAATGCATAAGTTAGGAATAGAAGAATTAGCACTAAATGCGAATGATAAAATATTTAAAACATTAAAAAAAAAAAATTTAAAAAGATTTATAATAGTTTGAAAAGAGATAAAGAAAATTTAAAGATATTGATTTATAGAGAACCGGAAAAAGTAATAGATATAGAAAAATAGAAAAGTATAATTGAGGAATATCATAATTCGACCCACGGAGGTCATATGGGGATTAGAAAAACAATTTTAAAAATAAAGCAAAGATACATATGGAAGAATACGTGTAAAATGATAAAGAAATTCATAAATAATTGCGAAAAATGCAAAATAAATAAACAAATAAAACATACAAAAGAAAAACTTACAATAACAAACACGCCAGGAACTAGTTTCGAAGTCGTATCGATAGATACAGTAGGCCCTTTACGTTTAACAAATAATTACAGATACATACAATGCAATGTGAATTAACAAAGTATATAATTGCTTGTCCAATGCAGACAAAAGTCGCAAAAACTATTATCGAAAACTTAATTCTGATATATTGCCATTTTAAAATTTTAAAGTCAGATAGAGGTACAGAGTTAACCAACGAATTACTATCAGAGATATGCAACTTATTAGAGATAAAACAAATTTTTAGTACTCCATACCATCATGAAACACTTGGTTCTATAGAACGTAATCATAGAGTATTAAATGAATACTTATTAAATTTTTGTAAAGGTGACGAATGGGATCAATGGATACCATACTTCACATTTGCTTACAATACTACACCACATGTCGATACAAATTACACGCCATTTGAACTCATTTTTGGCAGGTTAGCGAACCTTCCAAATGATAATTCAGTAAATTCAAAATATTACAATACAGATAACTATGCGCAAGAACTAAAAGCAAGATTAGCATATTCATTAAAAAAGACTGAAGAATTAAAAAAAATATCAAAAGAAAATCGAATAAGAAATAATGAAAATTTTAACCGATTAAATTTAAAGATCGGAGATAAAGTAATAATAAAAAAGATAATAGAAAGAAAAATCAACCACCTTATCATGGTCCATATAGAATAATCGATAAAAATGGAGTAAATTCAATTATAGATGTAAATGAAAAAATTAAAGAATATCATAATAATTTATTAAAAAAATGGATTTAATGAATTTAATAATCAAAGTATCACATACATAAATAGTACATAATACTATTATTGAATTGTATAACTAGTTGTAAGTAAGTTTTAAACTCACATTTATCTTTTGAATTGTATAATATATGAAAAATTTTGAAAAAAATATTATCTTAAAATAAAATAATTTTCATCTTGAGGATGGGGGTGTAGAATACCCTATAACCGCCTGCACTATCACACTAATTTTAAGAACATCACTATGTTATGATTAAACTCAAAGAAGTATAACACTTTTGTTTATGTAAAATTTAAGGCTCTATTTATTTATTTTAAGTTATTATATATTGAGCATTTTGACTCAATTTGACTATTATCAAAATACTGTTATTTTGCTTTTTAACCCATTTAAGTCCTTAATTGCGTTTACGCAATGTAAAACTTGCCTTTAAATGTTTCTTCCTAAAATGAATCGAACATGTTCTATTTTGTTTACATTTGTGAAAATGCAATAAGAAAACAATAACAAAAACAAAACAAACAAAAAAATAGAGTTTTTTGCATACACTTGCATGTAGAGAGCGTAGAATAGGTCAGTGATTTTTGTTCATTCAAGGAAGAAAAAAAAAGTTTGGACTTAAATGGGCTAAGGAGGTGCAACCCTCAAAAATAAACATTCAATACAAAGCATTCATCTGCATATATTTTAACTACCTTTGAGCATTCATCTGCTCAGGTCTTTTTTTTTAATTAGAGCCAGTGGCGTTTTAAACGCCGGCTAAAAACCCATAGGCAGGGCCTTAAAAACTTATAAATTAAAAAAATCAAAACACGCGTTTAAAACCGTTTAACACTTTCGTTCAACGCGTATCACTGCAGGGTGCAACCGTCTCCGCGAAATCCGACGATCACGGCATAGTATCTCCGCAGGAGACCGCCGTTGTGAAGAAAGTGGTGGCTGTGCAGACACCAAATTTCTGGCATGATTCGCCAGATTTATGGTTTCTGGAGGCCCAATTTAACAAACTAAAAATTACCAGTGACAGTGCGCGTTTTAACTCTGTGGTAGGTGCCTTGGAGAAGTCAGTCCTGAGGCAAGTAAACTTAATAGTACGCAATCCACCAGCTAAGGACCGTTACGGACTCCTTAAGGGCAGCCTGATGGAATTTTTCAACGCGAGCGAACAAAAAAAGCTGCGCCAGCTTCCATCGGAGAAAGAGTTCGGAGATCTTCGTCCATCTCAGTTACTGAATGAGATGAGAGAGCTTGGCGGTGAAAATTTTCCCGATAAACTGCTGGAAAATCTTTGGATTTCCCGACTGCCGGCAGCAGTGCAAGGACTTTTGCAAACCGTCAGTGTAGATCTACCACAGAGAGCAGCGCTTGCTGATAAAATCATGGAAACAGGTGCGTTCGGGGGGGGGGGTGAAATTTGGCCCAAGTCGCTACACCGACTCCAAGCGCTGGTTTATCAGAATCAAGATAAGTGATTTTGGAAAAGAGCATTAATCGACTGGAGGATGCTCTTTATAATAGAGACCATCTCAAGGATCGCAACCGAACAAGGAAGTCCTATGCTGATCATCCACTCCTGCCTGCAGGGTGTCTTTCGGAGTCGGATGAGGATCTCCTTACATCCCGGAGAATACGGGACGCAGGCGCGGGCGCACCACCCGCCCTGGACTACCTCCGCGCCTTCGTTCAAAAGGGAGACGCAGCCATGAACTAGTTTGCGACATGATAGAGCTCACCAAGATGCAGGAGCGAGCACCGCAACAACAGCAACCAAGATGATAAAAAGGGCGCTAAGACAAAGATGTGCTATTATCATCGCATGTTCGGGAACAAGGCAAGGTATTGTGAGAAGCCTTGCTCGTGGTATACAAAAAACTAGGGCGCCATTCCCTATAACAGGCGGCAGGGATAGTGATAGCAATATATGCCTCTTACACGTCACCGACACTGCAACGAGCAGACGGTTCCTGGTAGACACAGCGCCTGACGTGTCGGTTATTCCTCCTAAGACCAGCGACATATTTTATGGTCCCCATGCGTTCAACATGCATGAAGCAAATGGCTCCAGCATAGAAACTTTCGGTACTACTAGAGTGGTTCTGGATCTGGGTTTAAAGAAGAAGTTCGAGTGGGAGTTCATCATCGCTCAAGTTAAAACTCCCCTAATTGGAGCGGACTTTCTGAGACACCACGGGCTATTAGCCTCATGGGGGCCAACAAATTAATTGATCTGGCTACGAGAATTCACTGCGTTGGAAAAGCAACAGCGGTAAGCAATAACAATATCTTTACTTATGATACCAATAGTCCATTTGCTGTGATGCTGTCGGAATTTTCGGACGTGACCGTCCTACGCCCGAACCGACAGTTAAAGTATTCAGATGTTAAGCACCTCATTATAACAGACGGGCCACCTGCTCATGCGAGACCACGACGACTTGTACCCGATAAATTGAAGGCTGCGAGGGAGGAATTTAATTTCTTGGTCCAGAACGGCATTTGCGAACCATCCGTTCTGGATGCACAACAGCAGTTGGACAAGCCCTGTTCACATGGTGAAGAAGTCAGAAGGAACCTGGCGACCGTGCGAGGATTATAGAGCCCTTAACGGTAAAACGGTGCCAGACAGATATCCAATTCCAAGATTTTTCAAATATCTTGCATGGCAAGAAGATTTTTTCTACCATTGATCTGCAACGTGCATACCATCAAATAACCATAGATCCGAAGACATTCCGAAGACAGCGATTACGACTCCATTCGGTTTATTCCAATTTAAGTTCATGACTTTTGGGCTCCAAAATGCAGCACAGACTTTCCAACGGATATCAATAGAGTGTTAGCATCGGAAACATACCATTCTTTTGTCTACATTGATGATATATGCGTCGCTTCTCCTCACGAGAAGACTCATAAAGAATATTTGCGGAGAATCCTCCAGTTGTTGCGAGAGAACGGTCTAGCGATCAATGAAGCCAAGTGTAACTTCGGAAAAAAAGAGGTAAAGTTTTTAGGCCATACGATTAGTCAGCAAGGAATTTGTCCTAATACAGATAAGGTTCAGGCTATTCGCGCTTTTTCAAGGCCGAAAACAGCACGTGAGATGAAACGCTTTCTAGGAATGATAAATTTCTACCGTCTGTTCATTCCTAGAGCGGAAGCGACTCAAGCCGTTTTGCAAAATATGATAGTGGGTAATATGAAGAACGATACAACTCCACTAAATTGGTGCGAAAGAACGATAGCAGCATTTGAAAAATGCAAGAGTAATCTTGCTGTTGCAACTCATTTATTTCACCTTGCACCTGAAGCCAAGTTATCATTAAGTGTAGATGCATCCGATTTCGCCATCGGGGCAGTTCTTCATCAGCAGGTGGGGAATATTATGCAACCACTGGGTTTTTTCTCCATGAAATTGGACAACGCCCAGAAGAAAAACAGTACATATTAGGGAGCTGTTAGCAATGTTCTTGGCCGTCAAGCATTTCAAATTTATGGTGGAAGGTCGCCAGTTCAGCATTTTCACTGACCATAAGCCGTTAGTACCCCGTAGATTTCGTGAACTAATTTTGAAGAAAATTCACAACCTTGCTCACCCAGGGGCGAAACCTACAATTAAACTGGTAGAGAGCAGGTTTGTTTAGCCTAATATGAAAAAGGACATACGCGATTTTGTTCCCGTTTGCCTAGCCTGCTAAAGATGCAAGGTGGGAATGCACAACAAGACGCCACTAGGGTCATATGTAAGCCCAAGCGAGCGTTTTGAGCACATCAATATTGATCTCATCGGCCCGCTGCCTAAGGACAATCGTTACTGTCTCACAATCATCGACCGATTTACACGTTGGCCGGAGGCAATTCCTATTCAAGATATGACGGCTGAGACGGTAACCAGAAATTTGTTATCAGGTTGGATAGCACGTTTCGGCGTACCAGCAAGGATAACGTCAGACTTAGGACGTCAATTCGAATCGGGTCTCTTCCGTCAGCTAAATGAGCTCTTGGGAACACAACATTACCGAACCACTGCGTATCATCCCCAAGCCAATAGGATGATAGAGCGTTGGCACAGAACTCTAAAAGCAGCAATCACTTGTTTTTACAACGATAATTGGTTGACGTATTGCCATTGGTGTTATTGGGACTTTCGCTCTGTGATCAAAGAAGAGTTGGCAGCAACTCCAGCCGAGATGGTCTTCGGTGTTTCACTTAAACTACCGGGAGAGTTACTTGCTCCATCTCCAGTAAAATTCGGCGAGGCAGCCTACGTCAGCAAGTTAAGAGAAGCTATGAGGAGACTGGCCCCAACCTGTGCCGCACATCACGACAAGCCGAAGGTTATCGTACAACCAGAATTAGCAGCCTGTACACATGTTTTTGTGAGAAATGATAAGGTGCAACGACCACAACTTCCCAGATATGAAGGTCCCTTCAAAGTTTTGGAAAGAGCCGAGAAATACATAACCATATAGACAAGAGGTAAACCAGTTAAATTTTCAATTGACAGATTAAAAGCTGCGTTCTTGGCGAAAGACGAGACGGAAGAGTATCTTTAAAGGTACGGCCACAAAATGTTCCTGCTAAGCAGATGGTCAGAAAGACCGTGACATTATCCGGTCCACCGCTGGACACCGAGGAACCCCACTCAGTCAAAAACCCCGGTAAACAGGCCGTGTCAACTTTTACCGGCCCTTAACAACATGCGATTTTCAAAGGCGTATTCCCGATCAGCAGAGAAGACTGTGTTAATTTATATCGGTCCACCGTTGGGACCGGGGGACTCTTTCACAGAGGGGCAAATCAACATCGATGGGGAGGGTCCAAAGCAAGGACACCACCCAATTCGGCGTTGGTCACAACCAGGAGCGGACGAACAGTTCGCCCACCGAGACGTTAACCCTACAGCAAAAACAGCATTCAACGAAGAAGACCGCGGCAATATGACTGGTCCATCGTTGGACAACAAAACTGTCGTGACGAACAATGCTGCAGTGGAGAGCACTTTAACAACACGAGCTTAGCATGAGCCACCAACGCCGGTTGTTTCAAGGAGTGGCAGAAGAGTAAGAAAACCAAGGAAATTGTAGAATAGCCTAGGAAACACTGGGGGGGGGGGAGTACACTGGGGAGTGGCGGTACACTCTGTCCCGTACCACCTTACGGGCGTAGTTTTCATGTTTCGGCTCTTCTAGCCAGTTGGCGACACTTTGTCGCATATCAAATATAAACATTTAAATATTTATATTTGCTGATAGTTTTTTGCCAACTTATCGTGTCGCGTGCTAAAATCTGCTTCCCAGATTTGGCTATGTGCATTTTGGAGGACCTCTGCACTACTGGGTAAAGTTTTGGAACAATCACTATTCACTAGTGTTATCATATTTTACTTTGCGCTGCCTTGATTGCGTTAAGCGTTGGTTGGCACTGCGGCGCAGAATACTCCCTTTAAGCCAGAAGTTTGTTGTTTTCCTCATATCTTGCCTAAAAGTAGTAAAAGATTGATGCCGTTGTGTTCCCTGGGGTTGCTCCCGATATCCTATGTCTTGACACTAAAAAGCGTAATCCCACGAGTGACTGAACGCACTGAAAACCGCGACTTTCGAAACGCACTCAACATGAACGAAACTTGCGATTCAAACGTCAAATCCCCAGGTTCATTCACGATGAGGGTCGGCCATTGTGGAATGTAAGTTTGGAGTGGTGCCACACTAATACTAACTTAGATGCCGCTAAAATATGTTTTGTTTGGTGGGTAGAGGTTTTTATTTAAATTTACTCAAATATACGCCTGGAAATCCTTTAAGGAATTTCAAAAATAGGTGTGAGTAAAGCCTCTTAAGTTCAATACCGGTTTCTGCGAAAATCGCATCTGCGTTGGGAAAAAGATGGCTGAGTTTAGGATTCCATGGTGTGGAACCTAAATAGTAAGTCTACAAAGTTGCCGACAAGTTCAGTTCGGTCTGCACAGCGAGTGAAAAGAGTTGTGATAAGTGCAAGAGTCGTGGGATTCTGACCCGACTCCGAAAAAAAAAATATAACAAAGAAAAAAAACACAAATATAACGGTGAAGGCGATTTTGCCAACTGACAAACGGAAGCCGTGGGATTGCGGCTGGATACGGTGCGAGCTGGTTAGAGGAGTGACTCAGGAGCCCGGACCCTTTTGGAATTGTCATCTTGGAGCCTTTTTGTGGAATTTTTATATCAGGGAGTATTCTGTGTTCAGTGTTTTAATCTATTGTTTTTGCCCTTGCATTTTATTTTGTGTAAATATTAATAGTATACCCAGTTGGTGTAGTGGTGATCTAGGTTGCACCCCCCTTTTGTTTCTCCCATTGCGTTTTATTTTTCTTCGGGGTCGCCATTTTGGTCCCCTTTTTAGGCCCCGCACTCGAGCCTAGTTCTTTCCAGAACAGAAAAACTAAGTAATTTCAGTCGGTGAAGTCGTGTGAGGGTTCAAGTCATCTCCTTGGACCCGCAACTAGAGTGCGCCCCATACCTTGGGTTTCGTTTTGTCCATTGCGGCTTCGTGCAAGTTTCGTTTTGGTGCTTTGGCTGTCAAATATTTCTTTCTTCGCATTGTATTTGCTGTTCATTGTAGTAGAATTTGAACTACTTAATAAACTTTTGGTTTGATAGATATTAAAGCTTGAAACTATTCGTGTAGTATCGTTTCTTTCTCCCTGCACCTTGGTTTTTTCTTTGTCCAGGTTGATGCATGCGGACCCGCCCCTCTCCGGCTGAGCAACCTTTGTCGTCGGTACGGTCTGACAGTTCGTGTCTTTTAATGTAATGTTGCAAATTTTGTAAATTACTAAATTCTGCAAATACCGGCTGAACCTAACCTCAAAATCATCAGCGGCGGTCATAAAGGATTTTTGGAAGTCCGGCGCACGCAACTTTGAACGTTGCAAAACAAAAAAATATGCTATTTAAAAATATTAGTCGTACCAGCCTTGTGTGGAAATTATAATTTTGTGTTTCAGACTTGGGACTTTTGAACCCTAAATTGGGATGGTGCCTCTATCCAACTGATTGATATCTTGGAAAGATATAATGCTGATATCACTGCAATCCAAGAAATGCGATGGAAGGGACAGGGTTGCTTATGGCAAGCATCCTGTGGTATCTACTACAGCGGCCATGCGGAGAAGCACGAGTAGATGCGGATTTGTAGTTGGCAAGAGAATACGGCATCATGTCCTGCGATTCACTCCTGTGAACGAACGACTTGCCATAATTCGCTTCAAGGCAAAATTTTTTAACATAAGCCTTATATGTGCGCACGCTCCGACAGAAGAAAAAGATGACGAGACCAAAGAAAATTTTTACGAGTGCCTTGAAGATGCATACGAGCGCTGCCCCCGTCATGACATAAAAATCGTGCTTGGTGACTTCAACGCGAAGGTGGGTAAGGAAAACATATTTGGTCCTACAGTCGGAAAGTTCAGCCTCCACGACAACACATCCGATAACGGAATGAGGTTGATTGACTTCGCCGCAGCACGAAACATGGTCGTAAGTAGCACTAGATTCAAGCATCTCAATATTCATAAGGCCACCTGGTTGTCCCCTGATCAAAAAACATGCAACCAAATTGATCACGTTTTGATTGACGGAAGGCACTCTTCCAGTGTACTAGACGTACGCACGATCCGTGGTGCTAACATAGACTCGGATCATTATCTTGTCGCAGCCAAGATCCGCACACGTCTGTGCGCAGCTAAGAATGCTCGCAATCCTACACAAAGAAAGCTAGACGTCGATAAGCTGCAGTCAAAACGGACGGCCGAAGCCTTCGCTACTCGACTCTCACTCCTGCTTCAAGAAAGCACTCCTCCGATCGACGATATATGCGGACAGTGGACGCACATATCCCACTCTATGCGTACGGTTGCCGAAGAGGTGATAGGCTACCATCGCCCTCGCCGAAACCAGTGGCACGACCAGGAGTGTCGCGACGCCACTGCAGAGAAGGACGCTGCCTACAAAGCCACCCTGCAGTCGGTTGTAACGCGTGCTGTTAAGGAGCGATACCGAGAGAAGAGTAGGGAAGAGAGACGCATTTTCAGGCGAAAAAAACGAGAGGCGGAAATGCGTGAGTGCGAGAAAATTGAGATGCATGGCGACAGGAATGAGACTCGAAAATTTTTCGAAAAAATAAGACGCCTGGCCGATGGTTTTAAGACCGGAGCCTCTTCCTGCAAGGACGAAAATGGGAATCTAGTGACAGATATCCAGAGTACACTGATGTTATGGAGGGAGCACTTCTCTAGACTTTTAAATGGCGACGCTGACAACAATCCCGCCAGTGGAGATGATATCCCGGAAACCCCAATTATGGATGACAGCGTTGAAGTTCCGCTGCCCGACTATAATGAGGTCTTAACAGCTATAGCTCGGCTTAAAAACAACAAAGCCGCAGGAGCAGATGGCCTACCGGCTGAGCTGTTTAAGACCGGAAGCTCTGTTTAAATGCATTCACAGACTTCTATGCAGAATATGGTCGGAAGAATGCATTCCAGATGATTGGAACCTCAGTGTGCTCTGCCCAATCTACAAAAAAGGCGATCCCACCATTTGCGCCTACCGTGGGATTAGCCTTCTTAATATCGCATATAAGGTCCTGTCGAGCGTATTGTGTGAAAGGCTAAAGCCCATCGTTAACCAACTGATTGGACCTTATCAGTGTGGCTTCAGACCTGGAAAGTCCACCATCGACCAGATCTTCACGCTCCGACAAATCTTGGAAAAGACCCTCGAAAAACAAATCGATACACACCATCTTTTTGTCGATTTCAAAGCCGCCTTGGACAGTCCAATAAGGAGTCACCTATATGCCATCATGTCTGAATTTGGTATTCCTGCGAAGCTAATACGTCTTTGCAGGATGACACTGAACAACACCAGCAGTGCAGTGAAAATCGTGAAGGACCTCTCCCTTCCTTTCGATACCAAGCGAGGTTTCAGACAAGGTGATTCCTTATCGTGCGACTTTTTTAATATAGTCATGGAGAAGATCATCCGAGCTGCTGACCTGAGACGCAGCGGCACAATTTTCTATAAGAGTGTTATGCTGCTGGCGTATGCTGATGATATTGACATCATTGGTGAAAATACGCGCGAAGTCAGTGCAGCATTCTCCAGGCTAGAAAAAGAGTCGAGTCGAATGGGTCTTGCAGTGAACGCAGATAAAACGAAGTATCTTGTGTCAACAAACAAACAGTCCCAGCGTCTTGGAAACCACGTCACTGTTGACAACACCTCCTTTGAGGTAGTGAAGGACTTTGTTTACCTGGGATCCAGTATAAACTCCTCCAACGATATCAGTATTGAGATTAAACGAAGGATAACTCTTGCTAACAGGTGTTACTTTGGGCTCAGTAGGCAATTGAGAAGCAGAGCTCTCTCTCGACGAACAAAACTGACGCTCTATAAGTCAATAATCATGCCCGTCCTACTATACGCATCACAAACCTGGACGTTGAGCAGCTCTGATGAAAGGACTTTGGGAGCGTTCGAGAGAAAAATCCTTCGCAAGATCTATGGTCCAATCTGCGTCAATGGCGAGTACCGAATACGATGGAACCATGAGCTGTATGAGCTATATGCCGACATCGATATAGTCAAGCGTATTAAAATTGAGCGGCTTCGCTGGCTAGGTCATGTCGAGAGAATGAACGACCAAGCTCCAGCGAAAAAGATATTGGATTCGGTACCCAGCGGTGGCCAACGCAGACGAGGAAGACCGAATCTCCGTTGGAAAGACCAAGCATTGGATAACCTGACAACGCTTGGAGTTTCCAACTGGCGCCAGCAAGCGCACGACAAAAAAGAGGCTGGCGAAAATTCTTAGACCAGGCCAAAACCGACCAACGGTTGTAAGCGCCATCTAAGTAAGTAAGTAATCCCCGAAATTTCACCAACATATTCCCGGAAGGCGCGGTGAGTTCGTTCTTTTTTTTGTCCTTTAGTTGCCACATCGCGTCGTAGCTACGGGCATACCTTGCAAGAAATTATTTTACTCGGTGCTTCGGCCACAAAGATTGTGGGTAGACTTTACTTGGTTTACTCAGCTCAGTGCAGTAAAAACAAGTTAAGTAGTACAGGATAAAATAATAAAATAGAGTGAAAATAATATTAAACTTAAATTGGAATTGAAATCGAATTAAAACTGAAGTAATCTTTAATCAAATTAAACTTAGATTAAATTGGAAAAAATATATCTGGCTTAAAATTGAGATCGAATTAATATTAGATTAAAATTTAAATTAAATTGAGCTAACGTAGAGTAGAATTAAATTAAAATGAGGGTTTAATTAAGATTGCCGTAAATTACGTCAATATTAAATTAAGATCAGATAAGGGTTAAATTAAAAATCAATTTTGGATTCAGAGGAAAAAATAAAATAAAATAGGGTGTACTAGCATTAGATAAAGTGAAGCTGTTATCAACATAAAACAAAAATTAGATTAAGTGTAAATCAAAATCAAATTGGGATTGGGATCAAACGGAATTTAAATTGGATATAAATTGAAGCATATTCGATTCGAATTATTGAGTAATTAATTAAAATTTAATAAAAATTGAATTATAATTGAATTAAAATTGGATTAAAATTGAATTAAAATTGTATTAAAATTTAATTAAAATTGAATTAAAATTGAATTAAAATCGAATTAAAATTGAATTTATATTGAATTAAAATTGAATTAAAATTGAATTAAAATTGAATTAAAATTGAGTTAAAATTGAATTAAAATTTAATTAAAATTTATTAAAATTAAATTAAATTAAAATTAAAATTAAAATTAAAATAAAATTAAAATTAAAATTAAAATTAAAATTAAAATTAAAATTAAAATTAAAATTAAAATTAAAATTAAAATTAAAATTAAAATTAAAATTAAAATTAAAATTAAACCCTTATAAAAAACCTTCCAGAAAATCTCAAAAATAGAGTCACCTTCCTCTATAAAAACATTTTAACACAAGGTATTTATTCAGATATTTGGAAAAATGCTACAACAGTTCCCATCCCGAAAGGCACGAAATCTGGGGCTGAGATAACAAGTTATAGACCTATATCTCTCCTACCTTGTATGGGTATTCTTCTAAAAAAAATAATAGCCAAAAGCATAATGTAGTTTGCTCTTTCAAAAAATTAATCAGTCCATATCAAGTAGCCTTCAAAGAAGGTCAAGGAACAAATTGAGTTAAAATTAATAAATATATATAAAAACTTAAATAAAAAATAGAGTTTTAAATTCATATAAACAGAAGTGTTATACTGCTTTGAGTATAAACAACAGTGATGTGCGTATAATTAGTGTGATAGAGAAAACGGTTAAAGGGTACCCTACAATGTCAACACTTCTTTTGCAGTAGTCGACAGCGATTCGAAGACCATTTCAGCCGATCATCTTCACTCATTTTACGCGGCTTATACGGCCGAAGCTGCTGCTATTTTACAGGCCATCAAATTTGCTTCCAATCAACCCAGCAAAAAATGCATAATTTGCTCAGATAGCTTATCTACGATTCTATCTATTAAAAATACAAAAAATAAGTTATCTCATTACTCTTATACGCAATTCACTCGTACAGCATACCAATTCCTTAAAAATAATGTGGGTACCAAGCCACATGGGGAATAAAAGGTAATGAGTTAGTTGATGCAAGATCAAAAGCTGCAAATCAAGAGAGTCTTATTGTGATAAGCCTGTTCGACAAAAAAGACATTCTTCGCCTCATCGATAACTACATCCACACTGCAAAAAATCGCAACTGGAGAGAGTTTCAACACCACTTCTCAAGGATTAACGCAGAAGACCAGAAAGCACTCTACCCATCCGGTTGTTCCTGTAGCGACTTAAAAACATTTACTCGACTACATATCGGACATACCAGCATCACTCATAGTCACCTATTACAAGGTTCAGGCGCTCAACTATTCCCACTTTGCAATGGACAATCGCTGTCTGTAATCCATCTGCTAGACATTTGTCCAGTCCTAACACCAATTAGAAACACAATATTTAATGTGTTCAATGTTAAAAAATCAATGAATTTTTGTCATTAACTAAATTAAGAAACCTTATATGATGAACATGAAATGCTCTCACTTTATAATGTAAAGGCAATTGCCCATTTCATTCTAGTTAGACTTTTTAGTTATAAAACATGTATTAATATTTAATTTCTGATTTATTGTACATAATTATTTAATAATTATATACAATAAATCAGTAATATATTTTAGTAATTTCCTGTTTATTCTATTTTAATAAACAGGATTAAACAATTATTTTTTGAATAACTTAAATTTTGGAAAGCTTTTTACTCATTTTAAATCAACCATACATTATATTAAGGTACTATTACAGTGAGAAGCTATTAAAAACAACACCTTTTTTGTTAATTTTTTACATAATATTATTAAATTATTTAATTCAAATTTATTTACATTATGTTAAAGTTGAAGATATTAGAAAAATGTTTTTTTTTGTATTTGTTGTTTATTTTCTAGAGGTCATTGAAGTTGGCGTGTTTAAAAAAAGATTGTAAGTTGGTTTCTCGTCTCCAGCATTTTCAAGGCGTCTGAAAGTAAAAAATCAAAGTGCATTCTTCAGTAAAGGGTTGTAGTTGAGAACTGTTTTGTCTTAGCTTTTAAAGTAAATTTAATTTTCTTCCCTTATGTTGACTTTTAAGCGATCCACGCTGATAATTAAGGCCTCATGGCCGCTCTGTTAGATTTGTAGAAAATGTTTATGATTGGTTACAAAAATATGTTTGGAAGAATGACTGGAAATTGGGTGTGTCTTAGATATAAGAATATATTGTAAATTTAGTATGTAAGGAAGGGATTTGGAAAAAGAAATCAGTGACAAGTTATTGAGTTAAGCTATCGTTTAAGTTATTTGAGTATTAAGACTTGCATTTTCCCAGGTCACATATTTAAAATGTCAATGCTTCCTTTTTACTCTGATTGATTGTATATTGGCTTCTCAGAATTCAGCAATTCCAATTAAGAAATCAATCGTTTCATCAGATGCGCTACTTTAACATGTTTCTCATGAATATGCACTTCTATTTTTTTTGCTCACATGCTGACCCACATGTGCATACTGCAATATGATCTTGTCTTTTTATTTCCAAACATAAGTGGCTGCTCGCACTAAACCCAATTACAATTTATGAATCTTTAGCTTTAATTGTTTTTTTTTTATATTTTTGTCGCTACTAAATTAAATCAAATAACATTCACATGTGCTCCGCATTTCAAGGTTCTGACATAGTTTGTGACTAGGTGGTCTTAATTTGTTTTATTTTGTTTGATTTGTTTATTTGTTTATTTGGGTAGTGTACACACAACAGCACTCTACCTACCCAATAAAAAAAAAAATAAAAAATGGCATGCATTGAAAAACAAATTAACAAAAATCCCTTTTTGGCAGAAATTCTTAGCCGTAAAAAACAAAATATAAGTTTCTCGGATTTTTAAAGGTAGAGTGCTAAACAGAGTCTATGAAGCTCAGAATGAATCAAGATTCATCGAAATCGATCAAGCAGAACTCGAGATATCATAGAAACCAATTCGAAAAAACTTGTTCCTGAAAAACGAGATTAGATTTTCTTCTATGAACGATAATATATGAATAAATGCGCGTCGAATATAATGTATGTTATTTATTTTTTTCATTTGATATTTTTTTCTAAAATTTCGTATACGCATTCTTAAGACCGTAAGGATCCAGATTCTAAAAAAAAATATTTTTAATTTTTTACACACTGTTATAGTACCTCAAAAGAGAGCCGGAGAACATCGCAACTAGTGCTATTTCGCTATTGTAAATTTGTGATTTATCACACTTTTCTTATATTAAATAGTAATAAATAAAAAAATTATTTTTTATTTATTTATTTATTCGTTTCATCAACCAGAAAACAACTCTTTAGACAACACAACAGTTAATTATTACTTAAATTAATTATATTTATAATAGATTGTAAAATAATTATAATACAAAAAAAAAAGGAATGTTACAATATGTGCCATGTAATTTTGCACGTGCCATATTAAGAGCAAAAATTATCATTAAAGGACTTTATGAAATAATTAATTAAATTAAGAATAATTAATTAAACAAGAAACTTAATAAACAAGAACATGTTTTTGGGTAAAACATACCGTGACAAGATTAATAAATATAAAAACAATCATACAATTACTAAACAATAAACATAGAAGAACAATAAATACATCAAACACCGCGTGCCATAATATTAAGCATAGATTTTCCTTAAAGGATTTTCTCGAAACGTTTAAAAAAATCAGATATAGTTAAAATGGAGATAATATCATTAATGCAACGTGCTAAAGGTTTATTTTGAGTATAATTAGTTCTATAGAGTGGCTCACGAAAACGAAATTGGCTGCGGAGATGACGTGACGGTGTATAAAAAGTTGAGATAAGAGTTCAGGACATTTAATTATTATGTATAATATCCCAGATGAAAGTGATTGAAAAAACCTTTTGTCTTATACTTAGTTCAGTCAGATTAATAAGTGCACACCGAGTTACATTTGAGGGCACTTCTGGAAGGTTCCAATTAAGTTTATACCACATAAACCTCGTAAAATGTTTTTGTACAGACTCAATTCTTTTAGAATGAAGCAGATAAAGTGGATTCCAAATTGTAGAACAATATTCTAAATGCGGTCTTATCTCAATGATGAGTAAAGTATTTTAAGAGTGTAAGGGTCTGAAAAATTCTTCGAATTTCTTTTTAAAAATCCTTGCATAGAATAAGCTTTATATCCAAAGCTTAAGTCAATATGATTTTTTAAATTTAGTCTTGAATTAAGAAGTATTCCTAAGTCCTATTTCATTGTAACTCTTTCTAAGCAATTTGGGTGAACAGTGGATTTCTCTGCAATTCAATGCATAATTTTTGGGTCTCCAACTTTTCCAGTATTGGGGTAAAGAGGTTAAATAATAATTTTCCAAACAATTCCTTCCAAAAATTCACACCAGTTGATCAATAATTGGTCTGGCTTAACTTTTACTGAAGGGAACACAAAAAAAAAACAGGAATATCTAAAGACTCTTTTTGAGTGCTTTGTCCCTTAACTCGAAAATGGTATGGATTTTTGGTAGGAAATGTTTGGAAAATTATTATTTAGCGTCTTAATCCCAATACTGGATAAATTAGAGCCCAACGACTGAAGCGTTGAGTTGCATAGAAATCCATTGTTCACCCAAATTAAATATGTCCAAAAAAATATGTTCCGCCCCTAAGTTTGCAAAACTCTGCTAGGGTTTTGCTCTCATGGGGGAGTACTTTCAACAGTATATATTGGTATAAAATAATTATTTAAAGTGTTTCACTGTGTTATCAGTAAGCCAAGTTTCGGTAAATACTAAGATATCATAATGAAGAGAATGGGAGGATAGGAACAAATCTTGCAATTTAGTTCGTAGGCCCCCAACATTTTGATAATACAAAGAATACTTAGAGTTAGTTACAGCAGACTGGTCCAACGGCGCGGAGTTGACTAGTAGTTTTTTGATTGGCTTAGGGGAGATCTGTTGTATCTATCACGCGACACAAACTCATGGACTACAATTCCTGCAGGCCAAAAGTCTTTGGATAGAAGTGTTTCTAATGATGAGGCAGGTACATAGGTTTGGAAAGATGAAATATCTTTTTGAACGGATGAGTTTAATTTCATGCAGTTTATTGACGTTGAAAGATGTGGCAGTTTTTTAGTTATGTATGAAAAAACAGCTTCTGAAGTAGCTGATACTGCTAATCGAGACAAAAAGAATACTTTACGTTCCGTTTTTGAACCACTACCAGTTCAGATGCATCTGAAGATACTTGATCAACTCCTCTAGAAGAAACCGCCAAAGTTTGTGAATATGAACTTGTCGTACTAAGTTTATTGACATTTGAGTTACATCCACATCCGAAATAATAATTGTATTATTCAAATCCATTGTTTTCTAAGTCTTGGAATTAGCTCAAGTTGACTTTTTTTCCTGACGAGATGAATCAGTAGCTTTTGCCTCATCTATTAGGGTAGTTTAGTCATATAATTCTTTACACCGTGCTAAGTGAGTTGCGACAATATTTTGGAGATGTGTCAGGTCCTTCGCAATTACAGCTGAGGATTTAATCAACTCTGTTAATCCACCAAACAGAGTTCCGATTGTTACTCGGTGGCACTTTGTACAAAACCATTTCAAGCCTTAGCATAAGTCCCAAAGAGAGCGTCTCCAACTTAAGCCGATAGTCCAACACACTTAGCACTTTTGGGGCCTCGGAAGTCGAGTGGTTAGCGTGCTTAACTGCCAACCCAAAGGTTCCGGGTTCGAATCCCGGTCTAGTCATGGTCCTACGCTTTAACCTTTCTTTAATTCTTTCCTCATTTCCAATCAACTGAAATTCAAAATTTCATCAATATATACGATCTTGGAATTTGTAGTTGGTGGTAGAGATGTTTTTGGATTGAAATTGCTTGATAACTCGAATTGACTAAGGTAAAGGCATAACCCTTGCCTCAGATTCAAATTCGCATGTTGATATAGCACTCCGCCACACATACAACATTCTACACTTGTTTCTTTTGATTTCACTTTCTCTCCTACTTATCTATCTCCCCATTTCCGAACAAGGCAGACTTGGCTGAATAGGTTTGACACCTGAAATCCTTGGTTCAAAGCTAAACAAAAAAAAATTTTTTCGATGTTGACACAAAGATAAAGTTGCCAGAAATTATTATAATGTAAATCAGCTGCTGCAGTGACAAGCAGTTTTTTAGGAATTTGGCTAACCTCATGCAGTGCAGCGAAGTGCAGTACATCTGGCAACATCTGGCAACTCTTGCTACTTGCTACAAGTCGTATTTTACTTCACCTCTTTAAGTTTTATTTTAAATTCTTTCTTTGAATGGGTTTTATTTTTTTATATTAATTCTAATTTAACTTGCTGTATTTTGCTGAGGATCGTCGTTGGATTTCTGCAGTTACATTCAGTGAGTGCGCTGAAATTATCCTTTTTATATAAAATCAAATTGGTTCACATACAGTATGGGTATGTTCGAGCTGCAAACACTGCGGCTGTGTTGCATGATTTGTCAAAGCATCACGTTCTATGCTAATTTCTGGCAACATTGGCAAAAGCAAAACGTTCTAGCGAACAGAAATTTGGCATTTGATGTGCAGGAAATGCGAAAAAGCGACAACACAAAATTTTTGTCTGCAGAATAATAGTGGATGAAGAAAATTAAGACAAATGCTTTTTTATTTTATTTTTTATTATTATTATTCGCAACGTATATAAATTTACTAATATAATTCAATCGGAAATGCGTGAAAAATATATCACAAGGATGTAATTGAATGGTTTAAAAAAATTCTTCGTCTCCGTCACTTTTCTTTTCTTCATAATCTCTGCATTCAGCCACTTTCTCTTCTTAAGTCTCTTAATTCTTGCTTCTTTCAATTTCAATAACAAACTTTTGTCATTTTCTATGCTATCCAAAATTAAACTTGCACAAAAATCCATTCTTGCTTTAATTTATGGAAATTGTGCAAAATACGCGCAAAATATCAGCAACGTATCAGCTGAGCATCTGCAACAGTATTGCAAGCGTGTAGAAAGGCCGCAGTGTTACCGCATTTATTGAGTGCCTCGAACATACCCTATGTAACAAAACTGATCACATTTTTTAATCAAACGAGAAAGATTGTTTTTTATTTCGTTTTCGTTTGAACACTAGTATTTTTATTTGTAACAAAAATATTTTATAAGTCTACTCAATAGACCGGATCATTCTTATATGGATACAAAAAATTTCAACCGGTCGGGGTCTCAAAAGTTAGAGGAACTCATTAAAATGATTTCTGCATACTTTTTTTTCAAGTCGGAGAACAACCGCCGAAGCAATTTTGATTCTCCTGAAGGTCCTTTTTAGTAAAAAAAAACATGTTTTTTGCTTATAACTTTTTATTTTGCACAGAACGCATTCCCAAATCTTCTTAAATGTTAAATTTCTTACTCATACTAACATTTTGACATAAAAAAATTGTTAAAATTTTGTTTCATTATAACTCTTATTGACCATCAAAAATTGAATTTTTTGCTATTTTTAAAAAGGCATTTTTTTAAAACCGATGTAAGAGTCACATTTTTTATGAGATTTACGTGGAATTGTTATTGTTGGAAAGGTATTAAGTTCTTCTTTCGTTATGTGTATCGTTTTCATCAAAGCTATGTGATTAAAAAAAAAAATTTATCGAAAACTGGACGATAAAGCAGTGAACAAATTAAATTTATTGTTTGTATGAATAAGAAATGCTTCATTTTATCAGATTTCTAAAGTCGATTTCTCACATTCTGTCAGTTTTCGCAAACTGAAATTTTTACGTTTTCGATACGGCTCTTGTAGCGGGATTCGCACATGTTTTATGAACTCAGATACCAGCCCGACGCCCTTCTTTGCTAGTCCGTCAGTCTTCTCGTTACCATTAATGCTTTGGTGGCCTAATAGTAAGTGAATCTGAATTTTATGCAAAAATATATGCCGCAGAAAAAAACTTTTGTTCCCCTATGTATTTATTTAGAAATTTTTTATCAAAATGAGATAACATCATTGAATCTGAATTAAACTAAAACATGCCAATGGATTTAAATGAAATTTGGCTTATTTTCTTTGTAACATATGTGTTTTTATAACTTTATATTAAAAAATAGCTATTTTGACGTTTTCGATTTTTTATGAATTATGAAATATCAAAAAAGTTTAAATTTTGTATAAAAAAAAATGTTTTTTTCGGAAGAACTTGATGAATATTTTCGAAACTATTCAGCTAATTAAAAAACATTGTGGATTTAACTTAGAGGCAATTTCGTTGTGGATTTTCGAATTTTTTATTTTACCAAATCAGACTAACTGTTCTGCAGTTATGTTAAAATCTGTGATGAAACCTCCTTTATTTTTAAAATAGCGGTTCATTAACCCATATATCTTAATTGACTCCGAAAACTTACGCCGCAGAAAAAAATTTCTGTTTTGTTCCCCAGTGTAATATATTGTGTAGCCGCCCTTAATTCTCTGCGGCATACTTATGACCAGATCTTCGCATTGTTGGACTGTTATGGATAGCCAAACCTCTTCACAGCGAGAAAGGAGCTCATGTTGGTTTTTTGGTGGTTCCACATAATCGTACACCCGTTTTTTAGGATAAACCACAAATTCTCAATCGGGTTGAGATCTGGGCTTTGGGGGGCCACTCCATCACATTAAGTTTTTTGTTTTAAATAATCCATTGGTTTTTTTTTTCCTTATGCTTAGGGTCATTTTCTTGCATTAGTATAGAATTTCTTTCATTAAGATTGAATTTCAACAAAGAAGGACAATAGCTAGATTCAAGGATGTCTATATAACGTTCGGCATTCATAATCCCATCAATTTTGTTTAGCAACTCAACACCAGACATATTGAAGCATCACCAGAAGAGAATTTTCTTACCGCCAAACTTAAGAGTTGGAATAACGTCTCTATCAGTAATGGTTTTTGATGGCTTTTTCCTCACATAACGAATTTCATCCGACCCATGCATGTTGATCTTGCTCTCATCAGTCAAAACAACTTTAGCCCACTGCTCATCTGTCCAATTTGGATGCTCTTGTGCAAATTTGAGACGCATCTGTCGCTGACGTGAAGTCAACAATGGTTTTTTGACTTTTCGGCGGGCTTTGAAACCGATTCTTCTCAGCTGCCAGTTTACGGTCATGCGGGAAACTTCTTTGTTATGAATATTTTTGAGTTCCTTCTGAATGTCAGTTCCCGATTTTGCTGAACCAGTAACCACCAAGCGTTGAATTACTGTGTTATCGCGGTCATTAAGTTTTCTTGGCCGTTCTCCACTATTCTTGGGACCAGACATTTGGCAATTTTAAGACAATTTTTGCACTACGCCATAGAAAATATCAACGGATAATGCAATGGTGCAGATCGAAAGGCCTTCCGTTAGTTTTCCTTCCACAATACGTTTAATGGCATCCGATATTTTTTTTCACTTTCCTCTTAAAGTTCATACAAGCTGCTATTTAAATATACCACAACAATTTTACTCACCAATAATTTTTTTAGTTTTTAATTAGTGTTAAGTTCTTGTAATAGCAAATAATTTTATTTTTTTCAAAATCCCACAAAATTTTTTAACGAGCAATGTCAACTGCAACGACTGTAACAAAACTGATCAAGTAATTGATGCTGCAAAATCTATTATTGTGAAAAACTAACAGGACTATGGTACCGTACGAAATTTGTGTAAACAACAAAACCAGGTTTTTAAGCTTTCTTAATTGGTTTCAAGACTCAAAGAATGTTTGACTACAAAATATAAACGAAAATTTATCATATATGAGAATATGTGATCAGTTTTGTTACATACTGTATATATATTTGCTATTCTTTTTATTTTGCTTCCTGCTTTAAGTTTTTTTTTTTATTCTTATCAGCTGTTCTGACATTTGTGTACATTTTAGTTCTTACTGCTTCTTAGCTAGTACACAAACCTGTTCTTTTCTGTGCTTATCAAACTTCTTCAAACAGGGTTGGCAAAGCTACTTTTGATTCTAAAAATTTAATTTAATATAACCTTAAAACTAAACTTAAATTAAAATTTAATAAAAGTTATTATGTACTGCAATTCCGGACCTGTGCTGTTAAAGGAGAATCCGACCGGATTGTTAATTGCTGGTTGTGTGAATCCTTTTTTCACTTTAAGTGTGCAGCACTAAATGCTCGTGTTTTCGATGCTCTCAACGAAAACAAAGGTTTGCGTTGGGCATACGAAGAATGCAGAGCAACGGATGTTGATATTTTAAAGCTTATAAGGCAATCAAGAAAGGGCTTCTTGGAGGTCTCAAAGGACCTAGAGGCGGCTCAAAATATATTGTCGGAGTATGAAAATTTGTTTAAATCCTTTAAGTGCATGGATGAGGCTTTTGTCTCTCCTAAGCGCAAAAGAAGTAAAAAACATCTCCGGAGCCTGGCCAATACTACTGCTAAAGCAGCCTCTCCGTCTACCAATGTAACTCCACAAGCCACTACTGGGTGTAATATTGAGCCTTCACCCAACTTAAATACTTCAGGTGAAGCATTAGCAACTGAAATTGAATTGCAAAATCTCCAGCATTTGTCGACCCAAATTTACTTTTGGCTGAGGCTTCTCCTGTTATTCCTTTAATTAACCTAAGCACTTCCTGTCCTTCTATTTCTGGCGCTTTATCTTATGCTAAAACTTGCGTTTTATCAAGTGATGGTAATTCGGTACCTATTACTAATAATACAGGTGCAATACCTAAACTAATATCGATAAGTAGCTCAAATCAGCCAGTGCACAAAAATCTTGAAGTAATTCCGCCTGAAAGATCTATATTTGTTTCGCGATTTGCAGCTGATACGTCTGAGGATGACATCTTTTACTTTTTAAATACAAACCTGAATATTTTGAATAAAAATATTTCTGTCTTCAGTTCCGCATCTTATATCAAAACGTTCGTGACAATAATACTAAATTGATTAATTTATTTATTATGAGTCACAACATTCATTACGATATAATTGCTTTCAGTGAGACTTGGCTTAGACCTAACACTTTGAATTCTGAAATTCTGTGTAACAAATTTAATATTTATCGTAAAGATAGAAACGCTATTCCTGGTAATTGCTCTTATGGTGGGGGTGTGCTGATTGCGGTTAAATCAACACATTTCTCTCAAGAAATAGTTATCCTTGAAGCAGCAGACATAGAATTCTGTTGTGTGCATGCAAAGTACGGTTCTTTGAGTCTTTATATTACATGCTCATATATACCTCCCTTTTCTAACTTAGAAGTGTATAGTAAACATTTGGTTTCTATAAGTAAAGTTTTCCTATTGCTACATCCTAATGATCATATCTTAATAGCTGGTGACTTTAACTTACCCAATGTTTCTTGGAACTTTTGTTCTGAAAACCCTTCAATATATTTACCATCGTCTGAAAGTTCATCTGATAATTACATTTAAATGAGCTTTCAAGTCAAGGTCTTTTCCAACTAAACTATCATTTGAATAAGAATAACCGCTTGCTCGATCTGGTATTTTTTGATGAACGCAACATTGCTTCAGTGTCAAGGTCCGATCCTCTGGTCACTCCTGAAGATTCTCACAACCCAACCATTGAAATTAGTCTTAATTTTCCTAAACCATCTATACAGAATCGTGCTAGTCAACCATTCATGGAATTCAACTTTAAAAAAACTAACTATGTTATGTTAAAAAATAGTTTGTCACAGAATCTGGATGCTGCGGTCTATGCGTTTAATACAACGCTCATTGACTGCTTCACTAGATCTATTCCGCAAAGAAAAGCTTCTATAATTTCAGGCCCTGTGTGGTATACCAATGAATTAAGAAAATTGAGAAACTTAAAATCTAAATATTATAAAAAATATCAAAGAACGCATAGTTTGACTGATTTCGGCCGTTATACTTCGACTAAATATAGTTATCAGCTGTTGTGCAAGCAATCCTATAACATATACCTAACAAAAGTAAAATTAAACATTAAGTCTGATGCAAAATCATTCTGGAGTTTTGTAAATACAAAACGTAAGATTGATTCTTATCCTTCTTTTATGAAATATAACTAGTAAGGTATATCTTCGACTTGGCCGAAGTTAAAATACCCCCAAGGCCGATTCTTAAGGGTGGAAGAATCTTAAATTGGGACCTTTTTGTATGAGATTTTGAGAGATTTTATTATTTTCATGTGTCTAAAATACATACATATCAAATTGTTTTCCTGCAGCTTAAATATAAGCCTTTTTCTAAAGTTTTCAATTTTGGGGTTGTGTGTGGTGACCGTGGCATGCAGGTTAAGTGTGTGGCTTAGCATGCTCGGAGCCCGAGTTCGATCCCCAGTCGTGGCGAAAAGTTTTTTTCAGTAAAAAATTTTTCTGATCGGTCACCACCTCTCTGCAGACAATGGCAAACCTCAGAGAGTAAATAATGCCATGTAAAGCTTCTTGAGAACATGAACTTTAGCCGTTCGGAGTCGGCATAAAACATGTAGGTCCAGTTCTCGGTCAATTGTGTGCAAACATTTAATAACACACACAACACAATTGATCATTAGAAGCTCGGTCAAAGTCCTTTCAAGGGCTGAAATGGCCAATTTGTTTTTTTTTTTTTTTGTTTTTATGGGAGGTGGGCGTGTTAGTTTGTGTATGACGCCCATTTTTCTAACATACCTCAGTTTCAACATAGAATACACAAATACCGAGTTTCCATCTTGTAACTTTAATATTAGCCTCTTTATAGATTTTTCAATTGTGGGGTTATATGGGAGGTGGGCGTGTTAATGGGTGGATGACGCCCATTTTCAACACACCTCAGTTTTGACATTGAATACACAAATACCGAGTTTCCATCTTGTAACTTTAATATTAGCCTCTTTATAGATTTTTCAATTTTGGGGTTGTACGGGAGGTGGGCGTGTTAATGGGTGGATGACGCCCATTTTTCTAACACACTTCAGTTTTGGCATTGAATACACAAATACCTAGTTTCCGTCTTGTAACTTTAATATTAGCCTCTTTATAGATTTTTCAATTTTGGGGTTGTATGGGAGGTGGGCGTGTTAGTTAGTGGATGACGCCCATTTTTCTAAGACATTTCAGTTTTCTTATAGAATACACATATACCAAGTTTCAGCATTGTAGCTTTAATATTAGCTTCTTTGTAGAGTTTTCAATTTTGGGGTTGTATGGGAGGTAGGCGTGGTTTTCATCCGATTAAGCCCATTCTCGAACTTAACGTTAGTTTTTTTAAAAAAAGCTTAAATATCGAATTTCATTACGATAGCTTCAAAATTACGGCTGTAATCGTGTCGACAGACAGACGGACAGACAGACGGACATGACTAAATCAACTCAGGTGGTGATGCTGAGCAAGAATATGTATACTTTTCCATACCTACCACGCCTCCTTTTGGGTGTTACACACGTCGTGACAAAATTAATATACCCCTTACGCAGTATGCGTGGGGGAATAAAAATGTGGGATCTGATAATGATTATAGCATTTGTAACCTTTTTGCTGACTTCTTCAAGTCGACTCACTCATCGTCATCTTTTGATAATGGTAGCTATCCTTTTAATGTTCATTCTGGGGATATTTGCCTCCCAATAGTTGACAGCAATACAGTTTTATCTTATCTAAAAGATCTTAAAACTTCGTATAAAAGTGCTCCCGACAACATCCCATCTTGCATTTTTAAATATTGCTGTGAAGAATTAGTGACTCCAATCACTGTGCTTTTTACTTATTATCTAAAGGCTTGCTATTTTCCAACTATCTGGAAGTCTTCATTCATTATCCCATTGCATAAATCTGGCAATAGATCTTTAATTGATAACTATCGTGGAATTGCGAAATTAAGTGCTTTGCACAAACTTTTTGAGGCAATTATTACTTCACAATTATCACATAGTGTTAAGTCGTTGATGTCCCCATGTCAACATGGATTCCTCTCGGGAAGATCTACGGTCACTAACCTCCTTGAATTTACATCTAAGACAAAAGAAAATTTTGGAAAAGGTTTACAGACTGATGTTATCTACACGGACTTTAGCAAAGCTTTTGATGTTGTAAATCACAAGCTCTTCATTCTAACATGATCTTTGATTGGATTTCCCACAAAAATGGTGAGATGGATCGAATCGTATTTAAGTAATAGAACACAATCTGTTCTATTTAAACTGTTCTATTTATCTCTGGAGTACCCCAAGGAAGTCATCTTGGGCCACTTTTGTTTCTACTTTATAGAAATGATTTGGCATCGGTCATAAAGCATTCTAACATCTTGATGTATGCTGACGACGTCAAACTATTACTGTCTTTTAAGAATGAATATGATGGTTTATTCTTGCAAATTCACATCAAAAATCTTCATAGCTGGTGCAGAATAAATCTAATGAATCTTAATATGAAAAAATGTAAGCACATGACCTTCTCGCGAAAACCATTCTTAAAGTGTAATTTCAAAATTTGTGACTACACATTAGAATCCTTAGATAGTTTTCATGATTTTGGAGTTACCATTGATCCTTAACTACGATTTCACATTCATAAAAATAAAATAATAAATAGAGCAAATAGTACCCTAGGATTTATTAAACGTTGGGCAACAGAGTTTAACGATACTTTTATTACGAAAACTTTATTCACTTCTCTAGTTCGGCGTATCTTAGAATATGCTTCAATTGTATGGTGTCCACGATACGGTTGTTACATCGATGACATTGAATCTGTTCAGAAAAAATTTCGAACTTTAAATAACGTAAATGATAAAATATCATTATATATCTGTTATCAGGCTACATTTTAAATTGTTATAAATAATTATAATAAATTGTTTTGTAATGGCTAAATTTTAAAAGGCTGAGCTTATAATAAATAAATAAATAAAAATGATTTTGTGTTGCTTCGTATGAATATGTTGTTTCTAGTGTCCGACCGAATATTCGTTTTCGTTCTCGGTAAGAGTTTCGTCCCTTTTAATCAGTTTCGGCTATTCGGCATTCATATTGCCGAAACCGAATATTTGGTTCATTTATTTCAATCGTAGATGTGAGTTCGCTTTCATCAACATTTTTAATGGTGTTCAGTAGAACAAAAACGTAAAATTCACAGTCATTTGATTAACCGTGTAAGTTTGGCCCAAGCACAGAACGATAAATGGATTTTGTTTAATTTTGAAAATGCAGACGAGTTTTTTTTAGATTATACTAGTAAGATATATCTTCGACTTGGTCGAAGTTATAATACCCCCACGGTCGATTCGTAATAGCACAAAATCTTAAATTGTAGCTCTTTTTGTATGAGATTTCAAAAAATTTTACTATTTTGATGACGTCTTAAATACATTCATATGAAATTTTTTCCTGCAAAGTAAAGACAAGACTCTTTATAAAGTTTTCAATTTGGGGTTGTATGGTAGGTGGGCGTGTTCTTGGGTTGTTGACACCAATATTTCTAACACGCCTCAGTTTTGATATAAAATGCACAAATACTCAATTTCAGTTCTGTACCTTAAATATTAGCCTATTTATAGAGTTTTCACTATTATGGGTTATATGGGATGTGGGTGTGTTCATAGGCGGATGACGCCCACTTTTCTTCTACAATTTAGTTTTGATATAAAATACAAACGTATCAAATTTTTATCCTGTAGCTTAAAGAGAAGCCTTTAAGCCTTCTATAGACTTAAATTTTTGGGTTATATGGGAGGTGGACGTGTTCGTGAGTGGATGACGCCCATTTAACCAACACGTCTTAATTTTGATGTTAAATGAATAAATATCTAATTTTACTTTTGTAGTTTTGAAGAAGCCTATTTATATAGTTTTCAATTTTGTGGTTGTATGGACGGTGGGCGTGTTCGTTGGTGGATGACGCCCATTTTTCGAACACCTTTTAGTTTGATACATAATGAATAAATACCAAATTTTATTTATGTAGCTTACACACAAGCCTCTATATAGTTTTCAATTTTGAGGTTGTATGGGAGGTGGGCGTGTTAGTGTCAGTTAGTCAGTTTTGACATAGATTACACAAAAACCAAATTTAAGTTTTGTAGCTTATATATTTGCTTCTTTATGGAGTTTTCATAATTGTGGTTGTATGGGAGGTAGGCGTGGTTTTCATCCGATTTAGCCCATTTTCGAACTTGATTTTCGCATTTTACAAAAAATCTCAAATTTCATTACAATAGCTTGAAAATTACGGCTGTAGTGTCGACAGACAGACAGACGGACATGGCTAAATCAACATGGCAAAATCGTGACAAAATTAATATACCCCTTACGCAGTACGCGTGGAGGTATAAATATTAAGTTATTTAACTTTAAATACTAAAAAGTTCCGTAAAGAGGCATTAAAAATTATCTCTTTATTTATGATTTTATAGTTGAACTTTAATATTCAAAGAATACTTATCTCGTATATAAGTTAACACATCTTTAGTTAACACATCTAAGAAGAGCATTTGCGTCAACGATAGATTGCTGACGATTGGTCTGCAGCCACGCTGCTGATCAGTTCACAGAATGAGACAATATTTGGACACCTGCACTAAGAGATTATGTTCAACAACTGAACGGCAGCAGCAACGGCAACAAAAACGACAACAACTACAAGAACAACAGCAACGGCAACAGCAACGAGAACAACTACAAAACCAACAACAACGAAAACAACAACAGCAACAACAACAATATTGCAATACAGCAGTAGGTTAGAATAAGAAAAAACTTCTGTGAAGAAGCTTACCTTCTGTGAAGAAGCTTATGGTAGATTAAGCTAGTTTAGTTTTTAGTTTTCAGTTTGAAATTTTTATTCAATCCAATAAGTACCAACTCTCACATAGTGGGAATAATAAATAAATATTAAAAAATAAACCATCGTGTTTTAAAAAACTAACTTATATACTAAGAAATTATTGTAGATTTTTTTGACATGAAACAAAAAAAATTTTTTAGGGCCGTTTTATTCACTTTTATAACTTAAGATTTAAGAATAACTTTGGGATTTTTCAGCTTTTCCAACTTTATTCATTTTATTCACTTCGAGTTGTCAAACATAACTTTAGAATTAAAGTATATACATAACTTTTGTTCGATAGCTGGAACAAAATCTAAAAAAATAATTCTTTAATTTATTTTACTTTTGAACTGCTCAAAGCTTCAGAAATATGTTATTTAAGTGAACACACTTAAAGGCATTAAAAATCCAATTGGATTATTTCGATTTTTTTCACACAATAAAAATAAAAACAACGAATGTTCGTTTGTTATCACTTATTCAAAATGAGCGTTTGAATTAATAATTCAGGAACTTTCTTCACGACCGGCACTTAATTATCTAAATGTTTCTTTCTAACAGATTTCCTTACTTTTCTTTCTTATTTCTTATTGTTTTCATTTCTCCATGATAACGCAAAAACGAAAACATGTAGAACAACAACAACGCAAACCGAACCGAAGGCGCATGCGTAACAAAATAAAAAGCACTTGACGATGCTGATAGTCGATCGCTGCATACAAAAGTTTTTCATAACGGATGATCTATTCGAACGTTAATTTTTAATGAACGGTTAAAAACAACGAAAAAGTACGAAGCAGACAAATTTTCAGATATAAAAAAATGCGTTTCTCTTTCATTGCAAACGAAATAAATCTGCTTTTAAATATGTATCTTTAAAAAACATTTAAGAAATTAATTATCAAATATCTTAAATGGCTTGCTGATGGCAACAAAATAACAGTGTTTCTCTTAAAATATTCTGCGACAATAACGCGCTCATTGTTCCTTGCCCACTTAAAATTGTTTAATAATTTAATTGTAGTTGTAACAGTAAAGAACAAAACTTGATTTGCATGCGCTGCAAGTTTCTTTAGCAGCAAAACAGCAGCGCTGAGCTGAAATTTATGAAACTACAAATGTCTGTTGATGAAAGAAAATAAGCCTAAAATACGAATTAAAACTGCAAAAATTATTTTATTTAACAGGGTTCACCTACTTATGCAAATATAAACGGATATCATGTTTTGTTTTATTTTCTTACCATATTCCTTCATAAATTAAATTCGTACTCTTATTTTTTACTATTTTACTATTTTTTGATAAATAGCTGTTGCAGCGAAAAACATTCGCCGCAAGATTTTTGCTGTCGTTTCATGTCGTTCGGTTTTTTCATTGACTGATACATACACAAGCATGTTAGCAGAAAACTATTTCAGCGAATAACAACAAAACTCACGGAAATATTATTTTCAATTAACTTTTAAACTAAATGGAATTTGAAAAAGCTTCCTAAGGACACAACCATCGTTAGGAAGCGTAGAACAGTTCAGAAAAATAAATTTTAAGATCGGTCAATCCATTCGAGAGTTTAAGGTCTCTAAACAGCTTCAAACAACCTGTTCCATGGGAGCTTCGCTCCAACAAAATGGATACTATTACTGTCTTGGAATATTTTCTGTTTTGATATACTTAAAATATCACTTATGCTAATATTTGCAAAGTGTTCCGCGACTAACAAATTTTGTATTTCGGTACTATCTAGTATAATAGGATTAATTACATTTACTTTTCCAAGAATGACCGAATAGATGGTATCCTCAATACTCGTTATTATGGCCTTGTTTCTAGCAGTAGCTAGTTCAAATAGGTGTCCGGTGTCCATTTCTTTTTTCATTGTAACATTTAGAAGCTGGTTTACTGTCTCTGTTAATTGGTTAATTCTAATCTGCATTTCAGTGTTAATAAGTATCTGTTTTTCATTAGCCTCTATTAAAGCTTCCTCCTTAGTGGCCACCTGATTAAAGTCATCGAAATCTGGGGTGCCAGCAATGTATTTCAGTGCCGTTCCCAAATGGGAGTCTACAGAAATCGTACTTGCCGTTATTAACAGAAAAAGCTGTCTTTTCTCTGTCACACTCAGCAAGATTTATCTGGTGGAAGCCAGATTTAAGATCTAGGGTAGTAAAGTAGGAAGATTTCCCTAAATTTGAGAGGATAACCGAAGTATCCGGAATCGGGTACCTATCGCTTGTTGTTTTTTCATTGAGCTTCCTAAAGTCAATGACCAAAAGCATTTTACGTTCTCCTGTTTCAGTGGTTCCTTTCTTGCCTACGACCCAGATTGGATTGTTATACGGGGAGCAAGAAGGCCTTATGATACCGTCTCGTAATAGTTCGGAAATTTCTTTATTCACAAACTCGGATGCGGCTATTGGATAAGGATAGGACTTGGAGTAAACTGGTTGGTCATCGTTTGTTCGGATTGTTGCTACGATATTGGTATTATAGGGCAAGGCTTCATTTGGATCTGCAAAAACTCCTGCCTGTTCTTTAATAATGACAGAGATTTGTTTGTTGTGATTTGGGTCTGATAAAATATTGTTCACCTCGCGGCAAAAATAGTACAAGAGGTCTTCCTGCTTATTATTATAGCAAATCACTCCTTTTTTCATATCGAGAGTCGCACCAATTTCCTTGAGGAAATTGAAACCGATAATGCCATCGAATGTTTGGAGTGACGGAAGAATAAAAAACTGAGCGTTTGTGTCGAAAATATTTATTGTGCATTTACTATGGATTTTCTCGTTTCCGTGAATTGATTTAACTAGAAATGGATTATCAATATGCCACTGGCAAAGTCTACGGAATTGCGGTAAACTGCTAGTTGGTCTTTGTGGCATGAGTGTTGGTCGGTTGTTGAACGAGTTCGCAAATAACGATCTTGCGTGGTTCGCCTCTAGCTCCTGAGCTAGTGCTAAGGCCGTAGGCATATCGCCTGGCCTGGACGAGAATAGGATGTCGCATAGCGGTCTGTTTAATCCGGAAATAAATACTCTTAGTGCGTCCTGTCTGTATTTGTCGTTGAGGGACTCAATAAGTCCAGTCTGTCCACTGTGTGCCATTATTGTTTTGTTTACTAGAAGTGTTAACTTCTTTTCTACCTCTTCATAGAATTCGGCGATTGATAATCGACCTTGTCGCATTGTTGACATTTCTTGTTCGACAAGGTAGACAGGCCTTTTGTCGGCATAAGTAAAATCTAGTCTTGCGATAATTGCATGAAAATTGAGAGTGGTGTTAAAGGATGAAAGGACCCTGTCTGCAGAACCTACCAATTTGTTTCTAATTATTGCAACCGCCTGGTAGTGTTTTGAACTACCATCATGATTTGCAAAAATTTTGTAGGCGGTGTGGGCCGCCTGCCTCCAGGACACGTATCGTGCCTGGTCTCCGGAAAATTCAGAGCCTGTTCGTTAATTCGCCTAGCTTCCCTTGAAACTCTCGTTTTGTCTGTTCTGTGGCTGCTCTGATAGCAGCATTTAATAGACCTTGCAATGTTTGAGCATCCATTTTCGATTACCGCAACTTAATTAATTAAAAAATAGTTTCTATTCACAGTAACTGGTTTTTTTTTTAAATAGAAAGAGTAAACATATTTTGTTTCGATTGAACACTTAATTAAAAACTTTGGTTTAACAATTATTTATTAAGTAATTAATTTTTATTTCTTGAAAGAAAGAATTATTTGCGTTTACGCTTTTACCTTCGACTTAATTATAGGAAAATATAATAGATTAAGTTTAAAGATACAATTTACATTAGTCTTAATTAAAATTCCTGCCTATGCTTGCTGAGCACTTAACTTACAGCAACTTAACAGCTTCCATGTTGTTCAGCGCAGCGTTTATTGTAGTCCGTAGTTTATCCTTTATTTTCGTTCTAACTTAATTTATTTCTTCTTTCTCGTTTCAGGTAAGAATCGTTTTCCTCTCAGGTAAGTTCACTTTTAATTCAGTTTATTGAAATAAATTTCTACAGCCTTTATTTAAAACGTTCAACTTGTATTTTTAATTTTATATCTTTTTGTTAAAAATTCACTTTAGTTTATTTTTTCCTCATAGAAAAATTTTATTCGGAGATAGAAATTTTTGTTAAAATTTGCTCAAATAACTTTTGCAACATACAAAATAGAAAACAACATAGAAATTTGCTCAAATATTTTTTCCAACATAGAGATTTTGTATTTATAACTGTTCACATATTCTTTCAACACAGAAAAATTTTTTAAGTTTGTTCACATAGCAAATTTTATAAATTTGTTCAAATTTTTCACAACATAGGAAATTTTTTATTTATAACTGATCACATATGTTTTGCTAATTATGTGCAAATTTTATGCTCGTAGTTTCTTTAAATTCTTCGCGTAGCCCCACGTTGGGCGCCAGTTAATTTGTTATGTTAAAAATATCTTCCTTTGGCACTATGTGCCAATTAAAACAGTTTGTTTGGTTTTTTATTTGGCACTATGTGCCAATGTTTATTAAGAGGAAACCGTAGAAGAACTGACTTAAACAACCCAAAATAAACTTATAATATCTTACTATACTTGTTGCTTCAGCTGCGCTACTGTTGCTGATATTGTTGTTGTTCCTTTAGTAGTTGTTGCTATTGTATTGGTTGCATGCTGTTGTTGTTGTTGTTGTACTTTTAGCTGCACTATAGTGACTGCTGCTATTGCTCTAACATTGACCGCACTGCTGTTGATATTGACTTTGTTGTTGTTGTTGTACTGGTTGAATCTACCGTTGCAGCGCTGTCGTTAATTTGGTTTGCTGCTGTTCTATTTTGCTGGCTCAGCGTTTGGCTAATGTGGGAATGGAGTGTGCGACAAAATTGACAAATTGTCACGTACTATCTTCATATTACAACTGGAGCGGATACGTGTGTTAACTTCTCCCCCTGTTAAGAGGAGCCGTCCCCGGTTTCCTTTAAAACTCTTTCTAGGGCTATGACGTTGTTAATCTTATTGCGATGTCTTGTGATTAACAAAACAATAACAATGATTGCGACTGTTACTATCGAGGAAATGAAAATTGTTAGCCATTGCGTAGATTGTTGATGGATTAGTTCTTTCAGGCTGGCAATATGACCAATGTTTTTTATATTAACCTCATGTAAGTACGGAAGTGATAACAGCGTAACGTGGTCCGTGATATTGACAAATTTAACTGATGCGGGTTGAGGGTGTGAATGACTGATTTTCTTCCAATTCGTAAAGGTTGTTCCGTTTATGGTTATTTCGCTTTCGAAGGTAACAAGAAGGGTTCCATGCATCAAAATTGCTGGATTATTTCCATCCTTAATCTCTGCTGTCTGATCATTCACAATTACTAGTCCATCATCGATTTCTTCGACTGGTGTAATATGGTATGCCGAAGTGGTCTTGCATGTTGCAAAATTATTGTTCAGTAATTGCTGCACGCAGGAGTTTCCTTTTAGAGGTTGACAGAATGTCATTGTGTCTGCATCTCTGCAATTTTCGAGCGGTTCATGTACTATTTTGCAGTTGGCAACGGTATTTGTTTCTAAGAGCAAGATTTTATTGTTACGTACTACGGGCAATATCTTAATTCTACTACATATTTCTTCAATTTTTTGATACTTAATTACTAGGTCGTAGCAATCGCTTAGCAAATGCATAAGCTGGCCACATAAATCGGTACGTTGAGGATACAAATTAGTTGGGTCGCTCGCTTTGAAAAATTGTTTCTTAAAACTATAAAAGAAAAGATATTAGGGGTATTCATTCTGCCTTGGGTAGTTGGGTAGATTGGCCAAAATGCCATACATTTTGTACTCATCTACCAATCTACTCTAGCTAACTTGTTTGGGTAGATTGATTGAGTATTTTTTTCATGGGTTACCACCTTTTCCAAAAGTAGGCAATAAATGAATTAACAAAAAACTAAAACAAAGTAAACAAATTATAAGTGAATAAAATAGACAAATGTGTTAAAATGAGTTATTTTAAAATTTTTGAGATAAAAATTATTAAATGCCGCAAAGTTTACGTTAAAAAATTACTCCTATATAAAATAACTTTTTTACACCCGTACAATGGCCTAAATTTTGCCCTCATAAACTGACATAAATAATATGGTGGCAACTCTTTTCTAGCTGCCACTCATCTCTCATCAGCTGTTATTCTACAAAGTACACATTTGCAGTTAAGGGTGCTCGCAGTTATCAAAAGTACGCAATCTACCCGTACCCAACTACCCAAGTCAGTGTGAATACCCCTTTTATCTCTTCCGATTGTCTCAAACGAAAAAATAAAATTTTTTAATTTATTCCAGTTTTTTTCCTGTATTAT
This sequence comes from Tetanocera ferruginea, assembly GCA_958299015.1. Classification (NCBI taxonomy): domain Eukaryota; kingdom Metazoa; phylum Arthropoda; class Insecta; order Diptera; family Sciomyzidae; genus Tetanocera; species Tetanocera ferruginea. Next base: position 101,903,697 of record OY282640.1, on the reverse strand, counting down.
AGGCCAAAGTCACGTGTGAGGTCATTGCTATATATAAAACAAGTATTGGCTCTAAAAAGGCAAACAGTTTTGTTGAAGATTTTGTATAAATATCTCCAACGGTACAAAAGTTATGAACGATAAAGTGAAATGTATGTCAGAAAAAGAGATTGCGAGAAAACGTGTCATTTGGCCATCGTAATTCTAAGTTGGTGAAAAGTTTATTTTGTTTTTTTTTTTTTTAAATTAAAAAAAAAAATTAGTTTTTGAGATATAACCAAATTGAAGTTTTTTTTTTCAAAAAGTTTTCAACTCTAGCATAAAAATTTCAAAAATATTAAATTTTTCTAAATCGCTTTTCTATAGCTTTCTAATGATACTTCATTTACAAAAATAAGGTAACAGATGATCGATATATGATTTATCGGAAATGACTGATTCTCAAATGATTTTTAAGATTGTTTCTGTTATAAAAAATTGGTATCTCTATACTTTTTGAAAAAATTGCTATAAAAAACTGTTGAAGTACTTTACTGAAAACACTTTGACAAAATAAATCAGTTGTTCATTGAAATAATTTTATTTATTTTGTGTGTGAAAATTTTTATTTTTCATTCGCTTCAAATATTCTGTTCAATAAAGATTTAAATTAAACTCGTCTCTTTTATTTACAACAAGGGTTATGGGCCCAGGAGACAATTTGTAGAGCTCCTTGTTATTATTAATTGTTCCTGCAGGATTCAAGATTCTTATTTTCTCTGAGGAAATGGCATCTTTGTACGCTATTGAGAAATTGGAAGAGTCCAATTATGACGGCTGGAAAATTCATATACGTAGCGTTCTAATACACGTAGATCTTTTGGGCTACGTATGTGGATCCATTGAAAAGCCAACGGATGAAATTCAATGTGCTGAGTGGACCAACAAGGATCAAAAGGCTCTTTCGACAATTTTACTGAGCATGAAGAGAACACAACTTAATTTGGTTAAGAATTGTGTTACATCGAGAGACGCATGGATTCAGCTGGAGAAGAAATTTCAACCTCGTGGACCGGCAAGGAAGGTTATGCTTTTCCGAAGAATTTTGGCTGCAAGAATGATCTCGGGCCAAAGTATGTCCGATCACCTGGCGCAGTTCAATGACGTTGTTGAAAAGCTTGTGGAGGTTGAAATTATCATTCCAGATGAGTTGTTAGCAATCATTTTGCTTAACAGTTTACCGGAGGATTTCGAAAGCTTTGTCGTCGCAATGGAATCGCGTGATGAATTACCCTCATTAGATGCGCTGAAGAATAAGTTGCAAAAAGAATATGAGCGACGAAGTGGGAAACTAGAAGCAGATACGAATCACAATCAAGCATTTATGTCCACAGCTTATCAGGATAAACGTAGGAGCACGGTTAAGAAGAACCAGAAGGGTAGCGTCGATGGCAGGAGACAGGAGCTGAAGTGCTTCAAGTGCGGGCAGGTAGGTCATTTTGCTCGTGAGTGTTTAAAGAAGCGTACAGGGAACAGTGCAATGTTGCATGGCATGCAGGCAAAGAACTTGCGGCAAAATGCATGGATTTTTGACAGCGGATCAACGAGTCATATGTGTCGCGATGAAAAGATGTTTGTGACCATGAAGAAGCATGTTGAGATAATCGATTTAGCAGCAGAGTTTACGATCAACTCCATGGGCATTGGGAATGTCGAGCTTAGAACCACAGCGGGCGAAGTTGTCTTGTTGGAGGAGGTTCTTTTAGTGCCAAAGTTGAAATTTAATTTCATTTCAATTAACAAAATCATAGATAAGAAGCAGATGGTAGTTTTCAAGAACAATACAGTGCAAGTTATGAATGGTGAGAACGATGTAGTGCTTTCTGGAGTAAAAGAGGGCCAACTTTTTACATGTTACAGCAAGGAGGATACAGAAATTGAAAGTATGTGTTCTTTTGCCTTAAAAACTGATGATTTTATGCTATGGCACAAGCGATTAGGCCATCTGAATGCTCAAAGCATGGCTGAATTGACCAAGAATGGGATGGTACGAGGCATAAGCTGCAAGAACGCACCCCAAAATTTTTCTTGTGATACATGTCTTAAGGCGAAGATATGTGTGCAGCCATTTCCCAAAACAGCAAGTTATCGAAGCAAAGAAGTTCTTGAATTAGTGCACACTGATGTCTGCGGCCCCATGAGGGTTTCGTCCTGTGGTGGCGCTAAATATTTTGTTCTATTTATAGACGATTTTTCGAGGATGACCTTCGTATACTTTCTCAAGAACAAAGGAGAAGTATTCAACGCATATCAAAGTTTCGTTGCCATGGTTGAAAGACAGACGTCGAAGAAGTTGAAGATTCTGCGAAGCGACAATGGTCGAGAGTATTTGTCGTCGGAATTTGCGATTACCTTGGAAACATTGGGTATCAGGCGACAGTTTTCGGTGGAGTACACGCCGCAGCAAAATGGCGTGGCCGAACGTGCGAATAGAACGATTGTCGAGATGGCGCGTTGCATGTTAATTGGATCCGGATTGGATGAGGGCCTTTGGGCTGAAGCGATCGATACAGCAGTTTACTTAAGAAACCGATGCTATTCGAGATCGTTGGACGGAAAAACTCCTGTTGAGAAATACAGTGGTGTTAAACCGACCGTTTCCCATTTGAAAATTTTTGGGTGTAAGGCTATAATGCTGGATAAACGTCCTGGTAAGTCAAAATTCCAGGCAAGAGGGGTCGAATGCGTTTTAACAGGATATTGTGCGGAGTCCAAAGCATATCGACTGTATAATACAAGGACTAAGACGTTGCACAAGAGCCGCGATGTGAAGTTCATAGAAGATTCGGAGCAGAATATATCGCAGTGTGAGTACAACATATTTTTGCAGAAGTTCAAAGATGAAGAAACTGTACAAGAGTGCAAGGTCTTTGATGCAGGTGATTTGGTTAAAAACAATGAACTTGTGGAAGGAGCAGTGGTGGCATCATCTGGATATGAAAGCTCGTGTGATCCTGTCCAAGATGAAGAAAACTATAAAGTTTTGAGGTCAGGAAGAAGAATATTCAATAATTTCTTGGAAGCTGAGACCGATAATCCTGTTTCGGTTAAGGATGTAATGGTAAGAAGTGATCGAGCGAATTGGATAAATTCGATGAAAGCGGAATATGATTCACTTATGTCAAACAAGACATGGGTTTTAGTTGAAAAACCAGAGAACGTTCCTGTCGTAAAATGCAAGTGGGTTTTTACGATAAAAAAGGATAAAAATGGGCGTCTTGAGAAGTACAAATCCAGGTTAGTAGCGAAAGGATGCAGCCAAAAATACGGGATAAACTACACGGAAACTTTTTCCCCGGTCACTCGTTACTCAACAATAAGAATTATATTGGCATTGGCTGTGGAGTTCAAAATGTTCATACATCAACTTGATGTGACGACAGCGTACTTGAACGGCGATCTTGATGCGGAAATCTACATGGAGCAGCCTGAAGGTTTTGAAGATGAGAGATATCCAAACAAGGTTTGCAAGCTGCAAAAGTCGCTTTACGGGCTGAAGCAGTCCGGACGCAAGTGGAACGAAAAATTGGATGGAATCCTTAAAGAAATTAGTTTCATTCGAAGCAATGGGGACCATTGCGCTTACACAAAGAATTCTTCTGACGGGTATGTAATAATTGTCGTTTATGTGGACGACATTTTGCTGGCTTGTTCTAAGTTGGAGTCGGTGAATCTCGTGAAAGAAGAATTAGCCTCGAGATTGGAAATCGTGGACAAGGGTCCAGTGAATTATTTTGTGGGGATGGAAGTGGAAAGAAAAGAATCCACTGGTCCATTGAAGTTATCGCAGAGAAAAATGATTGCTGAGTTGCTCGAAGAACACAACATGAAGGATTGTAAGAAATGCAGCACTCCTTTGGATCCTGGCATGCAGTTGAAAAATTGTGAGGATTGTACGAGCTGTGAGAAATTGGATGTCACCAAATATCAATCGTTGATTGGGTCATTAATGTACATCGGAATATGTACGCGACCGGACATTCTACACTCCGTCAGCAAATTGGCTCAGTTCAATAAGAATCCACACCAGGAACACTTAGCTGGAGCTAAGCACATTTTGAGGTATTTGTCTAATACTTTAGATTTTGCTCTTCATTACAGACCAACGGGTAAGCCACTTCTGGGTTTTTCTGATTCTGATTGGGCTGGTAGCTGCGATGATCGGAAGTCATATACCGGTTTTGTTTTCATGTTAGCTGGAGCAGCAATCAGTTTCGAGTCGAAAAAGCAGCCAACTGTAGCATTAAGCAGCACAGAAGCGGAATATATGGCTATTTCAGCAGCAACAAAGGAAGTCATATATCTTCGAAGTTTGATTCAAGAACTTGGTTTTGAACAGATGGTGAAAAATTCAACAACTTTGTTCGGAGACAATATTGGCGCTCAACAACTTGTCAGAAATCCAGTATTTCATTCAAGAAGCAAGCATATTGACATTCGGGTACACCACGTTCGAGAGGTCTATCAGAAAGGACATATTGATTTAAAGTATGTACCATCTTCGGAGAATACCGCAGATATCTTGACCAAAATTTTACAGAAGTCAAAGCATAAGCAACTTTACCTCAAGCTTGGAATTGAAGAGCGTTTTCATTAAGGGCAGGTGTTGAAGTACTTTACTGAAAACACTTTGACAAAATAAATCAGTTGTTCATTGAAATAATTTTATTTATTTTGTGTGTGAACATTTTTATTTTTCATTCGCTTCAAATATTCTGTTCAATAAAGATTTAAATTAAACTCGTCTCTTTTATTTACAACAAAAACAAATAACTTATATTCTTATAAGTAGAAAAGGAACCTATAGACAAAATTTCAAGTAAATAAGTCTAAGAGCATGTGATAAATTTTTGGAAAAAACTTGCATTAGGCTTGAAATGGCCGCATATTTTTTGCTGCAATGAATATGATAATTTAAAACAAAAACACTGACATATAACAATTTCATAATATCACGTTTTCACAAGTTGACAGACTAACACTACTATATTTTTTTTCAACTAAATCTAAAAAAAATAATTCTTTAATTTATTTTACTTTTGAACTGCTCAAAGCTTCAGAAATATGTTATTTAAGTGAACACTCAAATCTAAAGATGTTTAAAACACACTTAAAGGCATTAAAAATCCAATTGGATTATTTCGATTTTTTTCACACAATAAAAATAAAAACAACGAATGTTCGTTTGTTATCACTTATTCAAAATGAGCGTTTGAATTAATAATTCAGGAACTTTCTTCACGACCGGCACTTAATTATCTAAATGTTTCTTTCTAACAGATTTCCTTACTTTTCTTTCTTATTTCTTATTGTTTTCATTTCTCCATGATAACGCAAAAACGAAAACATGTAGAACAACAACAACGCAAACCGAACCGAAGGCGCATGCATAACAAAATAAAAAGCACTTGACGATGCTGATAGTCGATCGCTGCATACAAAAGTTTTTCATAACGGATGATCTATTCGAACGTTAATTTTAATGAACGGTTAAAAACAACGAAAAAGTACGAAGCAGACAAATTTTCAGATATAAAAAAATGCGTTTCTCTTTCATTGCAAACGAAATAAATCTGCTTTTAAATATGTATCTTTAAAAAACATTTAAGAAATTAATTATCAAATATCTTAAATGGCTTGCTGATGGCAACAAAATAACGGTGTTTCTCTTAAAATATTCTGCGACAATAACGCGCTCATTGTTCCTTGCCCACTTAAAATTGTTTAATAATTTAATTGTAGTTGTAACAGTAAAGAACAAAACTTGATTTGCATGCGCTGCAAGTTTCTTTAGCAGCAAAACAGCAGCGCTGAGCTGAAATTTATGAAACTACAAATGTCTGTCAAACAACAACAAATGTTGTTGATGAAAGAAAATAAGCCTAAAATACGAATTAAAACTGCAAAAATAATTTTATTTAACAGGGTTCACCTACTTATGCAAATATAAACGGATATCATGTTTTGTTTTATTTTCTTACCATATTCCTTCATAAATTAAATTCGTACTGTTAACTGTTACTGTCTCTGTTAATTGGTTAATTCTAATCTGCATTTCAGTGTTAATAAGTATCTGTTTTTCATAAGCCTCTATTAAAGCTTCCTCCTTAGTGGCCACCTGATTAAAGTCATCGAAATCTGGGGTGCCAGCAATGTATTTCAGTGCCGTTCCCAAATGGGAGTCTACAGAAATCGTACTTGCCGTTATTAACAGAAAAAGCTGTCTTTTCTCTGTCACACTCAGCAAGATTTATCTGGTGGAAGCCAGATTTAAGATCTAGGGTAGTAAAGTAGGAAGATTTCCCTAAATTTGAGAGGATAACCGAAGTATCCGAAGTATTGGGAGACAAGGGGGCGATATTCACATGGCAACGTGTCTGACTGCCTCAACTTGGCGAGGCCAGCATTATCCATGTCGAAATCGTCTCAAGTCGACTCAAAACCTCCGCGTGGTGTCTCCTGGAAACGTCAAAAACTATCGCCCGATAAACTTCCCCTTTGGCCATCAAGCAAAGGTTGTGCGTTGGGTTTGAAGCCCACCACATAAAAAAAGATTTCAATGAAACGAAAAAGAATAAATGAAAGAATGATCCCCAAATCTGATGACGACTACCGCAAACGAAAAACTGATAATGATTAACGGATATGCACCTGGAATGTCCGGACCCTAAATTGGGATGGTGCCTCTATACAACTGATTGATATCTTGGAAAGATATAATTCTGATATCACTGCAATCCAAGAAATGCGATGGAAGGGACAGGGTTGCTTACGGCAAGCATCCTGTGATATCTACTACAGCGGCCATGTGGAGAAGCACGAGTTTGGATGCGGATTTGTAGTTGGCAAGAGAATACGGCATCATGTCCTGCGATTCACTCCTGTGAACGAACGGCTTGCCATAATCCGCTTCAAGGCTAAATTTTTTAACATAAGCCTAATATGTGCGCACGCTCCGACAGAAGAAAAAGATGACGAGACCAAAGAAAGTTTTTACGAGTGCCTTGAAGATGCATACGAGCGCTGCCCCCGTCATGACATAAAAATCGTGCTTGGTGACTTCAACGCCAAGGTGGGTAAGGAAAACATATTTGGTCCAACAGTCGGAAAGTTCAGCCTCCACGACAACACATCCGATAACGGAATGAGGTTGATTGACTTCGCCGCAGCACGAAACATGGTCGTAAGTAGCACTAGATTCAAGCATCTCAATATTCATAAGGCCACCTGGCTGTCCCCTGATCAAAAAACATGCAGACGTACGCACGATCCGTGGTGCTAACATAGACTCGGATCATTATCTTGTCGCAGCCAAGATCCGCACACGTCTGTGCGCAGCTAAGAATGCTCGCAATCCTACACTTAGAAAGCTAGACGTCGACAAGCTGCAGTCAAAACGGACGGCCGAAGCCTTCGCTACTCGACTCTCACTCCTGCTTCAAGAAAGCACTCCTCCGATCGACGATATATGCGGACAGTGGACGCACATATCCCACTCTATGCGTACGGCTGCCGAAGAGGTGATAGGCTACCATCGCCCTCGCCGAAACCAGTGGCACGACCAGGAGTGTCGCGACGCCACTGCAGAGAAGGACACCGCCTACAAAGCCACCCTGCAGTCGGTTGTAACGCGTGCTGTTATGGAGCGATACCGAGAGAAGAGGAGGGAAGAGAGACGCATTTTCAGGCGAAAAAGACGAGAGGCGGAAATGCGTGAGTGCGAGAAAATTGAGATGCATGGCGACAGGAATGAGACTCGAAAATTTTTCGAAAAAATAAGACGCCTGGCCGATGGTTTTAAGACCGGAGCCTCTTCCTGCAAGGACGAGAATGGGAATCTAGTGACAGATATCCAGAGTACACTGATGTTATGGAGGGAGCACTTCTCTAGACTTTTAATTGGCGACGCTGACAACAATCCCGCCAGTGGAGATGATATCCCGGAAACCCCAATTATGGACGACAGCGTTGAAGTTCCGCTGCCCGATTATAACGAGGTCTTAACAGCTATAGCTCGGCTTAAAAACAACAAAACCGCAGGAGCAGATGGCCTACCGGCTGAGCTGTTTAAGACCGGTGGCGAAGCTCTGTTTAAATGCATTCACAGACTTCTATGCAGAATATGGTCGGAAGAATGCATTCCAGATGATTGGAACCTCAGTGTGGCTTTAGACCTGGGAAGTCCACCATTGACCAGATCTTCACGCTCCGACAATTCATGGAAAAGACCCTCGAAAAACAAATCGACACACACCATCTTTTTGTCGATTTCAAAGCCGCCTTGGACAGTCCAATAAGGAGTCACCTATATGCCATCATGTCTGAATTTGGTATTCCTGCGAAGCTAATACGTCTTTGCAGGATGACACTGAACAACACCAGCAGTGCAGTGAAAATCGGGAAGGACCTCTCCCTTCCGTTCGATACCAAGCGAGGTTTCAGACAAGGTGATTCCTTATCGTGCGACTTCTTTAATATAGTAATGGAGAAGATCATCCAAGCTGCTGACCTGAGACGCAGCGGCACAATTTTCTATAAGAGTGTTATGCTGCTGGCGTATGCAGATGATATTGACATCATTGGCCACAATACGCGCGAAGTCAGTGCAGCATTCTCCAGGCTAGAAAAAGAGTCGAGTCGAATGGGTCTTGCAGTGAACGCAGATAAAACGAAGTATCTTGTGTCAACAAACAAACAGTCCCAGCGTCTTGGAAACCACGTCACTGTTGACAACACCTCCTTTGAGGTAGTGAAGGACTTTGTTTACCTGGGATCCAGCATTAACTCCTCCAACGATATCAGTATTGAGATTAAACGAAGGATAACTCTTGCCAACAGGTGTTACTTTGGGCTCAGTAGGCAATTGAGAAGCAGAGCTCTTTCTCGACGAACAAAACTGACGCTCTATAAGTCAATAATCATGCCCGTCCTACTATACGCATCACAAACCTGGACGATGAGCAGCTCTGATGAAAGGACTTTGGGAGCGTTCGAGAGAAAAATCCTTCGCAAGATCTATGGTCCAATCTGCGTCAATGGCGAGTACCGAATACGATGGAACCACGAGCTGTATGAGCTATATGCCGACATCGATATAGTCAAGCGTATTAAAATAGAGCAGCTTCGCTGGCTAGGTCATGTCGAGAGAATGAACGACGAAGCTCCAGCGAAAAAAATATTGGATTCGGTACCCAGCGGTGGCCAACGCAGACCGCATCTCCGTTGGAAAGACCAGGCATTGGATAACCTGACAACGCTTGGAATTTCCAACTGGCGCCAGCAAGCACACGACAAAAGAGGCTGGCGAAAATTCTTAGACGAGGCCAAAACCGACCAACGGTTGTAAGAGCCATCTAAGTAAGTAAGTAAGTAGTAACCGAAGTATCCGGAATCGTGTACCTATCGCTTGTTGTTTTTTCATTGAGCTTCCTAAAGTCAATGACCAAAAGCATTTTACGTTCTCCTGTTTCAGTGGTTCCTTTCTTGCCTACGACCCAGATTGGATTGTTATACGGGGAGCAAGAAGGCCTTATGATACCGTCTCGTAATAGTTCGGAAATTTCTTTATTCACAAACTCGGATGCGGCTATTGGATAAGGATAGGACTTGGAGTAAACTGGTTGGTCATCGTTTGTTCGGATTGTTGCTACGATATTGGTATTATAGGGCAAGGCTTCATTTGGATCTGCAAAAACTCCTGCCTGTTCTTTAATAATGACAGAGATTTGTTTGTTGTGATTTGGGTCTGATAAAATATTGTTCACCTCGCGGCAAAAATAGTACAAGAGGTCTTCCTGCTTATTATTATAGCAAATCACTCCTTTTTTCATATCGAGAGTCGCACCAATTTCCTTGAGGAAATTGAAACCGATAATGCCATCGAATGTTTGGAGTGACGGAAGAATAAAAAACTGAGCGTTTGTGTCGAAAATATTTATTGTGCATTTACTATGGATTTTCTCGTTTCCGTGAATTGATTTAACTAGAAATGGATTATCAATATGCCACTGGCAAAGTCTACGGAATTGCGGTAAACTGCTAGTTGGTCTTTGTGGCATGAGTGTTGGTCGGTTGTTGAACGAGTTCGCAAATAACGATCTTGCGTGGTTCGCCTCTAGCTCCTGAGCTAGTGCTAAGGCCGTAGGCATATCGCCTGGCCTGGACGAGAATAGGATGTCGCATAGCGGTCTGTTTAATCCGGAAATAAATACTCTTAGTGCGTCCTGTCTGTATTTGTCGTTGAGGGACTCAATAAGTCCAGTCTGTCCACTGTGTGCCATTATTGTTTTGTTTACTAGAAGTGTTAACTTCTTTTCTACCTCTTCATAGAATTCGGCGATTGATAATCGACCTTGTCGCATTGTTGACATTTCTTGTTCGACAAGGTAGACAGGCCTTTTGTCGGCATAAGTAAAATATAGTCTTGCGATAATTGCATGAAAATTGAGAGTGGTGTTAAAGGATGAAAGGACCCTGTCTGCAGAACCTACCAATTTGTTTCTAATTATTGCAACCGCCTGGAAGTGTTTTGAACTACCATCATGATTTGCAAAAATTTTGTAGGCGGTGTGGGCCGCCTGCCTCCAGGACACGTATCGTGCCTGGTCTCCGGAAAATTCAGGCAGGGACTTAATAACAAGGTCAAGTGATTCGTCACAGTCTCTACCTGGCTCTATTGTTACTTCTTTAAAGTCCTCAACTTGCGATGGTGTTTCTATTTGAGTGAGCCTGTTCGTTAATTCGTCTAGCTTCCCTTGAAACTCTCGTTTTGTCTGTTCTGTGGCTGCTCTGATAGCAGCATTTAACCCTTTCAAGACCACAAGGTTTCCAGAAATGAAACAAGTTTTTTGGGATCATCAAATAGTTTAATTAGCTTCAATTAAGAAGATTTCAAAACAATTATAAAAAAAAATTCTTCAGTTTTCTTGTAATTTCATGGGACATGGGTGTCCCTATGGTCCTTAAAGGTAACTTTTTAATGCCACTTCTTCATTGAAGCACTGATATAGATAATCAAAAAATATAAGAAAGTAAATACATATTATGTTATATGTTAATATAATATATATAAATACATATTATCAATTTTAACCGCCTCAGAGTTCAAAATTAGAAAATAAAATGAAAAGTTACAGTTGAGGACCAGAGGGACACCTGTGTCCCATAAAGTTTCTGCTTAAAAGTCTTTACCATTTTAAAAATTTCCGGGAACAGGGAAATTTCGAACAGGGTTGCTAAATCACAAAAGCTTAATTTACTACTTTAAGTAGCCCATAGTTAAATAAAAAACATTTTTCGACTTTAGGATAAGGTATGACGAACGAAAATATTTTTGGGACGCCGGTGTCCCTTGGTCCTGAAAGGGTTAATAGACCTTGCAATGTTTGAGCATCCATTTTCGATTACCGCAACTTAATTAATTAAAAAATAGTTTTTATTCACAGTAACTGTTTTTTTTTTAAAAAGAAAGAGTAAACAAATTTTGTTTCGATTGAACACTTAATTAAAAACTTTGGTTTAACAATTATTTATTAAGTAATTAATTTTTATTTCTTGAAAGAAAGAATTATTTGCGTTTACGCTTTTACCTTCGACTTAATTATAGGAAAATATAATAGATTAAGTTTAAAGATACAATTTACATTAGTCTTAATTAAAATTCCTGCCTATGCTTGCTGAGCACTTAACTTACAGCAACTTAACAGCTTCCATGTTGTTCAGCGCAGCGTTTATTGTAGTCCGTAGTTTATCCTTTATTTTCGTTCTAACTTAATTTATTTCTTCTTTCTCGTTTCAGGTAAGAATCGTTTTCCTCTCAGGTAAGTTCACTTTTAATTCAGTTTATTGAAATAAATTTCTACAGCCTTTATTTAAAACGTTCAACTTGTATTTTTAATTTTATATCTTTTTGTTAAAAATTCACTTTAGTTTATTTTTTCCTCATAGAAAAATTTTATTCGGAGATAGAAATTTTTGTTAAAATTTGCTCAAATAACTTTTGCAACATACAAAATAGAAAACAACATAGAAATTTGCTCAAATATTTTTTCCAACATAGAGATTTTGTATTTATAACTGTTCACATATTCTTTCAACACAGAAAAATTTTTTAAGTTTGTTCACATAGCAAATTTTATAAATTTGTTCAAATTTTTCACAACATAGGAAATTTTTTATTTATAACTGATCACATATGTTTTGCTAATTATGTGCAAATTTTATGCTCGTAGTTTCTTTAAATTCTTCGCGTAGCCCCACGTTGGGCGCCAGTTAATTTGTTATGTTAAAAATATCTTCCTTTGGCACTATGTGCCAATTAAAACAGTTTGTTTGGTTTTTTATTTGGCACTATGTGCCAATGTTTATTAAGAGGAAACCGTAGAAGAACTGACTTAAACAACCCAAAATAAACTTATAATATCTTACTATACTTGTTGCTTCAGCTGCGCTACTGTTTCTGATATTGTTGTTGTCTTGTTGTTGTTCCTTTAGTAGTTGTTGCTATTGTATTGGTTGCATGCTGTTGTTGTTGTTGTTGTACTTTTAGCTGCACTATAGTGACTGCTGCTATTGCTCTAACATTGACCGCACTGCTGTTGAAATTGACTTTGTTGTTGTTGTTGTACTGGTTGAATCTGCCGTTGCAGCGCTGTCGTTATTTTGGTTTGCTGCTGTTCTATTTCGCTGGCTCAGCGTTTGGCTAATGTGGGAATGGAGTGTGCGACAAAATTGACAAATTGTCACGTACTATCTTCATATTACAACTGGAGCGGATACGTGTGTTAACTTCTCCCCCTGTTAAGAGGAGCCGTCCCCGATTTCTTTTAAAACTCTTTCTAAGGCTATGACGTTGTTAATCTTATTGCGACGTCTTGTGATTAACAAAACAATAACAATGATTGCGACTGTTATTATCGAGGAAATGAAAATTGTTAGCCATTGCGTAGATTGTTGATGGATTAGTTCTTTCAGGCTGGCAATATGACCAATTTTTATATTAACCTCATGTAAGTACGGAAGTGATAACAGCGTAACGTGGTCCGTGATATTGACAAATTTAACTGATGCGGGTTGAGGGTGTGAATGACTGATTTTCTTCCAATTCGTAAAGGTTGTTCCGTTTATGGTTATTTCGCTTTCGAAGGTAACAAGAAGGGTTCCATGCATCAAAATTGCTGGATTATTTCCATCCTTAATCTCTGCTGTCTGATCATTCACAATTACTAGTCCATCATCGATTTCTTCGACTGGTGTAATATGGTATGCCGAAGTGGTCTTGCATGTTGCAAAATTATTGTTCAGTAATTGCTGCACGCAGGAGTTTCCTTTTAGAGGTTGACAGAATGTCATTGTGTCTGCATCTCTGCAATTTTCGAGCGGTTCATGTACTATTTTGCAGTTGGCAACGGTATTTGTTTCTAAGAGCAAGATTTTATTGTTACGTACTACGGGCAATATCTTAATTCTACTACATATTTCTTCAATTTTTTGATACTTAATTAGTAGGTCGTAGCAATCGCTTAGCAAATGCATAAGCTGGCCACATAAATCGGTACGTTGAGGATACAAATTAGTTGGGTCGCTCGCTTTGAAAAATTGTTTCTTAAAACTATAAAAGAAAAGATATTAGGGGTATTCATTCTGCCTTGGGTAGTTGGGTAGATTGGCCAAAATGCCATACATTTTGTACTCATCTACCAATCTACTCTAGCTAACTTGTTTGGGTAGATTGATTGAGTATTTTTTTCATGGGTTACCACCTTTTCCAAAAGTAGGCAATAAATGAATTAACAAAAAACTAAAACAAAGTAAACAAATTATAAGTGAATAAAATAGACAAATGTGTTAAAATGAGTTATTTTAAAATTTTTGAGATAAAAATTATTAAATGCCGCAAAGTTTACGTTAAAAAATTACTCCTATATAAAATAACTTTTTTACACCCGTACAATGGCCTAAATTTTGCCCTCATAAACTGACATAAATAATATGGTGGCAACTCTTTTCTAGCTGCCACTCATCTCTCATCAGCTGTTATTCTACAAAGTACACATTTGCAGTTAAGGGTGCTCGCAGTTATCAAAAGTACGCAATCTACCCGTACCCAACTACCCAAGTCAGTGTGAATACCCCTTTTATCTCTTCCGATTGTCTCAAACGAAAAAATAAAATTTTTTAATTTATTCCAGTTTTTTTCCTGTATTATAGGCCAAAGTCACGTGTGAGGTCATTGCTATATATAAAACAAGTATTGGCTCTAAAAAGGCAAACAGTTTTGTTGAAGATTTTGTATAAATATCTCCAACGGTACAAAAGTTATGAACGATAAAGTGAAATGTATGTCAGAAAAAGAGATTGCGAGAAAACGTGTCATTTGGCCATCGTAATTCTAAGTTGGTGAAAAGTTTATTTTGTTTTTTTTTTTTTTAAATTAAAAAAAAAAATTAGTTTTTGAGATATAACCAAATTGAAGTTTTTTTTTTCAAAAAGTTTTCAACTCTAGCATAAAAATTTCAAAAATATTAAATTTTTCTAAATCGCTTTTCTATAGCTTTCTAATGATACTTCATTTACAAAAATAAGGTAACAGATGATCGATATATGATTTATCGGAAATGACTGATTCTCAAATGATTTTTAAGATTGTTTCTGTTATAAAAAATTGGTATCTCTATACTTTTTGAAAAAATTGCTATAAAAAACAAATAACTTATATTCTTATAAGTAGAAAAGGAACCTATAGACAAAATTTCAAGTAAATAAGTCTAAGAGCATGTGATAAATTTTTGGAAAAAACTTGCATTAGGCTTGAAATGGCCGCATATTTTTTGCTGCAATGAATATGATAATTTAAAACAAAAACACTGACATATAACAATTTCATAATATCACGTTTTCACAAGTTGACAGACTAACACTACTATATTTTTTTTTCAACTAAATCTAAAAAAAATAATTCTTTAATTTATTTTACTTTTGAACTGCTCAAGCTTCAGAAATATGTTATTTAAGTGAACACTCAAATCTAAAGATGTTTAAAACACACTTAAAGGCATTAAAAATCCAATTGGATTATTTCGATTTTTTTTCACACAATAAAAATAAAAACAACGAATGTTCGTTTGTTATCACTTATTCAAAATGAGCGTTTGAATTAATAATTCAGGAACTTTCTTCACGACCGGCACTTAATTATCTAAATGTTTCTTTCTAACAGATTTCCTTACTTTTCTTTCTTATTTCTTATTGTTTTCATTTCTCCATGATAACGCAAAAACGAAAACATGTAGAACAACAACAACGCAAACCGAACCGAAGGCGCATGCATAACAAAATAAAAAGCACTTGACGATGCTGATAGTCGATCGCTGCATACAAAAGTTTTTCATAACGGATGATCTATTCGAACGTTAATTTTAATGAACGGTTAAAAACAACGAAAAAGTACGAAGCAGACAAATTTTCAGATATAAAAAAATGCGTTTCTCTTTCATTGCAAACGAAATAAATCTGCTTTTAAATATGTATCTTTAAAAAACATTTAAGAAATTAATTATCAAATATCTTAAATGGCTTGCTGATGGCAACAAAATAACAGTGTTTCTCTTAAAATATTCTGCGACAATAACGCGCTCATTGTTCCTTGCCCACTTATTGTTTAATAATTTAATTGTAGTTGTAACAGTAAAGAACAAAACTTGATTTGCATGCGCTGCAAGTTTCTTTAGCAGCAAAACAGCAGCGCTGAGCTGAAATTTATGAAACTACAAATGTCTGTCAAACAACAACAAATGTTGTTGATGAAAGAAAATAAGCCTAAAATACGAATTAAAACTGCAAAAATAATTTTATTTAACAGGGTTCACCTACTTATGCAAATATAAACGGATATCATGTTTTGTTTTATTTTCTTACCATATTCCTTCATAAATTAAATTCGTACTCTTATTTTTTACTATTTTACTATTTATTGATAAATAGCTGTTGCAGCGAAAAACATTCGCCGCAAGATTTTTGCTGTCGTTTCATGTCGTTCGGTTTTTTCATTGACTGATACATACACAAGCATGTTAGCAGAAAACTATTTCAGCGAATAACAACAAAACTCACGGAAATATTATTTTCAATTAACTTTTAAACTAAATGGAATTTGAAAAAACTTCCTAAGGAAACAACCATCGTTAGGAAGCGTAGAACAGTTCAGAAAAAGAAATTTTAAGATCGGTCAATCCATTCGAGAGTTTAAGGTCTCTAAACAGCTTCAAACAACCTGTTCCATGGGAGCTTCGCTCCAACAAAATGGATACTATTACTGTCTTGGAATATTTTCTGTTTTGATATACTTAAAATATCACTTATGCTAATATTTGCAAAGTGTTCCGCGACTAACAAATTTTGTATTTCGGTACTATCTAGTATAATAGGATTAATTAATACAAAAAAAAAGATTTCAATGAAACGAAAAAGAATAAATGAAAGAATGATCCCCAAATCTGATGACGACTACCGCAAACGAAAAACTGATAATGATTAACGGATATGCACCTGGAATGTCCGGACCCTAAATTGGGATGGTGCCTCTATACAACTGATTGATATCTTGGAAAGATATAATTCTGATATCACTGCAATCCAAGAAATGCGATGGAAGGGACAGGGTTGCTTACGGCAAGCATCCTGTGATATCTACTACAGCGGCCATGTGGAGAAGCACGAGTTTGGATGCGGATTTGTAGTTGGCAAGAGAATACGGCATCATGTCCTGCGATTCACTCCTGTGAACGAACGGCTTGCCATAATCCGCTTCAAGGCTAAATTTTTTAACATAAGCCTAATATGTGCGCACGCTCCGACAGAAGAAAAAGATGACGAGACCAAAGAAAGTTTTTACGAGTGCCTTGAAGATGCATACGAGCGCTGCCCCCGTCATGACATAAAAATCGTGCTTGGTGACTTCAACGCCAAGGTGGGTAAGGAAAACATATTTGGTCCAACAGTCGGAAAGTTCAGCCTCCACGACAACACATCCGATAACGGAATGAGGTTGATTGACTTCGCCGCAGCACGAAACATGGTCGTAAGTAGCACTAGATTCAAGCATCTCAATATTCATAAGGCCACCTGGCTGTCCCCTGATCAAAAAACATGCAGACGTACGCACGATCCGTGGTGCTAACATAGACTCGGATCATTATCTTGTCGCAGCCAAGATCCGCACACGTCTGTGCGCAGCTAAGAATGCTCGCAATCCTACACTTAGAAAGCTAGACGTCGACAAGCTGCAGTCAAAACGGACGGCCGAAGCCTTCGCTACTCGACTCTCACTCCTGCTTCAAGAAAGCACTCCTCCGATCGACGATATATGCGGACAGTGGACGCACATATCCCACTCTATGCGTACGGCTGCCGAAGAGGTGATAGGCTACCATCGCCCTCGCCGAAACCAGTGGCACGACCAGGAGTGTCGCGACGCCACTGCAGAGAAGGACACCGCCTACAAAGCCACCCTGCAGTCGGTTGTAACGCGTGCTGTTATGGAGCGATACCGAGAGAAGAGGAGGGAAGAGAGACGCATTTTCAGGCGAAAAAGACGAGAGGCGGAAATGCGTGAGTGCGAGAAAATTGAGATGCATGGCGACAGGAATGAGACTCGAAAATTTTTCGAAAAAATAAGACGCCTGGCCGATGGTTTTAAGACCGGAGCCTCTTCCTGCAAGGATGAGAATGGGAATCTAGTGACAGATATCCAGAGTACACTGATGTTATGGAGGGAGCACTTCTCTAGACTTTTAATTGGCGACGCTGACAACAATCCCGCCAGTGGAGATGATATCCCGGAAACCCCAATTATGGACGACAGCGTTGAAGTTCCGCTGCCCGATTATAACGAGGTCTTAACAGCTATAGCTCGGCTTAAAAACAACAAAGCCGCAGGAGCAGATGGCCTACCGGCTGAGCTGTTTAAGACCGGTGGCGAAGCTCTGTTTAAATGCATTCACAGACTTCTATGCAGAATATGGTCGGAAGAATGCATTCCAGATGATTGGAACCTCAGTGTGGCTTTAGACCTGGAAAGTCCACCATTGACCAGATCTTCACGCTCCGACAATTCATGGAAAAGACCCTCGAAAAACAAATCGACACACACCATCTTTTTGTCGATTTCAAAGCCGCCTTCGACAGTCCAATAAGGAGTCACCTATATGCCATCATGTCTGAATTTGGTATTCCTGCGAAGCTAATACGTCTTTGCAGGATGACACTGAACAACACCAGCAGTGCAGTGAAAATCGGGAAGGACCTCTCCCTTCCGTTCGATACCAAGCGAGGTTTCAGACAAGGTGATTCCTTATCGTGCGACTTCTTTAATATAGTAATGGAGAAGATCATCCAAGCTGCTGACCTGAGACGCAGCGGCACAATTTTCTATAAGAGTGTTATGCTGCTGGCGTATGCAGATGATATTGACATCATTGGCCACAATACGCGCGAAGTCAGTGCAGCATTCTCCAGGCTAGAAAAAGAGTCGAGTCGAATGGGTCTTGCAGTGAACGCAGATAAAACGAAGTATCTTGTGTCAACAAACAAACAGTCCCAGCGTCTTGGAAACCACGTCACTGTTGACAACACCTCCTTTGAGGTAGTGAAGGACTTTGTTTACCTGGGATCCAGCATTAACTCCTCCAACGCTATCAGTATTGAGATTAAACGAAGGATAACTCTTGCCAACAGGTGTTACTTTGGGCTCAGTAGGCAATTGAGAAGCAGAGCTCTTTCTCGACGAACAAAACTGACGCTCTATAAGTCAATAATCATGCCCGTCCTACTATACGCATCACAAACCTGGACGATGAGCAGCTCTGATGAAAGGACTTTGGGAGCGTTCGAGAGAAAAATCCTTCGCAAGATCTATGGTCCAATCTGCGTCAATGGCGAGTACCGAATACGATGGAACCACGAGCTGTATGAGCTATATGCCGACATCGATATAGTCAAGCGTATTAAAATAGAGCAGCTTCGCTGGCTAGGTCATGTCGAGAGAATGAACGACGAAGCTCCAGCGAAAAAAATATTAGATTCGGTACCCAGCGGTGGCCAACGCAGACCGCATCTCCGTTGGAAAGACCAGGCATTGGATAACCTGACAACGCTTGGAATTTCCAACTGGCGCCAGCAAGCACACGACAAAAGAGGCTGGCGAAAATTCTTAGACGAGGCCAAAACCGACCAACGGTTGTAAGAGCCATCTAAGTAAGTAAGTAAGTAGTAACCGAAGTATCCGGAATCGTGTACCTATCGCTTGTTGTTTTTTCATTGAGCTTCCTAAAGTCAATGACCAAAAGCATTTTACGTTCTCCTGTTTCAGTGGTTCCTTTCTTGCCTACGACCCAGATTGGATTGTTATACGGGGAGCAAGAAGGCCTTATGATACCGTCTCGTAATAGTTCGGAAATTTCTTTATTCACAAACTCGGATGCGGCTATTGGATAAGGATAGGACTTGGAGTAAACTGGTTGGTCATCGTTTGTTCGGATTGTTGCTACGATATTGGTATTATAGGGCAAGGCTTCAATTGGATCTGCAAAAACTCCTGCCTGTTCTTTAATAATGACAGAGATTTGTTTGTTGTGATTTGGGTCTGATAAAATATTGTTCACCTCGCGGCAAAAATAGTACAAGAGGTCTTCCTGCTTATTATTATAGCAAATCACTCCTTTTTTCATATCGAGAGTCGCACCAATTTCCTTGAGGAAATTGAAACCGATAATGCCATCGAATGTTTGGAGTGACGGAAGAATAAAAAACTGAGCGTTTGTGTCGAAAATATTTATTGTGCATTTACTATGGATTTTCTCGTTTCCGTGAATTGATTTAACTAGAAATGGATTATCAATATGCCACTGGCAAAGTCTACGGAATTGCGGTAAACTGCTAGTTGGTCTTTGTGGCATGAGTGTTGGTCGGTTGTTGAACGAGTTCGCAAATAACGATCTTGCGTGGTTCGCCTCTAGCTCCTGAGCTAGTGCTAAGGCCGTAGGCATATCGCCTGGCCTGGACGAGAATAGGATGTCGCATAGCGGTCTGTTTAATCCGGAAATAAATACTCTTAGTGCGTCCTGTCTGTATTTGTCGTTGAGGGACTCAATAAGTCCAGTCTGTCCACTGTGTGCCATTATTGTTTTGTTTACTAGAAGTGTTAACTTCTTTTCTACCTCTTCATAGAATTCGGCGATTGATAATCGACCTTGTCGCATTGTTGACATTTCTTGTTCGACAAGGTAGACAGGCCTTTTGTCGGCATAAGTAAAATATAGTCTTGCGATAATTGCATGAAAATTGAGAGTGGTGTTAAAGGATGAAAGGACCCTGTCTGCAGAACCTACCAATTTGTTTCTAATTATTGCAACCGCCTGGAAGTGTTTTGAACTACCATCATGATTTGCAAAAATTTTGTAGGCGGTGTGGGCCGCCTGCCTCCAGGACACGTATCGTGCCTGGTCTCCGGAAAATTCAGGCAGGGACTTAATAACAAGGTCAAGTGATTCGTCACAGTCTCTACCTGGCTCTATTGTTACTTCTTTAAAGTCCTCAACTTGCGATGGTGTTTCTATTTGAGTGAGCCTGTTCGTTAATTCGTCTAGCTTCCCTTGAAACTCTCGTTTTGTCTGTTCTGTGGCTGCTCTGATAGCAGCATTTAATAGACCTTGCAATGTTTGAGCATCCATTTTCGATTACCGCAACTTAATTAATTAAAAAATAGTTTTTATTCACAGTAACTGTTTTTTTTTAAAAAGAAAGAGTAAACAAATTTTGTTTCGATTGAACACTTAATTAAAAACTTTGGTTTAACAATTATTTATTAAGTAATTAATTTTTATTTCTTGAAAGAAAGAATTATTTGCGTTTACGCTTTTACCTTCGACTTAATTATAGGAAAATATAATAGATTAAGTTTAAAGATACAATTTACATTAGTCTTAATTAAAATTCCTGCCTATGCTTGCTGAGCACTTAACTTACAGCAACTTAACAGCTTCCATGTTGTTCAGCGCAGCGTTTATTGTAGTCCGTAGTTTATCCTTTATTTTCGTTCTAACTTAATTTATTTCTTCTTTCTCGTTTCAGGTAAGAATCGTTTTCCTCTCAGGTAAGTTCACTTTTAATTCAGTTTATTGAAATAAATTTCTACAGCCTTTATTTAAAACGTTCAACTTGTATTTTTAATTTTATATCTTTTTGTTAAAAATTCACTTTAGTTTATTTTTTCCTCATAGAAAAATTTTATTCGGAGATAGAAATTTTTGTTAAAATTTGCTCAAATAACTTTTGCAACATACAAAATAGAAAACAACATAGAAATTTGCTCAAATATTTTTTCCAACATAGAGATTTTGTATTTATAACTGTTCACATATTCTTTCAACACAGAAAAATTTTTTAAGTTTGTTCACATAGCAAATTTTATAAATTTGTTCAAATTTTTCACAACATAGGAAATTTTTTATTTATAACTGATCACATATGTTTTGCTAATTATGTGCAAATTTTATGCTCGTAGTTTCTTTAAATTCTTCGCGTAGCCCCACGTTGGGCGCCAGTTAATTTGTTATGTTAAAAATATCTTCCTTTGGCACTATGTGCCAATTAAAACAGTTTGTTTGGTTTTTTATTTGGCACTATGTGCCAATGTTTATTAAGAGGAAACCGTAGAAGAACTGACTTAAACAACCCAAAATAAACTTATAATATCTTACTATACTTGTTGCTTCAGCTGCGCTACTGTTTCTGATATTGTTGTTGTCTTGTTGTTGTTCCTTTAGTAGTTGTTGCTATTGTACTGGTTGAATCTGCCGTTGCAGCGCTGTCGTTATTTTGGTTTGCTGCTGTTCTATTTCGCTGGCTCAGCGTTTGGCTAATGTGGGAATGGAGTGTGCGACAAAATTGACAAATTGTCACGTACTATCTTCATATTACAACTGGAGCGGATACGTGTGTTAACTTCTCCCCCTGTTAAGAGGAGCCGTCCCCGATTTCTTTTAAAACTCTTTCTAAGGCTATGACGTTGTTAATCTTATTGCGACGTCTTGTGATTAACAAAACAATAACAATGATTGCGACTGTTATTATCGAGGAAATGAAAATTGTTAGCCATTGCGTAGATTGTTGATGGATTAGTTCTTTCAGGCTGGCAATATGACCAATTTTTATATTAACCTCATGTAAGTACGGAAGTGATAACAGCGTAACGTGGTCCGTGATATTGACAAATTTAACTGATGCGGGTTGAGGGTGTGAATGACTGATTTTCTTCCAATTCGTAAAGGTTGTTCCGTTTATGGTTATTTCGCTTTCGAAGGTAACAAGAAGGGTTCCATGCATCAAAATTGCTGGATTATTTCCATCCTTAATCTCTGCTGTCTGATCATTCACAATTACTAGTCCATCATCGATTTCTTCGACTGGTGTAATATGGTATGCCGAAGTGGTCTTGCATGTTGCAAAATTATTGTTCAGTAATTGCTGCACGCAGGAGTTTCCTTTTAGAGGTTGACAGAATGTCATTGTGTCTGCATCTCTGCAATTTTCGAGCGGTTCATGTACTATTTTGCAGTTGGCAACGGTATTTGTTTCTAAGAGCAAGATTTTATTGTTACGTACTACGGGCAATATCTTAATTCTACTACATATTTCTTCAATTTTTTGATACTTAATTACTAGGTCGTAGCAATCGCTTAGCAAATGCATAAGCTGGCCACATAAATCGGTACGTTGAGGATACAAATTAGTTGGGTCGCTCGCTTTGCAAAATTGTTTCTTAAAACTATAAAAGAAAAGATATTAGGGGTATTCATTCTGCCTTGGGTAGTTGGGTAGATTGGCCAAAATGCCATACATTTTGTACTCATCTACCAATCTACTCTAGCTAACTTGTTTGGGTAGATTGATTGAGTATTTTTTTCATGGGTTACCACCTTTTCCAAAAGTAGGCAATAATTGAATTAACAAAAAACTAAAACAAAGTAAACAAATTATAAGTGAATAAAATAGACAAATGTGTTAAAATGAGTTATTTTAAAATTTTTGAGATAAAAATTATTAAATGCCGCAAAGTTTACGTTAAAAAATTACTCCTATATAAAATAACTTTTTTACACCCGTACAATGGCCTAAATTTTGCCCTCATAAACTGACATAAATAATATGGTGGCAACTCTTTTCTAGCTGCCACTCATCTCTCATCAGCTGTTATTCTACAAAGTACACATTTGCAGTTAAGGGTGCTCGCAGTTATCAAAAGTACGCAATCTACCCGTACCCAACTACCCAAGTCAGTGTGAATACCCCTTTTATCTCTTCCGATTGTCTCAAACGAAAAAATAAAATTTTTTAATTTATTCCAGTTTTTTTCCTGTATTATAGGCCAAAGTCACGTGTGAGGACATTGCTATATATAAAACAAGTATTGGCTCTAAAAAGGCAAACAGTTTTGTTGAAGATTTTGTATAAATATCTCCAACGGTACAAAAGTTATGAACGATAAAGTGAAATGTATGTCAGAAAAAGAGATTGCGAGAAAACGTGTCATTTGGCCATCGTAATTCTAAGTTGGTGAAAAGTTTATTTTGTTTTTTTTTTTTTAAATTAAAAAAAAAATCAGTTTTTGAGATATAACCAAATTGAAGTTTTTTTTTCAAAAAGTTTTCAACTCTAGCATAAAAATTTCAAAAATATTAAATTTTTCTAAATCGCTTTTCTATAGCTTTCTAATGATACTTCATTTACAAAAATAAGGTAACAGATGATCGATATATGATTTATCGGAAATGACTGATTCTCAAATGATTTTTAAGATTGTTTCTGTTATAAAAAATTGGTATCTCTATACTTTTTGAAAAAATTGCTATAAAAAACAAATAACTTATATTCTTATAAGTAGAAAAGGAACCTATAGACAAAATTTCAAGTAAATAAGTCTAAGAGCATGTGATAAATTTTTGGAAAAAACTTGCATTAGGCTTGAAATGGCCGCATATTTTTTGCTGCAATGAATATGATAATTTAAAACAAAAACACTGACATATAACAATTTCATAATATCACGTTTTCACAAGTTGACAGACTAACACTACTATATTTTTTTTTCAACTAAATCTAAAAAAAATAATTCTTTAATTTATTTTACTTTTGAACTGCTCAAGCTTCAGAAATATGTTATTTAAGTGAACACTCAAATCTAAAGATGTTTAAAACACACTTAAAGGCATTAAAAATCCAATTGGATTATTTCGATTTTTTTCACACAATAAAAATAAAAACAACGAATGTTCGTTTGTTATCACTTATTCAAAATGAGCGTTTGAATTAATAATTCAGGAACTTTCTTCACGACCGGCACTTAATTATCTAAATGTTTCTTTCTAACAGATTTCCTTACTTTTCTTTCTTATTTCTTATTGTTTTCATTTCTCCATGATAACGCAAAAACGAAAACATGTAGAACAACAACAACGCAAACCGAACCGAAGGCGCATGCATAACAAAATAAAAAGCACTTGACGATGCTGATAGTCGATCGCTGCATACAAAAGTTTTTCATAACGGATGATCTATTCGAACGTTAATTTTAATGAACGGTTAA
The DNA here is from genome assembly GCA_958299015.1 of Tetanocera ferruginea. NCBI lineage: Eukaryota > Metazoa > Arthropoda > Insecta > Diptera > Sciomyzidae > Tetanocera > Tetanocera ferruginea. The sequence goes on along the minus strand of OY282640.1, from coordinate 101,879,039 downwards.
AAACAACGAAAAAGTACGAAGCAGACAAATTTTCAGATATAAAAAAATGCGTTTCTCTTTCATTGCAAACGAAATAAATCTGCTTTTAAATATGTATCTTTAAAAAACATTTAAGAAATTAATTATCAAATATCTTAAATGGCTTGCTGATGGCAACAAAATAACAGTGTTTCTCTTAAAATATTCTGCGACAATAACGCGCTCATTGTTCCTTGCCCACTTAAAATTGTTTAATAATTTAATTGTAGTTGTAACAGTAAAGAACAAAACTTGATTTGCATGCGCTGCAAGTTTCTTTAGCAGCAAAACAGCAGCGCTGAGCTGAAATTTATGAAACTACAAATGTCTGTCAAACAACAACAAATGTTGTTGATGAAAGAAAATAAGCCTAAAATACGAATTAAAACTGCAAAAATAATTTTATTTAATAGGGTTCACCTACTTATGCAAATATAAACGGATATCATGTTTTGTTTTATTTTCTTACCATATTCCTTCATAAATTAAATTCGTACTCTTATTTTTTACTATTTTACTATTTATTGATAAATAGCTGTTGCAGCGAAAAACATTCGCCGCAAGATTTTTGCTGTCGTTTCATGTCGTTCGGTTTTTTCATTGACTGATACATACACAAGCATGTTAGCAGAAAACTATTTCAGCGAATAACAACAAAACTCACGGAAATATTATTTTCAATTAACTTTTAAACTAAATGGAATTTGAAAAAACTTCCTAAGGAAACAACCATCGTTAGGAAGCGTAGAACAGTTCAGAAAAATAAATTTTAAGATCGGTCAATCCATTCGAGAGTTTAAGGTCTCTAAACAGCTTCAAACAACCTGTTCCATGGGAGCTTCGCTCCAACAAAATGGATACTATTACTGTCTTGGAATATTTTCTGTTTTGATATACTTAAAATATCACTTATGCTAATATTTGCAAAGTGTTCCGCGACTAACAAATTTTGTATTTCGGTACTATCTAGTATAATAGGATTAATTACATTTACTTTTCCAAGAATGACCGAATAGATGGTATCCTCAATACTCGTTATTATGGCCTTGTTTCTAGCAGTAGCTAGTTCAAATAGGTGTCCGGTGTCCATTTCTTTTTTCATTGTAACATTTAGAAGCTGGTTTACTGTCTCTGTTAATTGGTTAATTCTAATCTGCATTTCAGTGTTAATAAGTATCTGTTTTTCATTAGCCTCTATTAAAGCTTCCTCCTTAGTGGCCACCTGATTAAAGTCATCGAAATCTGGGGTGCCAGCAATGTATTTCAGTGCCGTTCCCAAATGGGAGTCTACAGAAATCGTACTTGCCGTTATTAACAGAAAAAGCTGTCTTTTCTCTGTCACACTCAGCAAGATTTATCTGGTGGAAGCCAGATTTAAGATCTAGGGTAGTAAAGTAGGAAGATTTCCCTAAATTTGAGAGGATAACCGAAGTATCCGAAGTATTGGGAGACAAGGGGGCGATATTCACATGGCAACGTGTCTGACTGCCTCAACTTGGCGAGGCCAGCATTATCCATGTCGAAATCGTCTCAAGTCGACTCAAAACCTCCGCGTGGTGTCTCCTGGAAACGTCAAAAACTATCGCCCGATAAACTTTGGCGGCTAATTTGAGCGGCGGGCTTCCCCTTTGGCCATCAAGCAAAGGTTGTGCGTTGGGTTTGAAGCCCACCACATAAAAAAAGATTTCAATGAAACGAAAAAGAATAAATGAAAGAATGATCCCCAAATCTGATGACGACTACCGCAAACGAAAAACTGATAATGATTAACGGATATGCACCTGGAATGTCCGGACCCTAAATTGGGATGGTGCCTCTATACAACTGATTGATATCTTGGAAAGATATAATTCTGATATCACTGCAATCCAAGAAATGCGATGGAAGGGACAGGGTTGCTTACGGCAAGCATCCTGTGATATCTACTACAGCGGCCATGTGGAGAAGCACGAGTTTGGATGCGGATTTGTAGTTGGCAAGAGAATACGGCATCATGTCCTGCGATTCACTCCTGTGAACGAACGGCTTGCCATAATCCGCTTCAAGGCTAAATTTTTTAACATAAGCCTAATATGTGCGCACGCTCCGACAGAAGAAAAAGATGACGAGACCAAAGAAAGTTTTTACGAGTGCCTTGAAGATGCATACGAGCGCTGCCCCCGTCATGACATAAAAATCGTGCTTGGTGACTTCAACGCCAAGGTGGGTAAGGAAAACATATTTGGTCCAACAGTCGGAAAGTTCAGCCTCCACGACAACACATCCGATAACGGAATGAGGTTGATTGACTTCGCCGCAGCACGAAACATGGTCGTAAGTAGCACTAGATTCAAGCATCTCAATATTCATAAGGCCACCTGGCTGTCCCCTGATCAAAAAACATGCAGACGTACGCACGATCCGTGGTGCTAACATAGACTCGGATCATTATCTTGTCGCAGCCAAGATCCGCACACGTCTGTGCGCAGCTAAGAATGCTCGCAATCCTACACTTAGAAAGCTAGACGTCGACAAGCTGCAGTCAAAACGGACGGCCGAAGCCTTCGCTACTCGACTCTCACTCCTGCTTCAAGAAAGCACTCCTCCGATCGACGATATATGCGGACAGTGGACGCACATATCCCACTCTATGCGTACGGCTGCCGAAGAGGTGATAGGCTACCATCGCCCTCGCCGAAACCAGTGGCACGACCAGGAGTGTCGCGACGCCACTGCAGAGAAGGACACCGCCTACAAAGCCACCCTGCAGTCGGTTGTAACGCGTGCTGTTATGGAGCGATACCGAGAGAAGAGGAGGGAAGAGAGACGCATTTTCAGGCGAAAAAGACGAGAGGCGGAAATGCGTGAGTGCGAGAAAATTGAGATGCATGGCGACAGGAATGAGACTCGAAAATTTTTCGAAAAAATAAGACGCCTGGCCGATGGTTTTAAGACCGGAGCCTCTTCCTGCAAGGATGAGAATGGGAATCTAGTGACAGATATCCAGAGTACACTGATGTTATGGAGGGAGCACTTCTCTAGACTTTTAATTGGCGACGCTGACAACAATCCCGCCAGTGGAGATGATATCCCGGAAACCCCAATTATGGACGACAGCGTTGAAGTTCCGCTGCCCGATTATAACGAGGTCTTAACAGCTATAGCTCGGCTTAAAAACAACAAAGCCGCAGGAGCAGATGGCCTACCGGCTGAGCTGTTTAAGACCGGTGGCGAAGCTCTGTTTAAATGCATTCACAGACTTCTATGCAGAATATGGTCGGAAGAATGCATTCCAGATGATTGGAACCTCAGTGTGGCTTTAGACCTGGAAAGTCCACCATTGACCAGATCTTCACGCTCCGACAATTCATGGAAAAGACCCTCGAAAAACAAATCGACACACACCATCTTTTTGTCGATTTCAAAGCCGCCTTCGACAGTCCAATAAGGAGTCACCTATATGCCATCATGTCTGAATTTGGTATTCCTGCGAAGCTAATACGTCTTTGCAGGATGACACTGAACAACACCAGCAGTGCAGTGAAAATCGGGAAGGACCTCTCCCTTCCGTTCGATACCAAGCGAGGTTTCAGACAAGGTGATTCCTTATCGTGCGACTTCTTTAATATAGTAATGGAGAAGATCATCCAAGCTGCTGACCTGAGACGCAGCGGCACAATTTTCTATAAGAGTGTTATGCTGCTGGCGTATGCAGATGATATTGACATCATTGGCCACAATACGCGCGAAGTCAGTGCAGCATTCTCCAGGCTAGAAAAAGAGTCGAGTCGAATGGGTCTTGCAGTGAACGCAGATAAAACGAAGTATCTTGTGTCAACAAACAAACAGTCCCAGCGTCTTGGAAACCACGTCACTGTTGACAACACCTCCTTTGAGGTAGTGAAGGACTTTGTTTACCTGGGATCCAGCATTAACTCCTCCAACGCTATCAGTATTGAGATTAAACGAAGGATAACTCTTGCCAACAGGTGTTACTTTGGGCTCAGTAGGCAATTGAGAAGCAGAGCTCTTTCTCGACGAACAAAACTGACGCTCTATAAGTCAATAATCATGCCCGTCCTACTATACGCATCACAAACCTGGACGATGAGCAGCTCTGATGAAAGGACTTTGGGAGCGTTCGAGAGAAAAATCCTTCGCAAGATCTATGGTCCAATCTGCGTCAATGGCGAGTACCGAATACGATGGAACCACGAGCTGTATGAGCTATATGCCGACATCGATATAGTCAAGCGTATTAAAATAGAGCAGCTTCGCTGGCTAGGTCATGTCGAGAGAATGAACGACGAAGCTCCAGCGAAAAAAATATTAGATTCGGTACCCAGCGGTGGCCAACGCAGACCGCATCTCCGTTGGAAAGACCAGGCATTGGATAACCTGACAACGCTTGGAATTTCCAACTGGCGCCAGCAAGCACACGACAAAAGAGGCTGGCGAAAATTCTTAGACGAGGCCAAAACCGACCAACGGTTGTAAGAGCCATCTAAGTAAGTAAGTAAGTAGTAACCGAAGTATCCGGAATCGTGTACCTATCGCTTGTTGTTTTTTCATTGAGCTTCCTAAAGTCAATGACCAAAAGCATTTTACGTTCTCCTGTTTCAGTGGTTCCTTTCTTGCCTACGACCCAGATTGGATTGTTATACGGGGAGCAAGAAGGCCTTATGATACCGTCTCGTAATAGTTCGGAAATTTCTTTATTCACAAACTCGGATGCGGCTATTGGATAAGGATAGGACTTGGAGTAAACTGGTTGGTCATCGTTTGTTCGGATTGTTGCTACGATATTGGTATTATAGGGCAAGGCTTCATTTGGATCTGCAAAAACTCCTGCCTGTTCTTTAATAATGACAGAGATTTGTTTGTTGTGATTTGGGTCTGATAAAATATTGTTCACCTCGCGGCAAAAATAGTACAAGAGGTCTTCCTGCTTATTATTATAGCAAATCACTCCTTTTTTCATATCGAGAGTCGCACCAATTTCCTTGAGGAAATTGAAACCGATAATGCCATCGAATGTTTGGAGTGACGGAAGAATAAAAAACTGAGCGTTTGTGTCGAAAATATTTATTGTGCATTTACTATGGATTTTCTCGTTTCCGTGAATTGATTTAACTAGAAATGGATTATCAATATGCCACTGGCAAAGTCTACGGAATTGCGGTAAACTGCTAGTTGGTCTTTGTGGCATGAGTGTTGGTCGGTTGTTGAACGAGTTCGCAAATAACGATCTTGCGTGGTTCGCCTCTAGCTCCTGAGCTAGTGCTAAGGCCGTAGGCATATCGCCTGGCCTGGACGAGAATAGGATGTCGCATAGCGGTCTGTTTAATCCGGAAATAAATACTCTTAGTGCGTCCTGTCTGTATTTGTCGTTGAGGGACTCAATAAGTCCAGTCTGTCCACTGTGTGCCATTATTGTTTTGTTTACTAGAAGTGTTAACTTCTTTTCTACCTCTTCATAGAATTCGGCGATTGATAATCGACCTTGTCGCATTGTTGACATTTCTTGTTCGACAAGGTAGACAGGCCTTTTGTCGGCATAAGTAAAATCTAGTCTTGCGATAATTGCATGAAAATTGAGAGTGGTGTTAAAGGATGAAAGGACCCTGTCTGCAGAACCTACCAATTTGTTTCTAATTATTGCAACCGCCTGGAAGTGTTTTGAACTACCATCATGATTTGCAAAAATTTTGTAGGCGGTGTGGGCCGCCTGCCTCCAGGACACGTATCGTGCCTGGTCTCCGGAAAATTCAGGCAGGGACTTAATAACAAGGTCAAGTGATTCGTCACAGTCTCTACCTGGCTCTATTGTTACTTCTTTAAAGTCCTCAACTTGCGATGGTGTTTCTATTTGAGTGAGCCTGTTCGTTAATTCGTCTAGCTTCCCTTGAAACTCTCGTTTTGTCTGTTCTGTGGCTGCTCTGATAGCAGCATTTAATAGACCTTGCAATGTTTGAGCATCCATTTTCGATTACCGCAACTTAATTAATTAAAAAATAGTTTTTATTCACAGTAACTGTTTTTTTTTAAAAAGAAAGAGTAAACAAATTTTGTTTCGATTGAACACTTAATTAAAAACTTTGGTTTAACAATTATTTATTAAGTAATTAATTTTTATTTCTTGAAAGAAAGAATTATTTGCGTTTACGCTTTTACCTTCGACTTAATTATAGGAAAATATAATAGATTAAGTTTAAAGATACAATTTACATTAGTCTTAATTAAAATTCCTGCCTATGCTTGCTGAGCACTTAACTTACAGCAACTTAACAGCTTCCATGTTGTTCAGCGCAGCGTTTATTGTAGTCCGTAGTTTATCCTTTATTTTCGTTCTAACTTAATTTATTTCTTCTTTCTCGTTTCAGGTAAGAATCGTTTTCCTCTCAGGTAAGTTCACTTTTAATTCAGTTTATTGAAATAAATTTCTACAGCCTTTATTTAAAACGTTCAACTTGTATTTTTAATTTTATATCTTTTTGTTAAAAATTCACTTTAGTTTATTTTTTCCTCATAGAAAAATTTTATTCGGAGATAGAAATTTTTGTTAAAATTTGCTCAAATAACTTTTGCAACATACAAAATAGAAAACAACATAGAAATTTGCTCAAATATTTTTTCCAACATAGAGATTTTGTATTTATAACTGTTCACATATTCTTTCAACACAGAAAAATTTTTTAAGTTTGTTCACATAGCAAATTTTATAAATTTGTTCAAATTTTTCACAACATAGGAAATTTTTTATTTATAACTGATCACATATGTTTTGCTAATTATGTGCAAATTTTATGCTCGTAGTTTCTTTAAATTCTTCGCGTAGCCCCACGTTGGGCGCCAGTTAATTTGTTATGTTAAAAATATCTTCCTTTGGCACTATGTGCCAATTAAAACAGTTTGTTTGGTTTTTTATTTGGCACTATGTGCCAATGTTTATTAAGAGGAAACCGTAGAAGAACTGACTTAAACAACCCAAAATAAACTTATAATATCTTACTATACTTGTTGCTTCAGCTGCGCTACTGTTTCTGATATTGTTGTTGTCTTGTTGTTGTTCCTTTAGTAGTTGTTGCTATTGTACTGGTTGAATCTGCCGTTGCAGCGCTGTCGTTATTTTGGTTTGCTGCTGTTCTATTTCGCTGGCTCAGCGTTTGGCTAATGTGGGAATGGAGTGTGCGACAAAATTGACAAATTGTCACGTACTATCTTCATATTACAACTGGAGCGGATACGTGTGTTAACTTCTCCCCCTGTTAAGAGGAGCCGTCCCCGATTTCTTTTAAAACTCTTTCTAAGGCTATGACGTTGTTAATCTTATTGCGACGTCTTGTGATTAACAAAACAATAACAATGATTGCGACTGTTATTATCGAGGAAATGAAAATTGTTAGCCATTGCGTAGATTGTTGATGGATTAGTTCTTTCAGGCTGGCAATATGACCAATTTTTATATTAACCTCATGTAAGTACGGAAGTGATAACAGCGTAACGTGGTCCGTGATATTGACAAATTTAACTGATGCGGGTTGAGGGTGTGAATGACTGATTTTCTTCCAATTCGTAAAGGTTGTTCCGTTTATGGTTATTTCGCTTTCGAAGGTAACAAGAAGGGTTCCATGCATCAAAATTGCTGGATTATTTCCATCCTTAATCTCTGCTGTCTGATCATTCACAATTACTAGTCCATCATCGATTTCTTCGACTGGTGTAATATGGTATGCCGAAGTGGTCTTGCATGTTGCAAAATTATTGTTCAGTAATTGCTGCACGCAGGAGTTTCCTTTTAGAGGTTGACAGAATGTCATTGTGTCTGCATCTCTGCAATTTTCGAGCGGTTCATGTACTATTTTGCAGTTGGCAACGGTATTTGTTTCTAAGAGCAAGATTTTATTGTTACGTACTACGGGCAATATCTTAATTCTACTACATATTTCTTCAATTTTTTGATACTTAATTACTAGGTCGTAGCAATCGCTTAGCAAATGCATAAGCTGGCCACATAAATCGGTACGTTGAGGATACAAATTAGTTGGGTCGCTCGCTTTGCAAAATTGTTTCTTAAAACTATAAAAGAAAAGATATTAGGGGTATTCATTCTGCCTTGGGTAGTTGGGTAGATTGGCCAAAATGCATACATTTTGTACTCATCTACCAATCTACTCTAGCTAACTTGTTTGGGTAGATTGATTGAGTATTTTTTTCATGGGTTACCACCTTTTCCAAAAGTAGGCAATAATTGAATTAACAAAAAACTAAAACAAAGTAAACAAATTATAGTGAATAAAATAGACAAATGTGTTAAAATGAGTTATTTTAAATTTTTGAGATAAAAATTATTAAATGCCGCAAAGTTTACGTTAAAAAATTACTCCTATATAAAATAACTTTTTTACACCCGTACAATGGCCTAAATTTTGCCCTCATAAACTGACATAAATAATATGGTGGCAACTCTTTTCTAGCTGCCACTCATCTCTCATCAGCTGTTATTCTACAAAGTACACATTTGCAGTTAAGGGTGCTCGCAGTTATCAAAAGTACGCAATCTACCCGTACCCAACTACCCAAGTCAGTGTGAATACCCCTTTTATCTCTTCCGATTGTCTCTCAAACGAAAAAATAAAATTTTTTAATTTATTCCAGTTTTTTTCCTGTATTATAGGCCAAAGTCACGTGTGAGGACATTGCTATATATAAAACAAGTATTGGCTCTAAAAAGGCAAACAGTTTTGTTGAAGATTTTGTATAAATATCTCCAACGGTACAAAAGTTATGAACGATAAAGTGAAATGTATGTCAGAAAAAGAGATTGCGAGAAAACGTGTCATTTGGCCATCGTAATTCTAAGTTGGTGAAAAGTTTATTTTGTTTTTTTTTTTTTAAATTAAAAAAAAAATCAGTTTTTGAGATATAACCAAATTGAAGTTTTTTTTTCAAAAAGTTTTCAACTCTAGCATAAAAATTTCAAAAATATTAAATTTTTCTAAATCGCTTTTCTATAGCTTTCTAATGATACTTCATTTACAAAAATAAGGTAACAGATGATCGATATATGATTTATCGGAAATGACTGATTCTCAAATGATTTTTAAGATTGTTTCTGTTATAAAAAATTGGTATCTCTATACTTTTTGAAAAAATTGCTATAAAAAACAAATAACTTATATTCTTATAAGTAGAAAAGGAACCTATAGACAAAATTTCAAGTAAATAAGTCTAAGAGCATGTGATAAATTTTTGGAAAAAACTTGCATTAGGCTTGAAATGGCCGCATATTTTTTGCTGCAATGAATATGATAATTTAAAACAAAAACACTGACATATAACAATTTCATAATATCACGTTTTCACAAGTTGACAGACTAACACTACTATATTTTTTTTTCAACTAAATCTAAAAAAAATAATTCTTTAATTTATTTTACTTTTGAACTGCTCAAGCTTCAGAAATATGTTATTTAAGTGAACACTCAAATCTAAAGATGTTTAAAACACACTTAAAGGCATTAAAAATCCAATTGGATTATTTCGATTTTTTTCACACAATAAAAATAAAAACAACGAATGTTCGTTTGTTATCACTTATTCAAAATGAGCGTTTGAATTAATAATTCAGGAACTTTCTTCACGACCGGCACTTAATTATCTAAATGTTTCTTTCTAACAGATTTCCTTACTTTTCTTTCTTATTTCTTATTGTTTTCATTTCTCCATGATAACGCAAAAACGAAAACATGTAGAACAACAACAACGCAAACCGAACCGAAGGCGCATGCATAACAAAATAAAAAGCACTTGACGATGCTGATAGTCGATCGCTGCATACAAAAGTTTTTCATAACGGATGATCTATTCGAACGTTAATTTTAATGAACGGTTAAAAACAACGAAAAAGTACGAAGCAGACAAATTTTCAGATATAAAAAAATGCGTTTCTCTTTCATTGCAAACGAAATAAATCTGCTTTTAAATATGTATCTTTAAAAAACATTTAAGAAATTAATTATCAAATATCTTAAATGGCTTGCTGATGGCAACAAAATAACAGTGTTTCTCTTAAAATATTCCGCGACAATAACGCGCTCATTGTTCCTTGCCCACTTAAAATTGTTTAATAATTTAATTGTAGTTGTAACAGTAAAGAACAAAACTTGATTTGCATGCGCTGCAAGTTTCTTTAGCAGCAAAACAGCAGCGCTGAGCTGAAATTTATGAAACTACAAATGTCTGTCAAACAACAACAAATGTTGTTGATGAAAGAAAATAAGCCTAAAATACGAATTAAAACTGCAAAAATAATTTTATTTAACAGGGTTCACCTACTTATGCAAATATAAACGGATATCATGTTTTGTTTTATTTTCTTACCATATTCCTTCATAAATTAAATTCGTACTCTTATTTTTTACTATTTTACTATTTATTGATAAATAGCTGTTGCAGCGAAAAACATTCGCCGCAAGATTTTTGCTGTCGTTTCATGTCGTTCGGTTTTTTCATTGACTGATACATACACAAGCATGTTAGCAGAAAACTATTTCAGCGAATAACAACAAAACTCACGGAAATATTATTTTCAATTAACTTTTAAACTAAATGGAATTTGAAAAAACTTCCTAAGGAAACAACCATCGTTAGGAAGCGTAGAACAGTTCAGAAAAATAAATTTTAAGATCGGTCAATCCATTCGAGAGTTTAAGGTCTCTAAACAGCTTCAAACAACCTGTTCCATGGGAGCTTCGCTCCAACAAAATGGATACTATTACTGTCTTGGAATATTTTCTGTTTTGATATACTTAAAATATCACTTATGCTAATATTTGCAAAGTGTTCCGCGACTAACAAATTTTGTATTTCGGTACTATCTAGTATAATAGGATTAATTACATTTACTTTTCCAAGAATGACCGAATAGATGGTATCCTCAATACTCGTTATTATGGCCTTGTTTCTAGCAGTAGCTAGTTCAAATAGGTGTCCGGTGTCCATTTCTTTTTTCATTGTAACATTTAGAAGCTGGTTTACTGTCTCTGTTAATTGGTTAATTCTAATCTGCATTTCAGTGTTAATAAGTATCTGTTTTTCATTAGCCTCTATTAAAGCTTCCTCCTTAGTGGCCACCTGATTAAAGTCATCGAAATCTGGGGTGCCAGCAATGTATTTCAGTGCCGTTCCCAAATGGGAGTCTACAGAAATCGTACTTGCCGTTATTAACAGAAAAAGCTGTCTTTTCTCTGTCACACTCAGCAAGATTTATCTGGTGGAAGCCAGATTTAAGATCTAGGGTAGTAAAGTAGGAAGATTTCCCTAAATTTGAGAGGATAACCGAAGTATCCGAAGTATTGGGAGACAAGGGGGCGATATTCACATGGCAACGTGTCTGACTGCCTCAACTTGGCGAGGCCAGCATTATCCATGTCGAAATCGTCTCAAGTCGACTCAAAACCTCCGCGTGGTGTCTCCTGGAAACGTCAAAAACTATCGCCCGATAAACTTCCCCTTTGGCCATCAAGCAAAGGTTGTGCGTTGGGTTTGAAGCCCACCACATAAAAAAAGATTTCAATGAAACGAAAAAGAATAAATGAAAGAATGATCCCCAAATCTGATGACGACTACCGCAAACGAAAAACTGATAATGATTAACGGATATGCACCTGGAATGTCCGGACCCTAAATTGGGATGGTGCCTCTATACAACTGATTGATATCTTGGAAAGATATAATTCTGATATCACTGCAATCCAAGAAATGCGATGGAAGGGACAGGGTTGCTTACGGCAAGCATCCTGTGATATCTACTACAGCGGCCATGTGGAGAAGCACGAGTTTGGATGCGGATTTGTAGTTGGCAAGAGAATACGGCATCATGTCCTGCGATTCACTCCTGTGAACGAACGGCTTGCCATAATCCGCTTCAAGGCTAAATTTTTTAACATAAGCCTAATATGTGCGCACGCTCCGACAGAAGAAAAAGATGACGAGACCAAAGAAAGTTTTTACGAGTGCCTTGAAGATGCATACGAGCGCTGCCCCCGTCATGACATAAAAATCGTGCTTGGTGACTTCAACGCCAAGGTGGGTAAGGAAAACATATTTGGTCCAACAGTCGGAAAGTTCAGCCTCCACGACAACACATCCGATAACGGAATGAGGTTGATTGACTTCGCCGCAGCACGAAACATGGTCGTAAGTAGCACTAGATTCAAGCATCTCAATATTCATAAGGCCACCTGGCTGTCCCCTGATCAAAAAACATGCAGACGTACGCACGATCCGTGGTGCTAACATAGACTCGGATCATTATCTTGTCGCAGCCAAGATCCGCACACGTCTGTGCGCAGCTAAGAATGCTCGCAATCCTACACTTAGAAAGCTAGACGTCGACAAGCTGCAGTCAAAACGGACGGCCGAAGCCTTCGCTACTCGACTCTCACTCCTGCTTCAAGAAAGCACTCCTCCGATCGACGATATATGCGGACAGTGGACGCACATATCCCACTCTATGCGTACGGCTGCCGAAGAGGTGATAGGCTACCATCGCCCTCGCCGAAACCAGTGGCACGACCAGGAGTGTCGCGACGCCACTGCAGAGAAGGACACCGCCTACAAAGCCACCCTGCAGTCGGTTGTAACGCGTGCTGTTATGGAGCGATACCGAGAGAAGAGGAGGGAAGAGAGACGCATTTTCAGGCGAAAAAGACGAGAGGCGGAAATGCGTGAGTGCGAGAAAATTGAGATGCATGGCGACAGGAATGAGACTCGAAAATTTTTCGAAAAAATAAGACGCCTGGCCGATGGTTTTAAGACCGGAGCCTCTTCCTGCAAGGACGAGAATGGGAATCTAGTGACAGATATCCAGAGTACACTGATGTTATGGAGGGAGCACTTCTCTAGACTTTTAATTGGCGACGCTGACAACAATCCCGCCAGTGGAGATGATATCCCGGAAACCCCAATTATGGACGACAGCGTTGAAGTTCCGCTGCCCGATTATAACGAGGTCTTAACAGCTATAGCTCGGCTTAAAAACAACAAAGCCGCAGGAGCAGATGGCCTACCGGCTGAGCTGTTTAAGACCGGTGGCGAAGCTCTGTTTAAATGCATTCACAGACTTCTATGCAGAATATGGTCGGAAGAATGCATTCCAGATGATTGGAACCTCAGTGTGGCTTTAGACCTGGAAAGTCCACCATTGACCAGATCTTCACGCTCCGACAATTCATGGAAAAGACCCTCGAAAAACAAATCGACACACACCATCTTTTTGTCGATTTCAAAGCCGCCTTGGACAGTCCAATAAGGAGTCACCTATATGCCATCATGTCTGAATTTGGTATTCCTGCGAAGCTAATACGTCTTTGCAGGATGACACTGAACAACACCAGCAGTGCAGTGAAAATCGGGAAGGACCTCTCCCTTCCGTTCGATACCAAGCGAGGTTTCAGACAAGGTGATTCCTTATCGTGCGACTTCTTTAATATAGTAATGGAGAAGATCATCCAAGCTGCTGACCTGAGACGCAGCGGCACAATTTTCTATAAGAGTGTTATGCTGCTGGCGTATGCAGATGATATTGACATCATTGGCCACAATACGCGCGAAGTCAGTGCAGCATTCTCCAGGCTAGAAAAAGAGTCGAGTCGAATGGGTCTTGCAGTGAACGCAGATAAAACGAAGTATCTTGTGTCAACAAACAAACAGTCCCAGCGTCTTGGAAACCACGTCACTGTTGACAACACCTCCTTTGAGGTAGTGAAGGACTTTGTTTACCTGGGATCCAGCATTAACTCCTCCAACGATATCAGTATTGAGATTAAACGAAGGATAACTCTTGCCAACAGGTGTTACTTTGGGCTCAGTAGGCAATTGAGAAGCAGAGCTCTTTCTCGACGAACAAAACTGACGCTCTATAAGTCAATAATCATGCCCGTCCTACTATACGCATCACAAACCTGGACGATGAGCAGCTCTGATGAAAGGACTTTGGGAGCGTTCGAGAAAAAAATCCTTCGCAAGATCTATGGTCCAATCTGCGTCAATGGCGAGTACCGAATACGATGGAACCACGAGCTGTATGAGCTATATGCCGACATCGATATAGTCAAGCGTATTAAAATAGAGCAGCTTCGCTGGCTAGGTCATGTCGAGAGAATGAACGACGAAGCTCCAGCGAAAAAAATATTGGATTCGGTACCCAGCGGTGGCCAACGCAGACCGCATCTCCGTTGGAAAGACCAGGCATTGGATAACCTGACAACGCTTGGAATTTCCAACTGGCGCCAGCAAGCACACGACAAAAGAGGCTGGCGAAAATTCTTAGACGAGGCCAAAACCGACCAACGGTTGTAAGAGCCATCTAAGTAAGTAAGTAAGTAGTAACCGAAGTATCCGGAATCGTGTACCTATCGCTTGTTGTTTTTTCATTGAGCTTCCTAAAGTCAATGACCAAAAGCATTTTACGTTCTCCTGTTTCAGTGGTTCCTTTCTTGCCTACGACCCAGATTGGATTGTTATACGGGGAGCAAGAAGGCCTTATGATACCGTCTCGTAATAGTTCGGAAATTTCTTTATTCACAAACTCGGATGCGGCTATTGGATAAGGATAGGACTTGGAGTAAACTGGTTGGTCATCGTTTGTTCGGATTGTTGCTACGATATTGGTATTATAGGGCAAGGCTTCATTTGGATCTGCAAAAACTCCTGCCTGTTCTTTAATAATGACAGAGATTTGTTTGTTGTGATTTGGGTCTGATAAAATATTGTTCACCTCGCGGCAAAAATAGTACAAGAGGTCTTCCTGCTTATTATTATAGCAAATCACTCCTTTTTTCATATCGAGAGTCGCACCAATTTCCTTGAGGAAATTGAAACCGATAATGCCATCGAATGTTTGGAGTGACGGAAGAATAAAAAACTGAGCGTTTGTGTCGAAAATATTTATTGTGCATTTACTATGGATTTTCTCGTTTCCGTGAATTGATTTAACTAGAAATGGATTATCAATATGCCACTGGCAAAGTCTACGGAATTGCGGTAAACTGCTAGTTGGTCTTTGTGGCATGAGTGTTGGTCGGTTGTTGAACGAGTTCGCAAATAACGATCTTGCGTGGTTCGCCTCTAGCTCCTGAGCTAGTGCTAAGGCCGTAGGCATATCGCCTGGCCTGGACGAGAATAGGATGTCGCATAGCGGTCTGTTTAATCCGGAAATAAATACTCTTAGTGCGTCCTGTCTGTATTTGTCGTTGAGGGACTCAATAAGTCCAGTCTGTCCACTGTGTGCCATTATTGTTTTGTTTACTAGAAGTGTTAACTTCTTTTCTACCTCTTCATAGATTTCGGCGATTGATAATCGACCTTGTCGCATTGTTGACATTTCTTGTTCGACAAGGTAGACAGGCCTTTTGTCGGCATAAGTAAAATATAGTCTTGCGATAATTGCATGAAAATTGAGAGTGGTGTTAAAGGATGAAAGGACCCTGTCTGCAGAACCTACCAATTTGTTTCTAATTATTGCAACCGCCTGGAAGTGTTTTGAACTACCATCATGATTTGCAAAAATTTTGTAGGCGGTGTGGGCCGCCTGCCTCCAGGACACGTATCGTGCCTGGTCTCCGGAAAATTCAGGCAGGGACTTAATAACAAGGTCAAGTGATTCGTCACAGTCTCTACCTGGCTCTATTGTTACTTCTTTAAAGTCCTCAACTTGCGATGGTGTTTCTATTTGAGTGAGCCTGTTCGTTAATTCGTCTAGCTTCCCTTGAAACTCTCGTTTTGTCTGTTCTGTGGCTGCTCTGATAGCAGCATTTAATAGACCTTGCAATGTTTGAGCATCCATTTTCGATTACCGCAACTTAATTAATTAAAAAATAGTTTTTATTCACAGTAACTGTTTTTTTTTTAAAAAGAAAGAGTAAACAAATTTTGTTTCGATTGAACACTTAATTAAAAACTTTGGTTTAACAATTATTTATTAAGTAATTAATTTTTATTTCTTGAAAGAAATAATTATTTGCGTTTACGCTTTTACCTTCGACTTAATTATAGGAAAATATAATAGATTAAGTTTAAAGATACAATTTACATTAGTCTTAATTAAAATTCCTGCCTATGCTTGCTGAGCACTTAACTTACAGCAACTTAACAGCTTCCATGTTGTTCAGCGCAGCGTTTATTGTAGTCCGTAGTTTATCCTTTATTTTCGTTCTAACTTAATTTATTTCTTCTTTCTCGTTTCAGGTAAGAATCGTTTTCCTCTCAGGTAAGTTCACTTTTAATTCAGTTTATTGAAATAAATTTCTACAGCCTTTATTTAAAACGTTCAACTTGTATTTTTAATTTTATATCTTTTTGTTAAAAATTCACTTTAGTTTATTTTTTCCTCATAGAAAAATTTTATTCGGAGATAGAAATTTTTGTTAAAATTTGCTCAAATAACTTTTGCAACATACAAAATAGAAAACAACATAGAAATTTGCTCAAATATTTTTTCCAACATAGAGATTTTGTATTTATAACTGTTCACATATTCTTTCAACACAGAAAATTTTTTTAAGTTTGTTCACATAGCAAATTTTATAAATTTGTTCAAATTTTTCACAACATAGGAAATTTTTTATTTATAACTGATCACATATGTTTTGCTAATTATGTGCAAATTTTATGCTCGTAGTTTCTTTAAATTCTTCGCGTAGCCCCACGTTGGGCGCCAGTTAATTTGTTATGTTAAAAATATCTTCCTTTGGCACTATGTGCCAATTAAAACAGTTTGTTTGGTTTTTTATTTGGCACTATGTGCCAATGTTTATTAAGAGGAAACCGTAGAAGAACTGACTTAAACAACCCAAAATAAACTTATAATATCTTACTATACTTGTTGCTTCAGCTGCGCTACTGTTTCTGATATTGTTGTTGTCTTGTTGTTGTTCCTTTAGTAGTTGTTGCTATTGTATTGGTTGCATGCTGTTGTTGTTGTTGTTGTACTTTTAGCTGCACTATAGTGACTGCTGCTATTGCTCTAACATTGACCGCACTGCTGTTGAAATTGACTTTGTTGTTGTTGTTGTACTGGTTGAATCTGCCGTTGCAGCGCTGTCGTTATTTTGGTTTGCTGCTGTTCTATTTCGCTGGCTCAGCGTTTGGCTAATGTGGGAATGGAGTGTGCGACAAAATTGACAAATTGTCACGTACTATCTTCATATTACAACTGGAGCGGATACGTGTGTTAACTTCTCCCCCTGTTAAGAGGAGCCGTCCCCGATTTCTTTTAAAACTCTTTCTAAGGCTATGACGTTGTTAATCTTATTGCGACGTCTTGTGATTAACAAAACAATAACAATGATTGCGACTGTTATTATCGAGGAAATGAAAATTGTTAGCCATTGCGTAGATTGTTGATGGATTAGTTCTTTCAGGCTGGCAATATGACCAATTTTTATATTAACCTCATGTAAGTACGGAAGTGATAACAGCGTAACGTGGTCCGTGATATTGACAAATTTAACTGATGCGGGTTGAGGGTGTGAATGACTGATTTTCTTCCAATTCGTAAAGGTTGTTCCGTTTATGGTTATTTCGCTTTCGAAGGTAACAAGAAGGGTTCCATGCATCAAAATTGCTGGATTATTTCCATCCTTAATCTCTGCTGTCTGATCATTCACAATTACTAGTCCATCATCGATTTCTTCGACTGGTGTAATATGGTATGCCGAAGTGGTCTTGCATGTTGCAAAATTATTGTTCAGTAATTGCTGCACGCAGGAGTTTCCTTTTAGAGGTTGACAGAATGTCATTGTGTCTGCATCTCTGCAATTTTCGAGCGGTTCATGTACTATTTTGCAGTTGGCAACGGTATTTGTTTCTAAGAGCAAGATTTTATTGTTACGTACTACGGGCAATATCTTAATTCTACTACATATTTCTTCAATTTTTTGATACTTAATTACTAGGTCGTAGCAATCGCTTAGCAAATGCATAAGCTGGCCACATAAATCGGTACGTTGAGGATACAAATTAGTTGGGTCGCTCGCTTTGCAAAATTGTTTCTTAAAACTATAAAAGAAAAGATATTAGGGGTATTCATTCTGCCTTGGGTAGTTGGGTAGATTGGCCAAAATGCCATACATTTTGTACTCATCTACCAATCTACTCTAGCTAACTTGTTTGGGTAGATTGATTGAGTATTTTTTTCATGGGTTACCACCTTTTCCAAAAGTAGGCAATAATTGAATTAACAAAAAACTAAAACAAAGTAAACAAATTATAAGTGAATAAAATAGACAAATGTGTTAAAATGAGTTATTTTAAAATTTTTGAGATAAAAATTATTAAATGCCGCAAAGTTTACGTTAAAAAATTACTCCTATATAAAATAACTTTTTTACACCCGTACAATGGCCTAAATTTTGCCCTCATAAACTGACATAAATAATATGGTGGCAACTCTTTTCTAGCTGCCACTCATCTCTCATCAGCTGTTATTCTACAAAGTACACATTTGCAGTTAAGGGTGCTCGCAGTTATCAAAAGTACGCAATCTACCCGTACCCAACTACCCAAGTCAGTGTGAATACCCCTTTTATCTCTTCCGATTGTCTCAAACGAAAAAATAAAATTTTTTAATTTATTCCAGTTTTTTTCCTGTATTATAGGCCAAAGTCACGTGTGAGGTCATTGCTATATATAAAACAAGTATTGGCTCTAAAAAGGCAAACAGTTTTGTTGAAGATTTTGTATAAATATCTCCAACGGTACAAAAGTTATGAACGATAAAGTGAAATGTATGTCAGAAAAAGAGATTGCGAGAAAACGTGTCATTTGGCCATCGTAATTCTAAGTTGGTGAAAAGTTTATTTTGTTTTTTTTTTTTTAAATTAAAAAAAAAAATCAGTTTTTGAGATATAACCAAATTGAAGTTTTTTTTTCAAAAAGTTTTCAACTCTAGCATAAAAATTTCAAAAATATTAAATTTTTCTAAATCGCTTTTCTATAGCTTTCTAATGATACTTCATTTACAAAAATAAGGTAACAGATGATCGATATATGATTTATCGGAAATGACTGATTCTCAAATGATTTTTAAGATTGTTTCTGTTATAAAAAATTGGTATCTCTATACTTTTTGAAAAAATTGCTATAAAAAACAAATAACTTATATTCTTATAAGTAGAAAAGGAACCTATAGACAAAATTTCAAGTAAATAAGTCTAAGAGCATGTGATAAATTTTTGGAAAAAACTTGCATTAGGCTTGAAATGGCCGCATATTTTTTGCTGCAATGAATATGATAATTTAAAACAAAAACACTGACATATAACAATTTCATAATATCACGTTTTCACAAGTTGACAGACTAACACTACTATATTTTTTTTTCAACTAAATCTAAAAAAAATAATTCTTTAATTTATTTTACTTTTGAACTGCTCAAGCTTCAGAAATATGTTATTTAAGTGAACACTCAAATCTAAAGATGTTTAAAACACACTTAAAGGCATTAAAAATCCAATTGGATTATTTCGATTTTTTTCACACAATAAAAATAAAAACAACGAATGTTCGTTTGTTATCACTTATTCAAAATGAGCGTTTGAATTAATAATTCAGGAACTTTCTTCACGACCGGCACTTAATTATCTAAATGTTTCTTTTTCAGAGTAACAGATTTCCTTACTTTTCTTTCTTATTTCTTATTGTTTTCATTTCTCCATGATAACGCAAAAACGAAAACATGTAGAACAACAACAACGCAAACCGAACCGAAGGCGCATGCATAACAAAATAAAAAGCACTTGACGATGCTGATAGTCGATCGCTGCATACAAAAGTTTTTCATAACGGATGATCTATTCGAACGTTAATTTTAATGAACGGTTAAAAACAACGAAAAAGTACGAAGCAGACAAATTTTCAGATATAAAAAACTGCGTTTCTCTTTCATTGCAAACGAAATAAATCTGCTTTTAAATATGTATCTTTAAAAAACATTTAAGAAATTAATTATCAAATATCTTGTTAAATGGCTTGCTGATGGCAACAAAATAACAGTGTTTCTCTTAAAATATTCTGCGACAATAACGCGCTCATTGTTCCTTGCCCACTTAAAATTGTTTAATAATTTAATTGTAGTTGTAACAGTAAAGAACAAAACTTGATTTGCATGCGCTGCAAGTTTCTTTAGCAGCAAAACAGCAGCGCTGAGCTGAAATTTATGAAACTACAAATGTCTGTCAAACAACAACAAATGTTGTTGATGAAAGAAAATAAGCCTAAAATACGAATTAAAACTGCAAAAATAATTTTATTTAACAGGGTTCACCTACTTATGCAAATATAAACGGATATCATGTTTTGTTTTATTTTCTTACCATATTCCTTCATAAATTAAATTCGTACTCTTATTTTTTACTATTTTACTATTTATTGATAAATAGCTGTTGCAGCGAAAAACATTCGCCGCAAGATTTTTGCTGTCGTTTCATGTCGTTCGGTTTTTTCATTGACTGATACATACACAAGCATGTTAGCAGAAAACTATTTCAGCGAATAACAACAAAACTCACGGAAATATTATTTTCAATTAACTTTTAAACTAAATGGAATTTGAAAAAACTTCCTAAGGAAACAACCATCGTTAGGAAGCGTAGAACAGTTCAGAAAAAGAAATTTTAAGATCGGTCAATCCATTCGAGAGTTTAAGGTCTCTAAACAGCTTCAAACAACCTGTTCCATGGGAGCTTCGCTCCAACAAAATGGATACTATTACTGTCTTGGAATATTTTCTGTTTTGATATACTTAAAATATCACTTATGCTAATATTTGCAAAGTGTTCCGCGACTAACAAATTTTGTATTTCGGTACTATCTAGTATAATAGGATTAATTACATTTACTTTTCCAAGAATGACCGAATAGATGGTATCCTCAATACTCGTTATTATGGCCTTGTTTCTAGCAGTAGCTAGTTCAAATAGGTGTCCGGTGTCCATTTCTTTTTTCATTGTAACATTTAGAAGCTTGTTTACTGTCTCTGTTAATTGGTTAATTCTAATCTGCATTTCAGTGTTAATAAGTATCTGTTTTTCATTAGCCTCTATTAAAGCTTCCTCCTTAGTGGCCACCTGATTAAAGTCATCGAAATCTGGGGTGCCAGCAATGTATTTCAGTGCCGTTCCCAAATGGGAGTCTACAGAAATCGTACTTGCCGTTATTAACAGAAAAAGCTGTCTTTTCTCTGTCACACTCAGCAAGATTTATCTGGTGGAAGCCAGATTTAAGATCTAGGGTAGTAAAGTAGGAAGATTTCCCTAAATTTGAGAGGATAACCGAAGTATCCGAAGTATTGGGAGACAAGGGGGCGATATTCACATGGCAACGTGTCTGACTGCCTCAACTTGGCGAGGCCAGCATTATCCATGTCGAAATCGTCTCAAGTCGACTCAAAACCTCCGCGTGGTGTCTCCTGGAAACGTCAAAAACTATCGCCCGATAAACTTTGGCGGCTAATTTGAGCGGCGGGCTTCCCCTTTGGCCATCAAGCAAAGGTTGTGCGTTGGGTTTGAAGCCCACCACATAAAAAAAGATTTCAATGAAACGAAAAAGAATAAATGAAAGAATGATCCCCAAATCTGATGACGACTACCGCAAACGAAAAACTGATAATGATTTACGGATATGCACCTGGAATGTCCGGACCCTAAATTGGGATGGTGCCTCTATACAACTGATTGATATCTTGGAAAGATATAATTCTGATATCACTGCAATCCAAGAAATGCGATGGAAGGGACAGGGTTGCTTACGGCAAGCATCCTGTGATATCTACTACAGCGGCCATGTGGAGAAGCACGAGTTTGGATGCGGATTTGTAGTTGGCAAGAGAATACGGCATCATGTCCTGCGATTCACTCCTGTGAACGAACGGCTTGCCATAATCCGCTTCAAGGCTAAATTTTTTAACATAAGCCTAATATGTGCGCACGCTCCGACAGAAGAAAAAGATGACGAGACCAAAGAAAGTTTTTACGAGTGCCTTGAAGATGCATACGAGCGCTGCCCCCGTCATGACATAAAAATCGTGCTTGGTGACTTCAACGCCAAGGTGGGTAAGGAAAACATATTTGGTCCAACAGTCGGAAAGTTCAGCCTCCACGACAACACATCCGATAACGGAATGAGGTTGATTGACTTCGCCGCAGCACGAAACATGGTCGTAAGTAGCACTAGATTCAAGCATCTCAATATTCATAAGGCCACCTGGCTGTCCCCTGATCAAAAAACATGCAGACGTACGCACGATCCGTGGTGCTAACATAGACTCGGATCATTATCTTGTCGCAGCCAAGATCCGCACACGTCTGCGCGCAGCTAAGAATGCTCGCAATCCTACACTTAGAAAGCTAGACGTCGACAAGCTGCAGCCAAAACGGACGGCCGAAGCCTTCGCTACTCGACTCTCACTCCTGCTTCAAGAAAGCACTCCTCCGATCGACGATATATGCGGACAGTGGACGCACATATCCCACTCTATGCGTACGGTTGCCGAAGAGGTGATAGGCTACCATCGCCCTCGCCGAAACCAGTGGCACGACCAGGAGTGTCGCGACGCCACTGCAGAGAAGGACACCGCCTACAAAGCCACCCTGCAGTCGGTTGTAACGCGTGCTGTTATGGAGCGATACCGAGAGAAGAGGAGGGAAGAGAGACGCATTTTCAGGCGAAAAAAACGAGAGGCGGAAATGCGTGAGTGCGAGAAAATTGAGATGCATGGCGACAGGAATGAGACTCGAAAATTTTTCGAAAAAATAAGACGCCTGGCCGATGGTTTTAAGACCGGAGCCTCTTCCTGCAAGGACGAGAATGGGAATCTAGTGACAGATATCCAGAGTACACTGATGTTATGGAGGGAGCACTTCTCTAGACTTTTAAATGGCGACGCTGATAACAATCCCGCCAGTGGAGATGATATCCCGGAAACCCCAATTATGGACGACAGCGTTGAAGTTCCGCTGCCCGATTATAACGAGGTCTTAACAGCTATAGCTCGGCTTAAAAACAACAAAGCCGCAGGAGCAGATGGCCTACCGGCTGAGCTGTTTAAGACCGGTGGCGAAGCTCTGTTTAAATGCATTCACAGACTTCTATGCAGAATATGGTCGGAAGAATGCATTCCAGATGATTGGAACCTCAGTGTGGCTTTAGACCTGGAAAGTCCACCATTGACCAGATCTTCACGCTCCGACAATTCATGGAAAAGACCCTCGAAAAACAAATCGACACACACCATCTTTTTGTCGATTTCAAAGCCGCCTTCGACAGTCCAATAAGGAGTCACCTATATGCCATCATGTCTGAATTTGGTATTCCTGCGAAGCTAATACGTCTTTGCAGGATGACACTGAACAACACCAGCAGTGCAGTGAAAATCGGGAAGGACCTCTCCCTTCCGTTCGATACCAAGCGAGGTTTCAGACAAGGTGATTCCTTATCGTGCGACTTCTTTAATATAGTAATGGAGAAGATCATCCAAGCTGCTGACCTGAGACGCAGCGGCACAATTTTCTATAAGAGTGTTATGCTGCTGGCGTATGCAGATGATATTGACATCATTGGCCACAATACGCGCGAAGTCAGTGCAGCATTCTCCAGGCTAGAAAAAGAGTCGAGTCGAATGGGTCTTGCAGTGAACGCAGATAAAACGAAGTATCTTGTGTCAACAAACAAACAGTCCCAGCGTCTTGGAAACCACGTCACTGTTGACAACACCTCCTTTGAGGTAGTGAAGGACTTTGTTTACCTGGGATCCAGCATTAACTCCTCCAACGATATCAGTATTGAGATTAAACGAAGGATAACTCTTGCCAACAGGTGTTACTTTGGGCTCAGTAGGCAATTGAGAAGCAGAGCTCTTTCTCGACGAACAAAACTGACGCTCTATAAGTCAATAATCATGCCCGTCCTACTATACGCATCACAAACCTGGACGATGAGCAGCTCTGATGAAAGGACTTTGGGAGCGTTCGAGAGAAAAATCCTTCGCAAGATCTATGGTCCAATCTGCGTCAATGGCGAGTACCGAATACGATGGAACCACGAGCTGTATGAGCTAAATGCCGACATCGATATAGTCAAGCGTATTAAAATAGAGCGGCTTCGCTGGCTAGGTCATGTCGAGAGAATGAACGACGAAGCTCCAGCGAAAAAAATATTGGATTCGGTACCCAGCGGTGGCCAACGCAGACCGCATCTCCGTTGGAAAGACCAGGCATTGGATAACCTGACAACGCTTGGAATTTCCAACTGGCGCCAGCAAGCACACGACAAAAGAGGCTGGCGAAAATTCTTAGACGAGGCCAAAACCGACCAACGGTTGTAAGAGCCATCTAAGTAAGTAAGTAAGTAGTAACCGAAGTATCCGGAATCGTGTACCTATCGCTTGTTGTTTTTTCATTGAGCTTCCTAAAGTCAATGACCAAAAGCATTTTACGTTCTCCTGTTTCAGTGGTTCCTTTCTTGCCTACGACCCAGATTGGATTGTTATACGGGGAGCAAGAAGGCCTTATGATACCGTCTCGTAATAGTTCGGAAATTTCTTTATTCACAAACTCGGATGCGGCTATTGGATAAGGATAGGACTTGGAGTAAACTGGTTGGTCATCGTTTGTTCGGATTGTTGCTACGATATTGGTATTATAGGGCAAGGCTTCATTTGGATCTGCAAAAACTCCTGCCTGTTCTTTAATAATGACAGAGATTTGTTTGTTGTGATTTGGGTCTGATAAAATATTGTTCACCTCGCGGCAAAAATAGTACAAGAGGTCTTCCTGCTTATTATTATAGCAAATCACTCCTTTTTTCATATCGAGAGTCGCACCAATTTCCTTGAGGAAATTGAAACCGATAATGCCATCGAATGTTTGGAGTGCCGGAAGAATAAAAAACTGAGCGTTTGTGTCGAAAATATTTATTGTGCTTTTACTATGGATTTTCTCGTTTCCGTGAATTGATTTAACTAGAAATGGATTATCAATATGCCACTGGCAAAGTCTACGGAATTGCGGTAAACTGCTAGTTGGTCTTTGTGGCATGAGTGTTGGTCGGTTGTTGAACGAGTTCGCAAATAACGATCTTGCGTGGTTCGCCTCTAGCTCCTGAGCTAGTGCTAAGGCCGTAGGCATATCGCCTGGCCTGGACGAGAATAGGATGTCGCATAGCGGTCTGTTTAATCCGGAAATAAATACTCTTAGTGCGTCCTGTCTGTATTTGTCGTTGAGGGACTCAATAAGTCCAGTCTGTCCACTGTGTGCCATTATTGTTTTGTTTACTAGAAGTGTGAACTTCTTTTCTACCTCTTCATAGAATTCGGCGATTGATAATCGACCTTGTCGCATTGTTGACATTTCTTGTTCGACAAGGTAGACAGGCCTTTTGTCGGCATAAGTAAAATCTAGTCTTGCGATAATTGCATGAAAATTGAGAGTGGTGTTAAAGGATGAAAGGACCCTGTCTGCAGAACCTACCAATTTGTTTCTAATTATTGCAACCGCCTGGAAGTGTTTTGAACTACCATCATGATTTGCAAAAATTTTGTAGGCGGTGTGGGCCGCCTGCCTCCAGGACACGTATCGTGCCTGGTCTCCGGAAAATTCAGGCAGGGACTTAATAACAAGGTCAAGTGATTCGTCACAGTCTCTACCTGGCTCTATTGTTACTTCTTTAAAGTCCTCAACTTGCGATGGTGTTTCTATTTGAGTGAGCCTGTTCGTTAATTCGTCTAGCTTCCCTTGAAACTCTCGTTTTGTCTGTTCTGTGGCTGCTCTGATAGCAGCATTTAATAGACCTTGCAATGTTTGAGCATCTATTTTCGATTACCGCAACTTAATTAATTAAAAAATAGTTTTTATTCACAGTAACTGGTTTTTTTTTTAAAAAGAAAGAGTAAACAAATTTTGTTTCGATTGAACACTTAATTAAAAACTTTGGTTTAACAATTATTTATTAAGTAATTAATTTTTATTTCTTGAAAGAAAGAATTATTTGCGTTTACGCTTTTACCTTCGACTTAATTATAGGAAAATATAATAGATTAAGTTTAAAGATACAATTTACATTAGTCTTAATTAAAATTCCTGCCTATGCTTGCTGAGCACTTAACTTACAGCAACTTAACAGCTTCCATGTTGTTCAGCGCAGCGTTTATTGTAGTCCGTAGTTTATCCTTTATTTTCGTTCTAACTTAATTTATTTCTTCTTTCTCGTTTCAGGTAAGAATCGTTTTCCTCTCAGGTAAGTTCACTTTTAATTCAGTTTATTGAAATAAATTTCTACAGCCTTTATTTAAAACGTTCAACTTGTATTTTTAATTTTATATCTTTTTGTTAAAAATTCACTTTAGTTTATTTTTTCCTCATAGAAAAATTTTATTCGGAGATAGAAATTTTTGTTAAAATTTGCTCAAATAACTTTTGCAACATACAAAATAGAAAACAACATAGAAATTTGCTCAAATATTTTTTCCAACATAGAGATTTTGTATTTATAACTGTTCACATATTCTTTCAACACAGAAAATTTTTTTAAGTTTGTTCACATAGCAAATTTTATAAATTTGTTCAAATTTTTCACAACATAGGAAATTTTTTATTTATAACTGATCACATATGTTTTGCTAATTATGTGCAAATTTTATGCTCGTAGTTTCTTTAAATTCTTCGCGTAGCCCCACGTTGGGCGCCAGTTAATTTGTTATGTTAAAAATATCTTCCTTTGGCACTATGTGCCAATTAAAACAGTTTGTTTGGTTTTTTATTTGGCACTATGTGCCAATGTTTATTAAGAGGAAACCGTAGAAGAACTGACTTAAACAACCCAAAATAAACTTATAATATCTTACTATACTTGTTGCTTCAGCTGCGCTACTGTTGCTGATATTGTTGTTGTCTTGTTGTTGTTCCTTTAGTAGTTGTTGCTATTGTATTGGTTGCATGCTGTTGTTGTTGTTGTTGTACTTTTAGCTGCACTATAGTGACTGCTGCTATTGCTCTAACATTGACCGCACTGCTGTTGATATTGACTTTGTTGTTGTTGTTGTACTGGTTGAATCTGCCGTTGCAGCGCTGTCGTTATTTTGGTTTGCTGCTGTTCTATTTTGCTGGCTCAGCGTTTGGCTAATGTGGGAATGGAGTGTGCGACAAAATTGACAAATTGTCACGTACTATCTTCATATTACAACTGGAGCGGATACGTGTGTTAACTTCTCCCCCTGTTAAGAGGAGCCGTCCCCGGTTTCCTTTAAAACTCTTTCTAGGGCTATGACGTTGTTAATCTTATTGCGACGTCTTGTGATTAACAAAACAATAACAATGATTGCGACTGTTACTATCGAGGAAATGAAAATTGTTAGCCATTGCGTAGATTGTTGATGGATTAGTTCTTTCAGGCTGGCAATATGACCAATGTTTTTTATATTAACCTCATGTAAGTACAGAAGTGATAACAGCGTAACGTGGTCCGTGATATTGACAAATTTAACTGATGCGGGTTTAGGGTGTGAATGACTGATTTTCTTCCAATTCGTAAAGGTTGTTCCGTTTATGGTTATTTCGCTTTCGAAGGTAACAAGAAGGGTTCCATGCATCAAAATTGCTGGATTATTTCCTTCCTTAATCTCTGCTGTCTGATCATTCACAATTACTAGTCCATCATCGATTTCTTCGACTGGTGTAATATGGTATGCCGAAGTGGTCTTGCATGTTGCAAAATTATTGTTCAGTAATTGCTGCACGCAGGAGTTTCCTTTTAGAGGTTGACAGAATGTCATTGTGGCTGCATCTCTGCAATTTTCGAGCGGTTCATGTACTATTTTGCAGTTGGCAACGGTATTTGTTTCTAACAGCAAGATTTTATTGTAACGTACTACGGGCAATATCTTTATTCTACTACATATTTCTTCAATTTTTAGAAACTTAATTACTAGGTCGTTGCAATCGCTTAGCAAATGCATAAGCTGGCCACATAAATCGGTACGTTGAGGATACAAATTAGTTGGGTCACGATATCTCCTCGTGATTTGACTCACTGCTAGAAATACAAATTTCAGAGTTTTACGACATCGTTCGCCAGCTGATCAGCTGTTATCGTTGGTTTATTCTGTTCGAATAATATATTTGAAAACAACGAACGAGCATTGTTTTGAACAAAACGATTGTTCGGCTAGGGATACAGAATGAAGCTATAAATTAAATTAAAAATAAATGCAGTTTCATAACGTGGGAAGAAGGCTTAAACAGTATTAGTTATCAAAGTTTCTGTGGCACGAAAAAGATAATTAATTTAATTATTATTAAAATCTCTGATAAATTTTTATCATTTTTGCAAATATACAATAGTAATGTGTACTGAGAAATTCCGAAACAGTTAATTTCAAATAAATACACTTTGTTATGAAATAAATTATTATTTTGAAATTTAAGGTGCACTTTGCTTGTGCGTGTTTCTGAAAGTTTTAAAATTTATCAGGAATGCCAATAATTATGTTACATAGTGTATGTCATGTTTTAAAACTTTTTACACATTTATTGCTCTTATTTATCGCGTCTTTCAATTAATTTTAGCAATAACGCTTCTAGACTTTCAGCCTTTTCCATCTTTTCTCTGTGTCTCCTTTGTCTCATTTTTTGCTTTAAAAATTTCCAGCATTGTTTCCGGAATTGTCTTTGGTTTTGACTGCAATCATAATACAGCAAATTAATTAATTCAATTGAAATTCTTAAAAATACATACATTGTACTTTTTTTGAAGAAAAACCGATTGGACTGTTAGCAGCTTCCACTTGCGGGGAACCTGAAGTCGACATGAACATTTCGTCCAAACATTCAATAGAATATTCTACAACAGTGACAATGAATAAAAACATTATTTTCTCAATAAATTTTAGAATCTTTTAACTTACCATTTACAAAGTTGTTTTCAGCCATTTTATTAAATATTTATTGACAATTCTCTGCAGTCGACACAGCACATGACCACAATCGTTCAAAATTCAAACAATTCAAACCAACAGTGCAGACAACGTTAAATGACAAAAAATGTTACATTTTTTCTGGGAATAATTCTAGTTTGGGGCCCACACTCCTTTTTTGTTTTTTTTTTTATGTATTTTGGCCTCCTAAACGGAATGGTGCAAGAAAAAAAGGCCGCTCTCTTATGGTTTGGGAGATACAATTCATCAAAGTTGCGAAATTTCTGTTAAAATATATGTCGTTTTTTAATGGAAATATGCTATATGGGTGCTCATTTGAGCAAGCAAACCAAAGTTGGAAGCAAATCAAACTGGTACACTTATAAGGAGTGGGTTTTTGGTCGACCACCCCCCCCCCCCCCTCCCACAATCACGCGATTTTTTATAAAAATTTTTCAGTTCTCCTATTTAGTAAGTGGTTCATATATAATACACTCAAAAAATACCAGTAAAAATAAAAAAAAGATGAAGGAATAGTTATGTGTTTGAGCAATAAGCGCCGCAGGCAAAAAATTGTTATAAAAAATCGCGCGATAAATAATGGTGACCCGCTTATTGAGTTTTTGTTAAATTGCATGTAGAGCTGTACGATCCTGTAAGAGCTCACTTATTCAAATTGCCTCAAGAGCCGGATAATGAATCCCATTGGGATTCTGATTAAAATTATTTTATTAATAAAAATTTTTATCAAAGGATAAATAAATATTTGGCATAATTTTACTTTAGCGACCATGCCCGAATTTCTTTTTTCTTATTTTTATTGAACGTATATGGACCTCCTAAACCCAATGGTGAAAGAAAAAATTGTCGGTCTCGATTGGTTTAGGAGATAAAATTCGCGGAAGTTTGAGAATCAGGGGGTCCATATACGTTAAATAAAAATAAGAAAAAAAAATTCGGGCATGGTCGCTAAAGTAAAATTATTCCAAATATATTTTTGTAACTTTTTTATCAAAAAGGTAAGTTTTTCGTTTAAATTTGTTGTTTAATAGTGAAAATTCGTTGAAAAACTATGGAGAAATCACGGATTTTTATGAGCGATTTTTCAAACTTTGATGAATTGTATCTCCAAAACCAGAAGAGAGCGGCTTGTTTTTCTTGCACTATTGGATTTAGGAGGGCCAAATACATATAATCCAACTCAAAAAATGATGAGGGGAGTGGGCCCCAAACTAGAATTATGCCCTTTTTCTGTTCTTTTCTTATCTTAAAAGAGGTTAACATTCTTTAAATTCAGGTCAGAACCTAAAAATTCTGCCTTTTGTGAGGTCAGAATTTTTTCAAAAAAGAATGCGCTATAAGTTACCCATCTCTTCATCACTGGCCATTAATAAGAACGCACTTGTAATAAGTTTATTTTGTATATTTTTGTCGTTTTATAACAAAAAAACCCTTTCAAATCGTAGCTCCCAGGAAATTGTAATCGTTCCATTAATAGAATTTCTGAAAATCTAATATTTGCCTAGAGGTTTACAAACCTGGGAAAAATTGCCATTGGACCCATGACTACCATATCATTATTAAGTCGAAATCCATACTGACTATATCCATTTATCATAAGGCCAACATCAAATTCTTTGTTTAATAGTGTGACTTTAGTTTTTCCAATTGATTCATGAGTTTTACATGCACTTTTGGTTCTTGAAGAACATATGATACCTCTGTTAACAGTTTTAAATTTTTGATATGATGCTATGATGCTAGTTGAATTGATCAAATTAGATATTTTGTGCATTGCGAGATTTTTAATTATGGATACAAGGCATAGATGCCAGATTCGTGTGATAAATCACTTTCGTGGTTTGTTTAAGTGCCGTGATATTTCACTCAAGTGTGATTTTTTTAACACACACAAGGGTGATTACGATTTCCGGGGATGGATTCGAAGATTACTCTTACGGCCGGTTTGTTCACGGAGATATAAATATAAAACGTGTTTTGTAACTGTTTTTGTGACTAAATCGGTTTGTTCACCATCTATAACTCGTTATATATCGAATTGAAACGAACTTTAAACCCCGTTATAAATAAAAATTTTATTGTGCTAAAACGCCACAAAATGTGTTTTAAATTTGTAACGAGTTTTATAGCCTGGTTATGAATTAAACGTCAATTCCATCAAAACGCTACAAAATGTATACATATTTGATGCTTTGACTTTTTCCCCACGTTATAAAAGCATTTCACCAGTTTATAACGCGTTACAAATCGACAGAAAAAATTTAATGAACAAATTGAAAAAAATTATAACGTGTTATAAAGAAGTTTTATTTTATATCTGGTTTTAGATATAACGCGTTATAAGCAAATTTATAACTCTGTGAACAAACCGGCCGTTAGGGCCGTTTTCACAATGTCCGGTTAAGCGCTAATCGGAACTTTAACCAGCGGTAAGCAAAAAAGTAATTTCTCAATGTTCGGTTAAGCCTTATCTGTCGGTTAAGGTTAACAGCAAGTTGAAGTTCCGGTTGAGAAAAAAAAAAGAAAGTAAAACAGCTGATATGCAGTGTTCGCGTATTCACAATTCATGATCTAACCGAAGGTTACTTAACCGACACTTGGTGAAAACGAAATTGTTATTTTAGCTATCGTACGGTTAGCTTACTGCTGGTTAAGAGCTGCGCTAACCGGACATTGTGAAAACGGCCCTTAATGAGTCTGTTTAGACCGTCATGCCCATGACAAAAAGTATGAGCGAGAACGGATAAGAATTGGGTAGCTACAATGAGATGAAAGATTTTTAGCCGAAATACCGTCCATAAACTTAAAAATTGGAAATTTCATACAGTTTCAATTTCATTTCGTTTCAGTTTGACAAATGAAAAATAAACAAAAAAATTCGTTCGAAAAATTAATTAAAAATATCAGTACGAACGGGCGCGCATCATAAATTTACATACAGCGGAAATATTAGCAGAACTGCAGCTGGAAAGGATTATTTTCGGCTGTCTGGTACCGAAAAGCTTAAGCAACGCTCAAGATCAGCCAAATTGCTAACGGTGAGGCGCATTGTGAACATAAGGCTTTAACCATGAATTGAGAATGAATGCATTTTTTGTGCTATACAATATATGGTTCTATTCGTGTTTCTTCTTAATACAAGCAAATAATAAAGTGTTGTCCTTAGTTCAAGCAATAAAAAATTTAAATATTTTGTCTGTACTTTTTTGTGCCTAAATTTTGTTGTGTTTTCTAATACTCTAAAAGCAAAAGTTTTCAAGGGTATAATTGAAATAAAATTGCAGCCAGCGCTTAACTGAAGGCAACCAATTCTTTTCATTTTCATGTTTTTGTTTTTAAAATGGTTTCCTTTGTCTATGAGTTGTTTAAATGTGTTTCATTCCATAGTTTTACTTTTTATTATGAACAAGAAACAGGCATGCCCATGCTCACGTGTGGACACGAAGGGCATGGATATGCGGAATTTCACTGACGAATCTAAACAGGCTCAATAAAAATAAGAATAGCCAAAGAAAAAGTTGATTTATCGATTTGTTTTCGAGTTATCGATTTAAAAAATTTTTTTTGTGCTATAAGGTATATGAAAAAAATTGGCCATATTATTCTTAATATATAACCGATATTAATGATTTATATATATTTCATGATATTAATGAGGTGTTTTTTTAAAGGTTATATATAGGGCTTTTAGAAAAATTACCATAGTTCTAATACTATGTTCACACTGAGATCAAATTACGTAATTTCGAGCTTTTGTGTAATTTCGACTGAAAGTACTTAAGAATTATGGTAATTTCCCATACAATTTCTTGATTTGGAAATTACCTCAAACAAGGTCATTTCGTTTAAATTACTCACGAAATTAGGCAAAAATGCACTGCAACCCTGAAATCTGAATATAGTGTGAATTAAACACACACTTTTTTTGGCGTATTAACAATCTTGCTATCCATTCCAGCTGAGCCGTCAAAATTATACATGACACATGAAAATGGCCACATTCAGATACTTTACTTTTTTGACCCTTCGGGTAGCAACCCATTCAGTGAAACTTAGGTTAGCAATGTTTTCAATGAATTAAAGTTGTACAATTGATAAGATGTACGGTCATGTGCGAAATAGTTTTACTAAACTTACTTTGAGTAAGAATTTTCTATTTTTAATTGAACATTTAAGTTGGCAACTGTTGAGTATGCTGAATGCGGTCAATAATGAATTGACAAAAAAAAAAATCAAACGTCAAACGAAATTATCTAAGCCTAGTGTGAACACTTTTGTATAATTTCGAAATTATCTCACGAAATTCCTTAATTGGATCTCAGTGTGACGATAGTATTAGATAATTTCGTCTTAAATGTTCAATTAAAAAAAAAAAAATTCTTACTCAAATTAAGTTTGCAAAACTATTTCGCACATTACCGTACATCGTATCAATTGTACAACTTTAATTCATTGAAAACATTGCTCATCCAAGTTTCACTGAATGGGTTGCTACCCGAAGGGTCAAAAAGTAAAGTATTTGAATGTGGCCATTATCATGTGTCATGTATAATTTTGACGGTTCAGTTGGAATGGATAGCAAAACTGTTAATACGTCAAAAAAAGGGTGTGTTCAATTCACACTATATTCAGATTTCAGGGTTGTAGTGCATTTTGCCTGATTTCGTGAGTAATTTAAACGAAACTACCTTGTTTGAGGTATTTTCCAAATCAACAAATTGTATGGGAAATTACCATAGTTCTTAGATCATTTCAGTCGAAATAACACAGAAGCTGGAAATTACCTAATTTGATCTCAGTGTGAACATAGTATAAGATGTTTTGCTTTCTTACTCCATATTTTCGAATATTGCCATTACAATGAACAATTGTTTTTAAGACAACATTGTAGCTATAATATTTATATGAATAAACGGGATTTTCGAGCCAGTGAAAAAAATTTGTAATATTTAGTCGGTCAGTTAATAGAAAATATACATATATGTATCGATCGAAAAAAGGCAAAACTTTCAGCTTTTCAAAAAATATATATTTTTAGCATCTTAAAAACGTAAATTTATAAAAAATAACGGTTCTTTTAACTAAAAAATTCAATTCTGATATGTACTCGCTTATAAATTTAAAAATATTTTTTAAATTATATTTGTACTAGCTGACCCGGCAAACGTTGTTTTGCCTTCAATTTTTATTTTCACTGAAAGTGTGGCTCCGTTGCAAAATCGTGGCGGATTGATATTTAGAAGAATAATGGTAGGTGCACTGAACCGACATATCAAATATTGCTCAACTACTGTTAACCAAAGCTGAAATAAAGTATTTTTTTATTTTTGATAGCTGACCCGACAGACGTTGTCCTGTCCTAATTAAAAAAATTTGTGTTTGTTTTGTGAATTTGTGAAAAGCTGTTGCAAATGTGTAAAAATAGTTAAAAAGGGGGGGAAATACGTTTTTTTTAATGATAATTTTTATTCATATAGGTTTGGGGTATGTTTGATTTACATTTGATTTGAAAATAAGTACAATGAATCTTATGGTGTTTTATTCACATTTTGATTGAACGATCTCTAGTCAGGTAACCAATTAAAAAAATAAATATTTTTTCGATTGCTTAACTGTGATTACATAATTTCGTTCATTGCAATGCTCTATGATACACGACACTTTTTGTTTTATTATCTGGAGCGAAAACAAATACTGCTGATGGTGTTTATGGCGGCAATTGACCATGCGAGAAGCACGGATTTTCAAGGTTAATGCCTCAAACACGCAATGACAGCCCTTGAGGCTTGTTAATTGTCATTGCAAATGCAAGCCTTACAGGAGAGTGCAAGCGTTTAAAATCGAATGGCATGTCGGTGGGAATCATTCGGATCCGTGGTATCAAAACGTCTTCACCTTTGTAATTTCCTTTAAGTATTGTTGCTTCGATGACGTTATTCATCAGGTTTTTACCGCAAGCCGGGTGCCATTACAAGGACGTTGTTGTTTTATGTTTCGTAACATTATGATTACCGACCCGACTTTCAGTTGGAGATTGTGAGGTGGTAATCCGGGTTATTCCAGCGAGTTTAAAAACTCCGTTGGATAGTTGACGACATCATCTTGGGAAGTAACAGAATCCACCGATTTGTACGTCATCAATTCGACAGCTATTTCAGATTGAATCTTAAAATTCAATTCGTCGTCATCAATGTTTTTCGCAGTCAATAAAGCACGTTCGCTCAACCAATCATGATTTTTGTAATTTTGTGCAATGTTTGGAAAAACCTTTCGGATGAGTTCGGGTTTTCATTCGGTGAACTGGCAGAAAGCGACGGGAAATTGAATACAGTTGGTTGAAATGTCAACCGGGATTTTGCCCTTGCCAATGTCCAGCAATTGTTTTAAAAATACTTCTCCAGATTGATCGTTATGCAGCTCGACACGCATGTTCACAGTCAATTTGAGTTTCTTGACGTGTTTCCACAAAACGGACGACTTCAAACACGCATTAAGTTCATCAGCTGGTGTTGATCGTGGAATCACTGGCAATGTTTGACTAAAATCACCTGCCAACAAAATCATCGCAGCACCAAACTGGTTTTGATTGTTTCGTAAATATTGCATCGTTTTGTCTAAAACTTTGGCCATCGCACTGTTCTTGGAAATGATGCATGTTAGATTTTCATTGATTTGCATATTCAATGGCAACTTGAGTGCTGAATGAACAAATCGACCAACTTCCAACAACGTAGCTGCAATTCCTGATGAAGCCAGTGCAAGTGCAATATCATTCTGCGAGCGTCGTGCATCGGACGAGTGGGAGCTGTCATGCCTTATTCACATAATGGGACATATTAATAAAAAGAGTGGAGTGGAGTGAACTCAGCTTCACTCGACTTTACTCTGATCGGTATGAATAAAGCATATTAATAAAAATAACTCAACTCCACTCCACTCATGTTTTTTTTGACGTTGAGTGTTCCCTCAGAATAAACATCGCACACTCCAGTACACTCAGTTTTTGTTTATTTCATATTAATAAAAACTGAGAGCACTCAACAAAAGTTGAGTGTGCTATTTAGCTGCCTCATTTTTGTTCAATTTATACAAATTTCATATTTGCCATTTATTTTGAATTAAAAACTTTTTAAAAACTTGTTTTTTGGTTTAATTTTAAATAAATAGCCTCTTTGCTGTATTTTTATTTGATTCCGATGAAAAGACGAAGATGGAATGCACAAAATTTTATAAAAATTGGCAGGTGACAATTTTTCAAACTCGATGCAGTTGACTGATTATTCATTGTTTTATAAAATTTTGACTTTTATAAAACTTTGTTTTATACCTTTGGATGCTCTTGTCATCCCTAATTGTAAGTAATATATGTTCCGCTGAAGCTTTTGCAACTCGGAATTTTTCCGGATTAAATCCTTATTTATCCGTTGGTCAAAACTTCTTTGACATCTTAAATTAATTTTTAATTTATTATCACTATCACTTGAGCTTTCCATTTTATAGTAATTGAGCCTGTCAAGCAGTCAAGCAGACAATGAAATCTTGACATATTTGTAAACTTGACAAATTTTTCTGATTTATAAAAAAACATATTTATATAAAATGCTTGACAATTGAAAGGGGAATCGTCGGTCACAACATTAGATGAGAGCACACTAAATACATTCCAAAAAGCCTCTACTCTGTGTTCTTTCAGAGCACTCTGAATTATCAAAAAAAATTAACCGTGCTTCAAATGTCTCAGCTGTTATTTAGGAATGTTTTGTGTAATATTATTATTTACAATAAAATGTTTTTTGAACAATTTTATATTTTGCATGATATTTAAATTCTTTTCCTTGATTTTTGTTGACGATTATTTGTTTCCATTCTCAAAAGTCCGGCAGATAGAACTCTGGCTTTACGTGCTCTAACGTTTAATAAAGAGCACGAAGAGTCGCATTGAGATCGCTAACAAATTGTTTGACAGTCTTTGTTCTGCTCTCATCAAATAAACGAAAACGCCTTATACTGTTTCACAAAATAAACAAAGCTACTGTCATGAGTGAACTCTCAAGCGATGTTTTTTTGCCCTCCGAGTGAAGTGGAGTTTATTTAATACGGATTTCACACTCTACTCACCTAACATCGCAACCTCAAAACGTACACTCAAGCACTCCACTCCACTCGTTCACTCAGTTTTTATTAATTCCTCCCAATGCCTTGTTCGACATCATCAAGCACATGTCCTCAATTAATATCAAAGCCTCGTTGTAAATTTCCTCGCTCAGTTGCAAATTCGGATTTGATGTTCTAATACGCAGCTGATGCAAAATATCATTACACATGGCATCTTTGTATTTGCTCCACAAATCAGTTGGTTTGGATCGGGAGCTTGTCGAGATAATTATCGAAAACAATGTTCGTATTTGATGAGGATTTGACGAAAGCACAGCATCTCCGATGGTGTATATCCAATGAGTGTCATTTTCTAACAATCGCAAACGTTGACACGCTTCCCTATATGTGTCACACAGTTCACCATTTATAGTTCGCAAATCTTGGAATGATGTTGGGCCACGAACGTTGACTAACAGCAAACGTAAATAGAAGCACTCATCGTTTCTTGGATGTGTAAATGCGACCTAATGAGTCGGTGGAAAATAAATTGGGGTAACCTGGAACTGGATTTCCTCGTTTCCGCCGTTGAAATTTCTTTGACAATTGATTCCAAGTGTTATACCTTGGAAGTGGACAATTTTTCTTTATGTAAAAAACTATTGTAGACTATTACAAACATTAAAAAAAAAAAATTAGCCAAACTAGCGCAGGCGTTCTGCGATTTTGGATATATATATAAAACAGTGGGCGCAAAAGTGGGCGTGGTCAATTTTTCTTTCAGAAAAAACTTAAATTGGATTACTACGAACATTTCAAAATAGAATTAGCCAAATCGGTGTAGCCGTTTTCCGATTTTAGATAAATCGAAAAAAGTGGGCGTAGTCAATTTTTCTTTCCGTAAAAACTTAAATTGGGTTACTACGAACATTTAAAAAAAGAATTAGCCAAATAAGTGCAGCCGTTTTTCGATTTTAGATAAATTGAAAAAAGTGGACGTAAAAGTAGGCGTGGACAATTTTTATTTCGTAAAAACCTAAGTTGGACTACGACGAACATTTAAAAAAAAAATTATCAAATCGGTCCAGCCGTTCTCAACTGATGCAATTAGCAATGAACGACATTTGATTTTTATTTATATAGATTATACTACCCCTACAAAAATCAGTTCGTACGCCTGCATTTTTTATTATATTACCACTTTCAACTTTTATTTATAATAAGAAAATAATATTTCTGATACAAAGTTTTTTAGTTTCCTTAAAGCTTGAAATGTGATTTTTTAGAATTAATAGCAAAAGTAAAAAAAATTACAAAAACATTAACGTTAATAGCGAGATTAACCAACACAGTCATAAATGCAATCCAAAAAGTGACAACATTCAATTCGTACGATAGAAAGAGAATGCGAGTGTGCCGAAGGATAACGGGACAAATTATTTTTTGCTGATTCTGTATATCAATTGAGAATGTATTGGGAATGTTTTGACAAAGTTTCGGTTGCTCTTTGATTTTATACCAGTATTTTTGACGTAGAATTACGTCTTACAGCGCGGTTTGTATGGGGTCGTTTTAACAGATTTTTTCAAGGTCATTAGTCAACGTCTTGACGAACACTTTAGGGTATACCTACAGTCTTTAATACTCATTGTTCAAAGATAATATATATATTAAATTGCAGATATATCCTGCGCTGAATGAATATCTAATTTTGAATATCACTTTTATATTAAAGTCACAAAATTGTAAAATATAAGAAGAAAAATTCATGTTTTTATATAAGAAAATCAATCATCAGCTGCTTATAATGTGTCTGCTGCTTTTTTTGTTTTTCTTTCGTTGTTTATGCTTGTATTGCTTTTGTTTTGCACGAACTGATTGGTTCGCTTTGGCAGCATTGCAAGCATTGGGTTTATGTATGCACTACTGTTCTAGTACACTATTTTGAAACCAGAGGTCATGAACCTTTTTTCTACTCAGTCAATGAACTCAAACTGTCAAATTTAACGAAATGGAATTGTGATCCGGTTAGATTTAACTCTTATGAAAAAACGAGTTAGATCATATTTCGTTAAATGCTTTTACCCAATAGATGGCGTAAAATTTTAATTTTTGTTTTTAATGCAAATTAATTTGGATTCCACATCCCACTAGCACTAGCGAGTGTAGTTCGCAAATGGACAAAACAATCGGACCAAAGAGACAAAGTAGAAGAGGTAACAACTTAAACGGAATTCTACGTCTACACTTACGATACTATCGAAAGTGTTTCTTTTTTATAATGATTTTCTACAATGGCACGTGGCAAAGCGGTTTGTGAACAAATAAGAAAGTTAATTGTTCAAAACTTTATTTAACACAAAAGTTATGGCGATATTGCATAGCCCCTAGGATTGGAAAAGTTCACATTATTCAAAAATTATGTGAATATCGCCTAAATTGAGCCACAGCAGCATGGGCGAGGTAAGAAATCAAAAATAAATGATCAAGACATACGAGCATTGCAGGCCATAATAATAGAAAAAGAACGGACTTCAGGCTGAAGATAGATTCTGATTAAGTTCATATAAGTAAACATATTTACAAACAAGTCAACAAACGAATAAAAGTAACATTTATTTTTTTGATATAGGTATACGATTAATAAAAAATATTTATATAGTTAGTATAAATTGTATGTTGCTGTTTCGCCGATTGGTCTGGTTGAGGCACTGGTCTATGTCCACAATTGACGGTGCTTTCTGTTGCTGCCTGACCTATGATTAATAAAAAGCAATTACATTATTTAAAACGAATTTTTTAATTCCACATTTCTTACGCCTTTCAGTAATTTTCAACAATTTATTCAAAAATATCTTCGCCGCAGCCAAATACACAAATCAAATAAAAGCAATTGTTTGACATTTCATTTTCATACTTGTTGACATGGTTGTAGTTTTTGAGGAATTATCGCTACTCACAGTGTCGTAAACCTTTTTTAAGGAGGTTAGTAAGTAGATTAATTTTTAATCTCCTTCTGAGATTTAAAAAAAGTTTAGTCTCGATTTAATCTCCATATATAAACGTACTATAAGTGATTTTATGTTTTGTGTGTGTTTTTTGCTTAAATCTCTGTTCTGTGTGTGACTTTGCGTGATTTTTTTTCTATGAGTGTGATTTTTTGCATACAAAAAATGTGTGTGGTGACCGTGGTATGCAGGTAAAGTGTGTGGCTTAGCACGCTCGGAGCCCGAGTTCGATTTCCCCCACGAAATATTCGGCGGCAGAAGTTAATTACGGAGGAAATCCTATCGCACCAAGGCAAGAACGACAGAGTAGAACCAACCCCCGACGAACCAGGCAATGGGACCCTAAAAATGGGAACCCGCAGTCGGGTCCCTAGTGCTAAAACGAGACCACCCACTCTCATCTGCCATCAACCATTTTGCACAAATATTGGCGCCGAAATTTTCTGGGCCTTACGTTATCACAGAAATTTCCCCCAACATCGCAAAATTAGAAAAATCGCAAAATCACAAAACAACAAAAGACTATCTCTACGCGCACACATACAACATCTAAAGGAGTTCATACCCAGACCAGCGTCAGAGAAGTCAATATATCCTTGTTTTTGTTTGTTTGCCTCCACGTCTTTCTCATCCTGTTTTATTTCTCTCTCTCATAAACCGATTTTTATATGTTGGCCATGTCATTTCCCGCATTAACTATGTTTTTTTTCTTTTTTCTCTTTTTCTTCCTTCCTCCTGCTTTTCCCTATTCCTCCTCCGTTTACTTCTTGCGATAACAGATACACCAAACAACCATGGAACGAAGGCGTAAACAACCAATTCCGCCGGTCAAGGTAGCCGACTTCTTAAGAAGCACCACAATGCCAAAGAAGGTGAAAGAATATAGTCCGCCCATCGAAGCTGTGCCACAACCACAGACAGCACGGGCAAGGGTGGTGAAACTCATCTCGGCCACAACCAGGGGACTGTAGAATACCCTATAACCGCCTGCACTATCACACTAATTTTAAGCACATCACTATGTTATGATAAAACTCAAAAAGTATAACACTTTTGTTTATGTAAAATTTAAGGCTCTATTTATTTATTTTAAGTTATTATATACTTAACATTTTGACTCAATTTGACTATTATCAAAATTCTGTTAATTTACTTTTTAAGGAGGTGCAATCCTTAAAAATAAACATTCAGTTCCAAGCATTCATCTGCTAATTATTAATTCTAACGCCTTTTGAGCATTCAACTGCTCAGGCTAAATAATATAAATAAGTAGAGCCAGTGGCGTTTTTAAGCGTCGGCAAACAATTAGGCAGGGCCTTATAATACACTAAAAACACACCGCGTTTTAAACTCGACAATAATTTTAATAAGCGATACAAAAATTCGCGCACCAAAGAGATTAAAGCAAACATTTAAAACCCGAACACTACAGGACTAAGAAGACCGCTAGCCGACCCGAGCCGACCCGAGCGAAGAACCACCAACCCAGGCGGTTAGGGCGGCACTAGCGGAATTATCGGCGAGCACCAGCACCAACCCGCTACATACGATAACTGCGGCAACAGCGCCAGCTCCGGCCACACCTCCACCTTCCACTCCAGTCCTTCCGAGAGTGACACCCGGCAAATTTGGGTACCAGCCACAAAAACTACCACAACAAAACCCACGACTACAGCCACCACCACCACCACGATTTCCGCCGTCAGCGTTACAGCCACCGCCTCCACGATCTCCGCCATCATCAACATTCACCGAACCAGGACAACCCCCAACACAAACTTTTTTTTCTTTCTTTTTTTTTTGTAAGTAAAAAAAATTAACGACTGTAAATAACGTTACAAAATATACTTACTTTATTTGAATATAATATAATATTTAATTTATTTAAGTTAAGGTTCATATCCATATTCATTTAAATATATTAAGGTACTATTACAGTGTGAAGCTATTAAAAACAACACCTTTTTTATTAATTTTTTTACATAGTATTAATTAATTATTTCATTCAAATTTACTTATATTACGTACAATTACAGTTGAAGATATAAAAAAATGTTTTTTTTTGTTTTTGTATTTGTTGTTTATTTTCTAGAGGTCGTTGAAGTTGGCGTGTTTAAAAAAAGGTTGTAAGTTGGTTTCTCGTCTCCAGCATTTTCAAGGCGTCGGAAAGTAAAAAGTCAAAGTGCATTCTTCAGTTAAGGGTTGTAGTTAAGCACTCTACCTACGCAAATAAAAAAGAAACCAAAAAAAAAAAAAATGGCATGCGTTGAAAAATAAATTTACGAAAAACCCGACTTTTTGGCAGAAATTCTTAGCCGTAAAAAACAATATATAAAAGTTTGTCGGCTTTTTATAGGTAGAGTGCTTAACAGAGTCTATGAAGATCACAATGAATCAAGATTCATCGAAATCGATCAAGCAGAACTCGAGATATCTTAGAAACCAATTTGAAAAAACTTGTTTTGAGAAAAACGCGATTAGATTTTCTTCTTTGAACGATAATATATGAAAAAATGCGCGACATACGAATGTAATGTATGTCATATCTTTTTTTTATTTGATATTTTTTTCAAAATTTCGTATACGCATTCTTAAGACCTTAAGAAATCAGATTCTAAAAAAAAACAAAAAAATATTTTTAATTTTTTACACACTGTAATAGTA
The DNA here is from genome assembly GCA_958299015.1 of Tetanocera ferruginea. Taxonomy (NCBI): domain Eukaryota; kingdom Metazoa; phylum Arthropoda; class Insecta; order Diptera; family Sciomyzidae; genus Tetanocera; species Tetanocera ferruginea. Next base: position 101,836,286 of record OY282640.1, on the reverse strand, counting down.
CCTTAAATAATCTAAAACTATGTTCACACTGAGATCAAATTAGGTAATTTCGTGAGATAATTTCGAAATTGTACAAAAGTGTTCACACTGGGCTTAGATAATTTCGTTTGACGTTTAATTTTTTTTTGTCAATTCATTATTGACCACACTCAGCATACTCAACAGTTGCTAACTTAAATGTTCAATTAAAAATAGAAAATTCTTACTCAAAGTAAGTTTAGTAAAACTATTTCGCACATGACCGTACATCTTATCAATTGTACAACTTTAATTCATTGAAAACATTGCTAACCTTAGTTTCACTGAATGGGTTGCTACCCGAAGGGTCAAAAAAGTAAAGTATCTGAATAAGTATAAGAATAAGTATAATTTTGACGGCTCAGCTGGAATGGATAGCAAGATTGTTAATACGCCAAAAAAAGTGTGTGTTTAATTCACACTATATTCAGATTTCAGGGTTGCAGTGCATTTTTGCCTAATTTCGTGAGTAATTTAAACGAAATGACCTTGTTTGAGGTAATTTCCAAATCAAGAAATTGTATGGGAAATTACCATAGTTCTTAAGTACTTTCAGTCGAAATTACACAAAAGCTCGAAATTACGTAATTTGATGTCAGTGTGAACATAGTATAAGCTACTTTTGTAAACAAACTTCCCTGCAGGCATATTAATATAAGATAGACCTACATGCAAGCACAAGACAACGATAACAACAACAACGACAAAGTATTTATTTTTAGACACCAGCCAACAATAACAATTTACTTCTAGGTCCAGTTACCAACCGATTACTTTGCTGCTTACTATCTGGTTACAAGCCGATTACCGAACCACTTATCACCTGGTTACCAACCGACTACTGAATCGATTACCATCTGGTCACCAGCCGACTACTGAACCAATTACCACCTGGTTACCATTCAATTACCGTACCGATAACCATCTGGTTACCAGTCGATTACCGAACCGATTACCATCTGGTTATCCACCGATTACCGAACTGACTACCATCTGCTTACCAGCCGTCTACCACCTGATTACCAGTCGATTACCGAACCGATTACCATCTGGTTACTAAGCCGATTATCGACGACTACCGACTTCACACTCAACTAACTCGATACCCACCCACAACTGTCTGAGACTGCCTTACCATCTTGTGCTGCATAGATTTCTACTAAGTATAATAAGGAATTAATACTTAAATAAGTGTAATAAGGAATTAAAACTTAAATAAAAACTCACTGAATTGTATTTAATATCGAAACTTCGTCTTTTATTTAACAAAGGTTAGTGGATCCTATGTCTGATCCTGGATTGGATGAGCTTACCTCAGCTATCGAGATAACCACCCTCTCAAATCTTTAATCTTATTTTTTTTCAATTTATAATTTAATAGTTTTTTGTATTTCTTTATATTTTGTAATTAAGTGTACAACTCAGCATTAAATAATTTCATGAATTTAAATTTTTTAATCTAGTTTCAACTTAGTATTAAGACCTTACTGAATTTTGTTCATTATTTGTAATTATTACTTCTTATTATAATTTTTAATTAAGTATGAATAATTTTTGTTTGTAAAATTCTATATAATAGTTCACTGTTCCATTTTTATACGTACCTAGAATGAAGAGAAAAAATAATGTTAGTTTTAGGAATAAAAGTATGAAAAAAAAAATGAAATAGTATGGGTTGCTTAAATTATTTGTGGTGGGGATCAAATGTTGGCGCGTTCTTAAGAGATCAGCAGGTGAAATGGACCATTACCAGCAAGTGTGTTTGCGGTCTTCGAATGGGATTCTCGACAAAAAACAAGACGGGAGGGAGCATAAAGGGGGCCGACACCTCCTCCACCTCTTCAGTGTTTATGTTTGGTAAGTTTGGGCTAGATGACGAGTTTCGAGTTTTTGGTTTCGTTCGAATTTTGATTTAATTTAATTTTTCTGTTTAATTTTTTGTTGTGATTTAATTTTAATTTTATTTAAACTTCGTTTTGGTTAAATTTGAGTTGTTTTGTTTTTTAATTTTCTTTATTTCCGGTTCATTTTCTTTTAGTTTAAATTCACTATTATTAAAGGCTCGCTTCGATAAAATTTTGTTTTAGTTTACTTTTAACTTTCTTTATTTCCGTTTAATTTTCAATTCGTTAAATTTTGCTTTTATTTAACTTCAGTCTCCATAATTTTTGTTTTGCTAATTTACTTTACTTTAATTTTCCTCATTTCCGGTTTATTTTGAAGTAGTTTGAATTTGAATTAGTTTAAGTTTTCTTTGATTAATTTTTTTATATTTATTTTTAGTTCTTTTACTGTTATTTAGTTTCTTTCAGATATCTTTTTTTTTAATTTTTTTATTTTTTATTTCTGTTGAAAATCGGAAGTTATTGTTGCGTCCACGACCTGGCCTGACGGGTTATGAACAGCGCCGATAAAAACGCTGAGCTAGTTGGTGCGAATCAGGCCAGGAACGATACACTGGGACACGTAACAGAGTTGGAGATCAAATGGAGGCTGAACACTATTTTTCATAGCTTGGAGAAAAATATTTTTCTTGCTTGTTGGGTAGTGTTAAGACAGTTGCAACACATTCACAATTTTTTACCTACACACACTCACTTTTCAACTGTCTGAAGTGGAATTCGCAAACGCGTTAACGATACGAATCGTTATGGTTAACTAACGACGTTTGCAGTTTGGAATAACGAAGGTATTATGTTTTGGGGAAAAATTGTCTGTATTGGAAAAAATCAGAATTACTTCTTTTTTCAGGGCAAATATTAAAAAAATAAATTTAAAAATGTTTTCAATATTATTCTATTTTAGAAACAGGTGTTAAAATTGACACTGTAAGAGAAGTCATTGGATTTTATCCAATAAAGAACATAAATCAAATGGACTGTCTACCCTTCGCAAAACAGCCCACTCCGACGCACTTTCTCGGAAAGCCAAGTGTCGTTAAGGGCAAGTTAACGATAACACAAATCTCGTTAACAAGTTTGCGAATTCCACTACTGGTCAAGAAGCTGGGACAGTAAAATTACATTTTCTTATAGAAAAAAACAAAAAATAAAAAACAAAAAAACGTCAAAAAATTCATTGGAAATTGACTATGCTTTGACTTGATCGTGAAATTCATTAAAAATGAATAACATTTTAATTACTGTCTTGCCAATTGCCTGGACGCCTACGCCACAGACCTAATTTCTAAGAATTGTTGACAACTAACACATCTTGACTGTCTTAACAGTACTGTCCAATGTAAACGACGTTTTTCACGCACCAAATATATAAAAATCACTCGTGTGCATGGTTGAATAACAAGGTTGATGCAAAACTGACTGTGCTGTCTTTCGCATATCCGAAAGTGTCAAAATCAACTGGCTTTCGAAAAAAAGAACGGAAACAACAACAACTGAAGCGGTTCGCTTTGACATTTGCGGCAGTCGCGCTCTCCGTGTTGCGGCTACCTTATTCAGCGTACCCTGGTAAAACTCAAAGATAACAAGATAGGAAACTTCTGTGGGGAATCCTAAATCACCAAAAAGTAAACACACATATGAGAAAAATTTGATCATCTCGAAAGTGAGGTGAATATGACATTTACCAATTTTAAACTTAACCCTTCCAACACATTTTATACTGATTGACTTCATAAGGACAACAAAAATCTGTAAAGTGAACTACATATTGTCAAAAATTGTACTGTTTTGAAAAAATATTTTCTGTTGTAGTTTAACTTCATGTTAAATTAAATTCTATACGTGAAAAACCATGTTGTTTTCTTTCGAAAAGTACAAAATGATTAGATGGAATGTAAAGATTAAGAATGTCAGCTGTTGAATTTATGAATGTGTGCATAGTATAATTAACGAAGTAATAGCAGGATTGAACGTACTCTCTGCCAAAATTGAACCATCTTGGCGAATGCAGACAAAGCAAACAAGCCAAACCAAACAAACAAATCTAAATTCAATGGAACATCGTGTTGTGTTAAGTGCAAATAACATTTAATATTTTCGTTGTGATATTGTTTTATTATAATAATAAACTAGATAAAATAAATATAATACAATAACTGAGGAATAACAGTGACTTCAAGGTGTTTGCAGCGAATTGATCTAAGAGGTCCGACTTTAAGCAGCAGCAACAGTGACTGCAAACAGCATCCAATGAATTGCAGATTATTCAATTTGCACTTTTAATTTTATTTATTACTTTAACAATAACAATAAAAATAATATACAAAGCGGCAAATCACAATTTTCTACAATTATTTAACATAAACACGCGAGAGTTGGTAGCGGATCATTGTTTAAATTTTGCCTATTCTTAGCGTTCTACTCGTACGTAGATTTTGTATGAGCTCTCAACTTCGTTTTGACAATCACGGTAAGCTGCTCTCCTCCCTGATATTACTTCTTTAATTATGCTATGAATGTGTGCATTCTAGCCGAAAAAGCGCTCAGGTAGCGAAGTATCATAAACTGATACTTTCTGCTGAATGGATTTTTTGGCGAAATGTCAAATTTCCAACAAACTGATTGATCATCTGTCAAAATGAAGTGAGCGTAAAGCGCTCAACCGAGTTAGCATAAAATATTTTCGCTAGCTAAGATGGCGACCGCTCATAGAACATGTTGTGTGAGCGGTTTATGTTACATACCATTCAGCCGGAAAGTTGTGTAGCAGCTACGTAGCAAATTTTCTGCTGAATGCACTGAATGAAATAAATTCTTTCCAATCACCGTGCGTTTAGACCGCCTGAACGAACGAAAGAAACCTCGTTTGTTCGCTCGGTGTAGACACTTAGCCAGAACGAACAGCGTTCGCTATAAATTCATCGCAAACGCTGTTCGCCCGGTGTAGACGGTAAATTAGGGCGAACGAACGAGAATTCTTTCGTTCGGACTGTTCGGCCATCCCTCGATCTTTTTGGGCGAATCCGGTGTTGCGCTGTTCTTATCAACAGAAAAGTAGCTAGCAAAGAGGAGTAGCTAAAAGAAGAAATCACGGAAAGTACCAAAATTCGTAGCAACTTTAATTTCAAAACAACGCAAAGCAATACTGTTCAAGGTTTGTTTATGTTTTTTAACGTGTTCAGCTAATTTTCGCTGGAATTTAATTGTGGTAAGTCAAATATTATTATAATAATAAAAATAATAATAATAATAATAATAATAATAATAATAATAATAATAATAATAATAATAATAATAATAATAATAATAATGATAATAATAATAATAATAATAATAATAATAATAATAATAATAATAATAATAATAATAATAATAATAATAATAATAATAATAATAATAATAATAATAATAATAATAATAATAATAATAATAATAATAATAATAATAATAATAATAATAATAATAATAATAATAATAATAATAATAATAATAATAATAATAATAATAATAATAATAATAATAATAATAATAATAATAATAATAATAATAATAATAATAATAATAATAATAATAATAATAATAATAATAATAATAATAATAATAATAATAATAATAATAATAATAATAATAATAATAATAATAATAATAATAATAATAATAATAATAATAATAATAATAATAATAATAATAATAATAATAATAATAATAATAATAATAATAATAATAATAATAATAATAATAATAATAATAATAATAATAATAATAATAATAATAATAATAATAATAATAATAATAATAATAATAATAATAATAATAATAATAATAATAATAATAATAATAATAATAATAATAATAATAATAATAATAATAATAATAATAATAATAATAATAATAATAATAATAATAATAATAATAATAATAATAATAATAATAATAATAATAATAATAATAATAATAATAATAATAATAATAATAATAATAATAATAATAATAATAATAATAATAATAATAATAATAATAATAATAATAATAATAATAATAATAATAATAATAATAATAATAATAATAATAATAATAATAATAATAATAATAATAATAATAATAATAATAATAATAATAATAATAATAATAATAATAATAATAATAATAATAATAATAATAATAATAATAATAATAATAATAATAATAATAATAATAATAATAATAATAATAATAATAATAATAATAATAATAATAATAATAATAATAATAATAATAATAATAATAATAATAATAATAATAATAATAATAATAATAATAATAATAATAATAATAATAATAATAATAATAATAATAATAATAATAATAATAATAATAATAATAATAATAATAATAATAATAATAATAATAATAATAATAATAATAATAATAATAATAATAATAATAATAATAATAATAATAATAATAATAATAATAATAATAATAATAATAATAATAATAATAATAATAATAATAATAATAATAATAATAATAATAATAATAATAATAATAATAATAATAATAATAATAATAATAATAATAATAATAATAATAATAATAATAATAATAATAATAATAATAATAATAATAATAATAATAATAATAATAATAATAATAATAATAATAATAATAATAATAATAATAATAATAATAATAATAATAATA
>OY282640.1:99829684-99832184 GCA_958299015.1 Tetanocera ferruginea | reverse complement strand
TTCATCATACGAGTTAGTAAATATTAGGTCCAACCATCTGCCATTTTGATTTTGTACAGAAGAAATTTGCTGCAGGTCACTGCCATAAAAGGTGCTGAGTAATGTGAAATCTATGACATTAGAAAGGTTAACAGGAAGAAGATAGTTGTCATTTTCATCGGTCACAAAAGAAATATTTGGACGATTAAAGTCACCAAGAATAACAACCTTGTCTTCCTCTTTTAGGGTGGAAGAAAAGGAGGACAGTGTTTCACAAAGTTCGTTGTAAGTTGTTTCGCTTGAGCCGGGAGGAATGTAAACGACACCTATGTACATACAAAGACTATTTCCTGAACAAACTCTTATTATTCTGTGATCGAAGAGTTTATGAGTTGGTGTATCTATTAGCTCACTTGAGAGAGAATTGTGAGATGCTATAATAACTCCACCTCCTCGAGAAAGACCTGTTGAGGAGTAGTCTCGATCCTTTCTGAAAACAGTCCAGTTACTGTCAAGAATTTCCTCATTTTTGAATGTATCATTTAACCATGTCTCAGTGAATACAAGAACATTGAAATGACATGATTTGGCGTCCACATAAAGTTTATTCAATTTGCTTCTCATGCCACCACAATTATGGTAAAAAATTTTCAAAAAATTGGAGTTAGGGACGATAATATTGTTGGTGTTCTCTACGTGATTTTTGAAGAAGGGAGACATGTTTAGACCTCACGTGAGTGCCATATGTGTATAGATCCGCCTTGACTTGATCAATCGTGACACCGAGACTCTCGTGAAAGCGAACAAATAAATTACGCAAGTCATCAACATCGGTAGGCAGACCTTCTTGCTGAATCAACACTCTTAGATTGGTTTTGGTCTTGCCTTCTATGCATGTTGAATCCGGTGCTTTATGCATATAAGCAAGATACAAACGAACGTTGTTGTAGACGCTGTTCTCCCTAAGGCGAGAAAGAGCATATCTGCTCTCAGTGTTTTCGCAAGAGTTTATTGTCAATTTCACTTTTGGCGGAAGTAGTGGGTCTAGAAACGACGTAGGGCTACCAGGTTGATTATTAGGCACATTTTGAACTGGGACCGGTTTTGGTGGGACACTAACCGTTGGTGGTAATGGATTTAATGTATGGGAATGGATGAAATTAGGGTACTTATCATTATCCGTTTCATTATTATTAAGATTAAATGAAACACGGTTACGTCTTTGATAAGTAGGAGATTTATTCGATACTAGATTGTTTTCAGTATTAACCTTATTAGTTAAGGCACTATGCTGCTTGACGACTGTAGAGAAACTGGGGAAAATGTTAGTTTTCAGATTCCAATTAGTATCTAAATTCAGATTCCAATTAGTATCTAAATGGGGCTTAGGTTGGAACTTAGGTTGGGACGTAGGTTGGAACTTAGGTTGCATGAACTTATTTGATGGATTAGGTTTGGGGTCTGGATCAGGGAGGTTTACCTTTCCTTTATAAAGAGGATTCTTAGAACCAGGTTTTGAGGTAGAGTTAAGATAAGAATTATCAGAGTTTGACTTAGATTTAGACTTATTGTAAGATCTGGAATTAATATTGAAATGAGAATTAGAGCTAGAACTATAATTAATTTTAGAATATTGATTAATTGATTTATTGTTGTTAGTTTTAGGATTAATTTTCGATACCGAACTTGCTGACATCTTTTCTTTTACCGGCTTATCTGTCCATTCTGTAATTTGCCACTTTCCATTTCGCTCGCCTTCACTAGTGGTATTCAGGAACATCCACGCAAATTCCGCTGGGATGTTAAGTTTGAAACTGCAGAATTTTTTGCGTTTATTTGCAATCTTCGAACAGTTTGTAACAGATATACCAAACTTTTTGCGGAAGTAGTTGCACATCCAGGATATACTTGTTTTAACGTGTGGGCCCTTTATAAACAGAGTAGTTTTGTTTTTTTGATTCAAATCATGCAGCTTTTTTATTCTTTTCTCCCACTGAGTTGAAGTCCATGCTGTTCCAAACTTATGAATTAAGTTGGTACGAGGAGCTGCAATCGGTGGTGAATGCTGTGGTGAAGTAGCTAAACGAGAACCTGGTTGTGAGTCCTTATGGTTTTTGTATTGTTTAGGCGAGGGTGAAGGTCGCAGCGAAGGAGAGTGTAACGTGGCGTTCATCATTTCCTCGAAAATAGATGAAGTATTCTGCTGCGATACCGGTTCTGTGTTCTCAGGTATGCTCATAACCCTGTTGGGAGCAGAACTAATAACATCCGTTATTTCTGCTAACGCCGCACGGAACAAACCCATATCACCGCTGATTTCGTTAATTTTGTGATATAAGACTTCAATAAGTGGATCCGGCTGCTGAGATGGTGGAGGAAGTTTTCTTGAATTGGACTGGATCAGGATGTCGAGGTCATTTTGAAGATGCGCGATTTTATCGTTTATATTTTTGATGGCTTCAGTTGTTTTGTTTTTTTCAAAATTAATATTAATTGAATCACTGATGCCACATATCGCAGT
>OY282640.1:99515253-99812753 GCA_958299015.1 Tetanocera ferruginea | reverse complement strand
GATCATCCGAGCTGCTGACCTGAGACGCAGCGGCACAATTTTCTATAAGAGTGTTATGCTGCTGGCGTATGCTGATGATATTGACATCATTGGTCAAAATACGCGCGAAGTCAGTGCAGCATTCTCCAGGCTAGAAAAAGAGTCGAGTCGAATGGGTCTTGCAGTGAACGCAGATAAAACGAAGTATCTTGTGTCAACAAACAAACAGTCCCAGCGTCTTGGAAACCACGTCACTGTTGACAACACCTCCTTTGAGGTAGTGAAGGACTTTGTTTACCTGGGATCCAGTATAAACTCCTCCAACGATATCAGTATTGAGATTAAACGAAGGATAACTCTTGCCAACAGGTGTTACTTTGGGCTCAGTAGGCAATTGAGAAGCAGAGCTCTCTCTCGACGAACAAAACTGACGCTTTATAAGTCAATAATCATGCCCGTCCTACTATACGCATCACAAACCTGGACGTTGAGCAGCTCTGATGAAAGGACTTTGGGAGCGTTCGAGAGAAAAATCCTTCGCAAGATCTATGCTCCAATCTGCGTCAATGGCGAGTACCGAATACGATGGAACCATGAGCTGTATGAGCTATATGCCGACATCGATATAGTCAAGCGTATTAAAATTGAGCGGCTTCGCTGGCTAGGTCATGTCGAGAGAATGAACGACGAAGCTCCAGCGAAAAAGATATTGGATTCGGTACCCAGCGGTGGCCAACGCAGACGAGGAAGACCGCATCTCCGTTGGAAAGACCAGGCATTGGATAACCTGACAACGCTTGGAGTTTCCAACTGGCGCCAGCAAGCGCACGACAAAAGAGGCTGGCGAAAATTCTTAGACCAGGCCAAAACCGACCAACGGTTGTAAGCGCCATCTAAGTAAGTAAGTAACTTGTACACCTGCCTTTCGTAAGATCCCCTCCATGAAATTGAAGAGATCGCATGATAGCGGGTCGCCATGTCTGAAATCTCGTTCGGTATTAAAGGTTTCGGAGAGGTCATTTCCTACCTTGACGGAGAAGCATGTATTCCTCAACATCATCTTGTAGAGCCTTATCAACTTTGCAGGTATACTGAACTCAGACATTGCTGCGTTCAGGCAATCCTGAATCGGGCTATCGAACGCAGCTTTGTAATCAACAAAGAGATGATGGGTGTCGATTTGGTTTTCGTGGGTTTTCTCCAGGATTTGGAAAAGTGTAATAATCTGGTCTATGGTGGACTTGCCGAAAGAACCTTGTATGCGATGGAAATAAGACTGATACCTCGGTAGTTGGCGCAGATTGTCGGGTCTCCTTTCTTAAGCATAGGACAAAGCACACTGAGATTCCAATCATGCTTTCCGCTAGCCATATTTTGTGGATGAGTTGATGTATGTCCCTTATAAATTCACCGCCGCCAGTATTAAGCAATTCAGCAGCTAGGCCGTCAGCACCTACGGCTTTGTTGTTTTTGAGTCGCTGAATAACAACTTTAACCTCATTATGGCTAGGTGATGGAATTTCCACTTCATCATCATCGATTGGTGGTGTTGGACTGCATTCTCCGAGGGTGGAATTGTTGGTATCGTTGCCTGCAAGCAGATTGGAAAAATGCTGTTTCCAGTATCTCAATGCGCATTGCGTATGTTTAATCAATTCTCATCTCTTCAATTAGATGTTCCGGGCTTGAAACCTTGGGTTAGACGCTTAACCTGCTGGGTCACCTCAATTTTTTCTCGCTCACGCTTTTCTTGCTCTCTTTTTTTACGTCTGAAAAGGCATCTCTCTTCCTTCCTCTTATCCCGATAGTTTTCATGCATGGCTCACGTTGCAGCTGACTGCAGCGTCTATTTGTATGTGGCGTATTTTGCTGCTGTCGCGGCGCGACACTCCTGATCAAACCATTGGTTGCGAGGTTGGGGGTGCAGAAAACCAATGATTTCTTCAGCAGCAGTGCGCATGGAGTGGGATATATGCGTCCAAAGTCCACCAGCGTCGTCAAGGCAAGAGTAAGGTTGGTTGAGCTTAACCGAGAGTTAAGCGGAGTAGGCCTCGGCGGTCCGTTGTGATAGCAGCTTATCGACACCAAGCTTTCGTTGCACACCTGTGCATACATTCCTCGCATTGCACAATCGCATGCGGATCTTGGCTGCAACAAGATAATGGGTGGAGTCAATATTGACCCCCCGAAATGTGCGCACATCCAGTACACTTGAAGCGTGCCCTCCGTCGATCACAACATGATCAATTTGGTTTCGCGTTTTTTGATCCTGGGACAGCCAGTTTGCCTTTTGGATATCGAGGTGTTGGAATCAGGTGCTACTAACTACCATGTTTCGCGCCGCGGCAAAGTCGATCAGTCTTAGACCGTTGTTCGAAGTGGCCTCGTGGAAATTAAACTGACCGACAGTGGAGCCAAAGATGCATTCTTTTCCACCTTCGCGTTAAAATCGCCGAAAACTTTTTCCACGTCATGGGCCGGACAGCGATCATACACGTCCTCTAGGCTCACGTAGAAGGTGTTTTTGACAGCATCGTCCCTTTCCTCCGTCGGGGCATGTGCGCAAATTAGGCTTATGTAGAAGAATTTCGCTCTGATGCGGATTGTCACCAGCCTTTCGTTCACAGGTGTGAACCAGGAAACAAGATGGCGTAGTTTCTGACTTACGACGAATCCGCATCCAAATTCACGCTTCTCCGCATGGCAGCTAAAGTTGATATCGCAGTCTGCTCTCTTAGAGCAGCCTTGTCCTTTCCATCGCATCTTCTGGATGGCGACGATGTCAGCTATCCATAGAGACACCTCAAGTTTATAGTCTAGACGAGACATCGCCGCTCAAATTAGCTGACAACTAAACGGGTGCTAGTTTGCCGTTTCCAGGAGACACAGCTTGGAGGTTTTGAGTCGACTTGAGACGATTTCGACATAGATAATGCAGGCCACGCCGAGTTGAGGCAATCAGACACGTTGCCATGTGAAGATCGCCCCCTTGTCTCCCACATATTTCTTAATAACTTCGGTATTTGTCGTACGATCTGAAAGAATGATGTGTTTTTGTTTTCGTCTCAGGGAGACCTATTTTTGTCTCTTAAAATTAAAATTTTGCAAAAAAATTTATAAACAATTTGTTTTTTCTAGTGAACAAAGCGAAAAATTCCTTAAGTAAAAGTTTAATGATTTTTTACGGGCTTTTCATTTCTGAAATCAAAATGGTACGTTAATATTTCTAGTGAACAAAGCGAAAAATTCCTTAAGTAAAAGTTTAATGATTTTTTACGGCCTTTCCACTTCTGAAATCAAAATGGTACGTTAAGATGATAGAAACTGTGGTCTGTGGGTCAGTACTATAAGAGGTCAACAGCTTTGCGTTCAAAATTCTCTAACTCTCACAGCTCTCTCGCCTTGCGTTGAAAATTCTCTAACTCTCGCAGCTCTCCGCAAATAAATTTGGTATCATCTTCAAGGTGAAAGTTTGAAGTTATCATATCCGAAGTATTCCGAGTAATCAAGAGGAATCACAAAAGTTAAAGCTTAATAAAAATAAAAAAGGAAAAGAAAAACTTGAAAAAAGCGTAAACTAAGGAATCCGTATACTGCCAAAAGATTGCAATTGGAAAAAAATTTTTAAAACGCACGTCTAAAGTACTTTTATTCTAAAAAATAAGTTTGAGCTAGTTCCATTTATAATTAAAAATTCTACAATCATTCGTTCACAGTAGTGTAAACAACATTGTAGGAAAAAAAAATGTTTTAGAAGCTCAACTTTGGATGACCATTGTTGATGTGTTTTTCACATGTTGGATATGTCCAGATTACAAAAAGTAGAAAAAATAAGTAAACCCCGTAACTTTGGAATAACCCTGAATGCGAGGGTTTTGCCTATATTTCTCCCAATATGCGTCGTAGTGCCAGTTTGTACGGGACTGCCGTCGTGACTGTTGCCAGAATTTGTGGTGGCGCTGCTTGTGGTTGCGATGTTGGTAATGATGTCACTAGCTTTCGCAGGCGATGTTGATGATAATACTTTTGCTGTTAGCGTCGTTACCGTTGTTGACTTCGCAGTTGTTGTCACAGTTGCAAATTACTGCTGCTGGTTTCGGCTGTGAACGCAGCGTATTGTTTTTGGTGGTTACGCTGGTGATTCTACGTTTGTTGACAACAGCTGACTTGTTGAATAGTAATATTCTTCGGAATATGTCGTTCGGTGGTGTCTTCGTTTAATTGACGAGAACAATGTGGACGATGCCCGTGGCTCGGATGCTTAAAGGGTGATGGAGGTCGTAGGTCACGCAATTTTTAATTACTTGTTGTAATGACTGCTACTGGCAGGATCGCCAGTTGTGGTGGCGTTTATATTTTTTTATCAATTTTATTAAAATTTTAACTTTTTTTTTAACAATTTATTTTTTTAGGTTTAGATTTGTTGAATACAATTTTTATAATGATCTAATACACAAAAATTTTGATTAATAAAAATTGACAATTTTTGAAATCTTAAATAATAGTTTTTGTGTAAGTGAATATTTTGTAAAGTGTGTGTTTTGTATGGTGACCGTGGCATGCAGGTTAAGTGTGTGGCTTAGCATGCTCAGAGCCCGGGTTCGATTCCCAGCCGCGGCGAAAAGTTTTTTCAATAAAAAATTTTTCTGATCGGTCACCACCTCTCTGCAGACAATGGCAAACCTCAGAGAGTAAATAATGCCATGTAAAGCTTCTTGAGAACATGAACTTTAGCCGTTCGGAGTCGGCATAAAACATGTAGGTCCAGTTCTCGGTCAATTGTGTGCAAACATTTAATAACACACACAACAAAATTGATCATAAGAAGCTCGGTCAAAGTCCTATCAAGGGCTGAAATGGCCAATTTGTTTTGTGTTTTTTTTGTTTTGTGTGTTTTGTATGTTGTGATGTTGGTGTTGGTATGTGATATTGAGTCACCACATATACATATATACACATTTTATTTACTTTTTCTTTTTTGTATTGCTGCATAAACTGATTTTAACTGCTTATGAGCAAAAGCGAATTATTGTTTTCTCTTTGCTCTTCTATTTTCAAGCTAACGGATTAATTCAAGTGTTTTATTTCTTTATTTTCTTTTTAATCACAAACAGTTTCTGTGTGCAAGTGAGTGAGAGCATTGTTTTGACCTGTTTTGTTTTGTTAACAAAATCAGGGTTGCTCAGGTTGTTATCTAAACAGTGCTTCTTAAATTGTTTTTTTGAAAAACCGTGTACCTATATTTTCGTGGTTTTCTTTTTTGCATTTATTTGTGTTAAAAGTTTTATAAACATAAAATGCCTTGCAATTTTCGTAACTGCGCTATAAAAGGCGAATCAGACCGCGTGGTTAATTACTGGCTATGCTATTCGTTTTTCCACTTCAAGTGTGCAGCGTTGAATGCAAGAATTTTCGGTGCTCTTAACGAAGGCAAGGGACTTCGTTGGTCATGCGAAGATTTCAGATCTACGGATGTAGGCAAAAATCTTCGAAGTTCAGCTAAATTGACTACAGCAACCTTGCCACTGTCTTCTAATTACACTAATGATACCATTTGTGAACCTATCTTACCAAACTTAATTTTACCATCTGAAGAACTGCCGACAGATTCGGATGCTGCAAATCAGATCACGCTTACTTGCGCTGTAGTATCTGTAGATGAAGCATTAACTTCACCTTCTCTAGCAGTTCCGATGGTTAATGCAAACAATAATTCTCCTTCTAGTGCGAAAAAAACTTACGCCCAGTCCTGCGCTTAATTATCTAATATTGCTCCAAATACTGTTCCATCTGTTTCTAATTCAGTTTCTACTGTAGCTATACCGAAACAAATATTGAATAGTAACAATAAATAGCCTGTTCATAAGGAACATGTAGTAATTCCACCAGCAAAATGCATATTTGTATCTCGCTTTGCTGTAGACACTTCCGAATAAGAGCGAACATTTCACAACTTTTTCGTCAAAGCTGTACTATGTTTTTCTGCGGAAAATCTAGTACTTTACTCCGCATCATGCATCTAGCAACATTATTTTCACGACATGTTAATCGAACCGACCATGTATTTTACCGGGTTTATAGTTTACTGAATTTTAATAACTTGTGCAGCGCCACCTAACGTCCATGGTCGAGTTCTAAACATCAATATTTTCATACCAAATTTGAAGGACTTAAATATTTTCGAAACATAGGCTGTGTGCCAATCGGAAACTTTTCACTCGTGGTAGGAAATAAAATTCTGAGTTGAAAAAATTTCTGTCTGTTGAAATTGAGTTGTCATTTTTGCTGTGCCAAATGAAGCATGAAAAATTATCCCGATATTTGACAATAAAAGTACACAGTTGCCTACATATCATACTTTTTCTTAATACGATTTACTTAAGACGCATTTAACTGCTGCGTTTTCTAATACTTTATTTTTATTCAAAATTATATATGCATGAGCTTTAATAAATACTGTTGTTTTGCGTAAAATAAGATTATTTAAGCAATTGTTGTGTAAACATGTGTAAAATTTAAACAAAAAAAAAATAATATTTCGATAGTTGCTCACTAAAGTGTTATGTGACCTTTTGACAAAAATAGTTCGTCATCAATTTAATATCTATCTTGTGTTAATCTGTTGAAAATGCATTACCAATGAATTCATCTCAGTACATATGTAGTTAAAATTAGTGTTTTGTACTGAAATGTATTGAAATTTAAAAACAAAATCGATGTTTCTGCACACGTAAAATTTTTCACTTATCACTTTAGCGCTTAACCATCAATTTATTCATAATTATTTTCATTGTATATATTTACAATGATCAGCAACATGTTTTAAAATTATAAGATACAATTTTTTTCCACATAAAAAATATACTGATGCAAAAAAAAATCAGTATCAGTGTTAAAATTTTGTCCACCGAACCTAAAAAACTGTTATATTTAACGTCCTATGGTCTCCGTGCTTTCACAAGGAGAAGAGAGACCATGGACGGAAAGAAGAAGACGTTTGTTTGTTTTGGTTTATTAAAGTTTTATTTTGTTTAGTTTATTTCAACAATGGCCCGCTGTCTATGCGTGGCTGCGACCAGAGTTGGATTTATAATTTTATAATTTTAATTTATTCTAAAAAGGCCCGCTGTCTATGCGAGGCTGCGACCAGTTTAGATTATGTTAGTTCAAAACTATCTTTCTTTCTTCCAATCGTTTCTACGCCGGTCGGTGGTTTATAAAGGAAAGTCCTCAGTTTTCGAGGGCGTTTCCTTATTCCAATTATTCCAATAATTTCCAATAAGTGGAAATTCAAATAGATACCAACCAATCAAAATCAATACATTAGTTACATATATCTAGGAAATGTAAATCATTATGTAGATTTACATATAGTTCTACTTCCCCTTAGTGATACGCGATCACGTACACTTTGCATGTTACGCAGTTGCAGGCAATGCACCTTACAAGCAGCGCAGTAACTAGGGTAGGTAAATGAACGGCCTTTGCTGACCATGCAAGCCAATGCCGATGCACCCAAACAGTCACTTGCTTTGTTTTTGTTGTCGCCGACGTTTAAGTCGGAACCACTTGACAATAAAAACAAAGCATTAGTTTTGTTTATTTTGGTAATTTAAGCATATGCGCTTGAATTAGGTCAGTATGTTTTTCTTTTCTTGAACGCCGGCAATTTGAGTCGCTGTACTCAAATTGGGTTGTTGTCGTTCGTAGTATTGTATTTTTGTTTATTATTTGTGTCGAAATGCAGATCGTTGCATTTTTGATATCGACATCTGGTAACAATATTTACTGAGTTGGTTCTTTGGAATTGGTGTGTGGTCGGGTGTACAAAGTGTACATGTAATGTTGTGGGATACAACAAAACCTTAAAACTTTACCACGCGCTCGGAAAAATCTTACTTAGTCTTGACCTTGCAACACCTGAAGTTGCAAATTTTTAGTAAACCATAAAAAAAGTTGAACACATATTAACACTTAGTAACCCGTATACATAGTATATATATATCGAGCCATAACCGTGAAAAAGATGTAACCATCAAAACTAGAATTTAAGAGGAGAAGATTTATTTTAATTATTGTCGACTTCAGATTTTTAGTTACGATAATGTTTGTATACAATCCTAACATATAAATAATTATATTATCATAATAACTATTAGGTATTAATTAGAGATTATTGGTAATGAAATAAATTATAAGTTTCGATAAGAAAACAAATTTTTGTAAATTGCTGGTTACATCTTTTTCGCGGTTATGGGTTGATATGTTCAAAAATAACTTTTCAGGGATTTATGAGTTAAGTTTTGAAATAGAAGAGCTTTTTCTCCAACTTGTTGTTACTTAAAAATGTTTTAAATGACAGCTTAACACTCAACTACACTTTTAAATCTTTAACCACCAAATATGATAATGTTCTTTATTTAATTCAGGCATGCCCAGAATTTGTATTAAATCTCTTTATATTTTTTATTGTCATGCGAAAATAAACTGTTAAATTCTTGGAAGGATACTGACGTAATTTCAGCTTCTACAGGATCTAATTAAGCGCCATATCGAACATAATTGGTATGTTTCGTTTGTGGAAGTAGTTAACAATATGCCTGAAAAGTTTAAATATCGTAATTCTTTCTTTTAAATTAAAAAAAATAATTAAATACATTACATTTTGAGCTCTACACCACCGTCCGCCCATTGCTTTAATGAAAAATTAATATATTCTGAATATAAACAGCATCCCGAAACATCAACAAGCAATACTCCTTTTTTCAGAAAAAAAACTGCAAGTGAATGTAGCTAATATATATTTTACACAACCCTCTTTTTAAGTTTTCCAGACTTCAGTGCAACTAAAACATACTTTTTTTCATTTTCGCTTGTGTCAACAATTCCCTTGCCTCTTGTCAAAATTAATACTAGCCCCTGGGGCTACATTAATTTTTTGACAGTCATATTCACCTCACAAATGCCAAATATTCTCTTGCTACTGTCAAGATTTCATCAACCCGAGTGAAAAGTTTCCGATTGGCACACAGCCATAATCGAACAAGTGTATCTCTGTGCTCACAAAAAAAGATACTTCGATTTTTTTGGGTCGGTCTACTGCTTACAACATGAATCCAATAAACTAGATTGTTGCTTTCAGTTCCTTGTCTTGTACCAAAACGACGAGGTTTAAATACTAAACTAACGGACTTATATTTTAAGTCATAGTCTACATTTTGACATTATTACTTTCAGTGAAACTTGGCTTAAGCCTAATACTTTAAATACTGGAATTCTGGCAAACCATTTTAATATGTACCGTAATAAACTCAACTACAAAAACTCTGATAAAAAAAAAGGCTGTGATCTATCTTCGAAATAAGCTTCATTCGAAGGAGCAATAAAGTAGGCAAAAGCTCATGTTGCTAAAAATAGAATAAGTTTGATTAGTTCATAACGAAAACATAATCCAGAAAAAGTAAACAAAATAACTTTATCAGATGTTGTTGTATATAAATAAAAGTTAAGCAACTGAGTGGGCCATAGTGCAAATCATGCAAGGCTTCTGATGAGTTGGTTTAGAAGCCACGAAACAGACTGTCTAGTCCAGTGGTGCCCAAGAAATTTCAAGTGCGGGCCAATGATTAAAAAAAAGGAAAAAAAACATACACAAAATTTTACACAGCGTTAAGTTTGTCAAAAACTTAAACAATAACAAAATAACAATAACAAACAAAGCAAATCTTCAGTCAAAATCATTGGACGCACAAGTAACGGGACACTCAGCAAAGGCAATATCATCGTTGAGTGTGAGTTTTGTCCTTGCAAGCATTTTTTATTGTAAAGCACGTTGGAAACAGTGGACGAGTGCTGGTGTGTTGTTGTTTTGTGCAGGTGTTATTTCTTTGGCTTAGCGAAAAGATAACCTTAAAATAAAAAGAAATTTGTGTGAAGGCAACGCGGGCCAATCGACCTTCTACGTGGGCATGTTTGGTCTAGTCAATGCTTTGTGATTTGCTCTATACAGAGTTGTTGTTGCTGTTTAAGTTGTTGTCTTCATTTAAACTTGTAATTATAAATAAATAATTATTATTACTTGTCCATTAAGCTCAATAAAAAGTCTAAATAATAAAAACTTAGCAGGGTCACAAATTATTAAAATCAATTAAAATTTTTGGAAGAGCACGATTCAATCAGCCAAACAAGCTTGGAATAAATTTTAAACAAGCTTAAAAACGTACGCCTCAAACTAGGATAACGCTTTCATTTACTATTGTAGAACGCTTACGTGTAATTGTAGAATAAACGAAAGTGAACCTTTGAATAATAATCCTTCATGCTTAATCCAAGTGTTGTTTTTACAATTGGATATAAGTGTTTTAATAAGCTTTTTCCAGGTGTGCCACATTCAAGTAATCGTTTAGCACTCGCAAAAAAATGTTATTCCGTGGCTTAATTGGTAAGCCACTTGTTTATTTGATTTATTGTGATTAGGAAATCCAAGGTTCAATTCCCAACCAAAACATTTTTATTTGTATTTATTTTTTATTTTCGTTTCTTTTCTTTTATTTTTGTTAAAATTTAAGCAAATACACTCCGCGTCAGCAGAATAGGTTCACTGTTTCAATGAGATAAAAATGTTTTTTTTCTCACAAAAAGAGCATAACAGAAAACTTATTGCTGTTATATTTTCTTAAGTGTTTTATTATTAAAAGTTATATAAATAGAAATGGCAAATAAAGGTACCGTTCATTTTCTGTTGTTGTTTTAGCATTGTCATTACAAAATTATGCACTTTTTGATGCGTCATTAGAATAGGTTCACAGTTAATATCTTCAGTTTTTGTCACAGTTCCATAAAAATCGGTACTAATAAAAATTTAAAAAAGTGGCTAGAGGATATTGTAGCAAAATGGGACGCGGAAAAGCTTTATATACGAAGAACAAAGTTAAAATTGAGGTGTACAAGAAACAAAACCCAAGTACTCATTAACTAGCTAGCAAAAACAGAAGAATGCAAAACGTAGCATGCAATTTTTAAAAAAATAAAATCGACTATGGAAAAAACATAAAAAGGTGTGCTTATTCGGTGGTATGAGCTGCAGATAAGAGAGCAATTATTCGATAAGCATCCAACTCTTGCCTGTCTGCGACAAAAATCAGGCATTCAGCTGCGGAAAACGCCAGTATTTCACCCGTGCGACGAGTTAATAACGAAAAAAAGTTAAATTTGGATGAACCAGCTGATTATAACTATTACTTTCATAATATGCGAAAGAAGAAACGATTTTGAACTCATCACCATAGCCATAGAGGTGTATATCCCCCCATATCATATTTTGAAACTGTTGAGCTGAAGTTTCCAACTTGCAGAATGACAGGAAACTTGTATAAAGCGATACTAGGATAAGACTTCCCTAAGTTTCAAGATATGTTTGGAACCTTCTAAAGGATTTTCCAACATTATAACCAGGGTTGCCACATCCAAAAATTGTCTTTTGGCAAAATTACCAAACAAATTTCACATTTACGAAAAAAATTTCACATCCGAAGCAAAAATATTTTTAATTTTTTAGCATTTTTCTTCTGATAAGCTCTTTATTTTTGATGTTACGATGTTAATGAAAACAAGCAATTCCAAATAGCACACACACTTCTGTAAAGATTGCAGCAAGCTTTACAGCAACTCATTATAAAAACTACGTAGTTTCTGAAAGCACACTTATTGACTTCTATAAAGGCAAAAAGGCCAACTTTTTATTATTTTAAAGAAGTTTCTTGAACTCTTATTAAACTCCGCAAGCAACTTCCGTAGGGTTAGTGCATACTTGCTTATACAAGCTTTATACAGCTTATATGTATTTCTAATAAACTTCTAAATGAACAGGAAACAGGATCTGGATAATACTGTTCCAATTTGAATGAATAAGCTTTACCGAAACTCCAAAATTAGCAACTACAAATTTTTCTGATTTCTTATGATATATAAATTTCTTTATAAATTTAATTTATATCAGTACATTCACTACATTATTCACATCTCATTGCATATTACTACAAATTTTTCTTGTTTCTTTATGATATTTACATTTTTTATACCCCCACGCGTACTGCGTAAGGGGTATATTAATTTTGTCACGACGTGTGTAACGCCCATAAAGAGGCGTGGTAGGTATAGAAAAGTATATATATTCTTGATCAGCATCACCACCTGAGCTGATTTAGCCATGTCCGTCTGTCTGTCTGTCCGTCTGTCTGTCCGTCTGTCTGTCTGTGGACACGATTACAGTCGTAATTTTTAAGCTATTGTGCTGAAATTCGATATTTAAGTTTTTTTCTAAAAAACTAAGATCAAGTTCGAGAATGGGCTAAATCGGCTGAAAACCACGCCTACCTCCCATACAACCCAAATAATGAAAACTCTATAAAGAGACTAATATTAAAGTAACAAAACTGAAACTCAGTATTTGTGTGTTTTATGTCAAAACTTAGGTGTGTTAGAAAAATGGGCGTTATCCACTCACTAACACGCCCACCTCCCATACAACCCCAAAATTGAAAACTCTATACAGAGACTAATATTAAAGTTACAAAACTGAAAGTCGGTATTTGTATATTCTATGTCAAAACTAAGGTATGTTAGAAAAATGGGCGTCATTCACCCACTTACATGCAGACCTCCCATATAACCCCAAAATTAAAAATTTTATAAAAAGGCTTATATTTATGCTTCAGGAAAACAATTGATATGTTTGTATTTTAGACACATAAAAATAACAAAATCTTCTAAAATCTCAAACAAAAAGCTCTCAAATTTAAGATTCTTTAACCCTTAAGAATCGGTCGTGGGGGTATTTTAACTTCGGCCAAGTCGAAGATATACCTTACTAGTTTATAAATTAAAACCTTACTCAATCTCAATTTTAGAGATAAATATTTTTATTAAATTATATTTTTTAAATTAAAAAATTCGAAAATTGTTCTTATGGATTCATAGGATTCGAACCCGTAACATACCGTATGCCAGGTTGGAGGGTAATTCATCGACCTATTTCTATTTCATATACAAAGAGCTGAACTGAAACCTTTACAAACCTTAGGCTTTGGTTGCAATGATATAATTTATCAAAACTTATTGGAAATAGTAGCTTCGAAAAGCAACTGTCCAATTTGCAAATAAATAAAGTATTTGATTTTAACGACATATAATGCAGTTTGACATTACAAACTTAATGGAAGTTATAACTTTCCATTCAAGCTCTAACTGATGTAGAAGCGTCTTATATGTTTCTACTCAGTATATACGAGGCTGCCGCCTCTTCTAGAGAATCATTTTCTGATACACTCTCCCAAAATTATTGTTAAAATTCAACAATTACAATTGTTAATAAATTTAACAATTTCCATGATAAGACATTCCCTTGATTTTGAGTTTTAATTTTTTCTTTTAAAGAGTGACAATTTTTATTGTAGTATTGTTAAATTTATTGTTGTTTTTTTATTGTTTTTTTTACTTCAATTTAGCTGAATATTATTCAGAAATAAATTTTGTATGGCGCTTGCAAAAGGAACAAATTATTAACGAAATAAAGGTTAATATTAGGCGTGTTTTATTCGTTCTGGTTAAACCAAAAAGGTTCAAAATTACATGCAGAACACTAACAAAGAGATGAACTAGCTCAGTCGCTGGTTCATCTCGTTGAACTGGTTTTTGTTGCGCTACGGCCCCATAGATTTCGCTATTTTTTCTTTTTTCCTTGATTCATAGTCACCCATTACCATCAAATGAAACAGCTGTGCTTATTTATTTACAATAAATAAGATGAATGAATGCGAAAGAATCGTAAGTTTATTTTTTAACATTTTTTTTTTTTTAACTCAATTAAAAATCAAATAAACTTTTTGTTAGCGGGCAAAAATGCACGAAGAAGGAAATGCGTGCATTGCTTAATGCCTATGGCAGCCGTCTAGAAGACTTCAAGCATCCTGTTTGGAAGAAATATGGAATGGCGGCAGTTATGTAAGATCTCATGAGCAGAGGAATCTTTGTAACTTTCAATTATAAATTTTTAATTATTTTATTGCATAAATTGTTATTTTGCTAGGTCCAGCCAACAAGCGTTAATATGCTGCTAAATCAATTGTAATAATTGTTTTGGAACCAGCTGTTTGATCTCATCATCGCCGACAATACCTCAAGCGGTCAGAAGCTAAACTTAAAAAAGTTTAACCAATGCGATCTATTCGTTCATTAGGTTAAACCAGAACGAATAAAACACAGCTATTGTAATTATATTTTATTTCATTAAGCTGAAATATTTCATGGTGTTCATTCAAATTTCATGTTCGGTGCTTTGGTGTTTATCCATTATTCTGAATGCAAACGATTCTTTGTGGATTCTACAGACGTCGTCCTGGCCTTCGAAGCAGAGTAGCCAGAAAACGTGAATATAACAAAGCTATAGGCTTGTAAATTGTAATTGTTACAAGCTTGTTTAATATTGGTTAATAAAATTTGTATTTTATATACAGGAGTTGTAAAGATGTTAAATTTTTTGAGAGTTTAGTTTTTGACAAGTAATTTTTTTTCAATTTTTTGACGTTTAAATTTTGACATTTAATTTTTGACGTTTAAATTTTGACATTTTAACATTCATAAATGACGAGACAACCATCAAAATTTAATTTCGAAAAATAAACAATTTTTATTGTTATTTCTAACAAAAAATCATCAATTGCTATTGTCAATGCTATTTTAACCAAGATTACTGTTATTTCATTGTTAGAATTAACAATTTTTTTTTGAGAGTGTAGGTTTAACGATTTTCAAAACAACTTTAACGTTTTCGCTCATTTTTGAGTTGCCAATCAACAGTTTAATAAATAATTTAATACTTTTCTTAAATGAAATTAAGAAAAATTTCGCTTAATAATAATGCGAATGTTGCGAATTGCAGGAAAGGGATAAAACAGCTTCAACTGCTTAAATTCAAAGGTTAGGTTAAGTCCAAACCAGGTTATTCTTCCAAGCCAAAGTTTTTTTCGTAGCAAACAAGTTCAATACATTGAAAAAGGAAGATAATTTTAATACATTTTTTAAAGTAACACCAGACAGTCCATTCCAAGTTTTAAGAAAATTTTCATAAAAAAATGTTTGGTTTCCACTGCAAAAGTTTACCAAAATGAAACTTAATTTCACGTTTTCACATCGAAAAAAAATTTATCAGTTTTGGTAAATTTTCACATTCTGGCAACGCTGATTATAACGCTAATATTCATACGGCACGTACCGTTACAAGCTGGATCAGTGAACAAAATATTCAACTAATATCATGGACTCCAAACTCTCCGGAACTTAACATTATTGAAAATGCTTTTGATTGGTTATTTCGGAATGTGTATGAAACCGGTAAACAGTTTGGAGACCAAGAGTCATTCATTTATTCCATTAAAGTGACTTGGAGTGAAATTTCCTTGAAGTACTTGGATCAACTTTATGATTCAATTCGAAAACTGATTTGTCAGACTATATTGAGTAAAGGAAGTAGCACTCATTATTAAAAATTGTTAAATTTAACAAAAAAAATAAGTTGAGATAAAATATAAAAGTTTTTCATTTCGATTTCTTCAAATGAATGTGATGAACCTATTCCATTGAGGCATCAAAAAGTGCACAATTTTTGCACAAATTTCGCTTTAACATTTTTTGTATATCATTGAAACAGCGAACCTATTCTTTCTAAGTACAATTGCAAAACACTTACTTTATGCAAGCCTTTCCAAGTTTTATATAGGTACGTGTTTTTCAAGCGTGCTTGGATAAGGCTTGCTTTTTGTATTATAAACAAAAAAAAAAAAACAAATTGGCCATTTCAGCCCTTGAAAGGACTTTGACCGAGCTTCTTATGATCAATTGTATTATATGTAAGTTTAATTCGAGTACTAATTCTAAATGGCTGATTGGGTAGTTGGTTCTGTGAATAGGTAGAACAACTACAAAAACTCTGACAGTAGAATAAGCTGTGGTCTATCTTCGAAATAAGCTTCATTCGAAGAAGCAATAAAGTAGGAATAAGCTCTTGTTGCTAAAAATAGAATAAGTTTGATTTGTGAAACAAAGGAACTGCGTAAACAAAGAAACTTTTGCAGATGTTCTTTTGCAGAATTCGACAGTCAAACCGTTCGGACGTGTTTTTAATAAGCTCCGCCAAATTAAAATTTTTCCCTGACCTTCCTCAACAACCTAAATTAACAAGCAAAAATATAAGCGTGCGTTAAGAAAAAATAAAAAGAAATATAAATTGCTAACACTGCTCATTACCCACGGAAGCAAGCACAGTGAACTCCAAAGACTGCAAAAACAATAAAAACAATAAAATAGTGCAACTGAATAAAATAAAATAAAAAAACAAAATAATAAATTTACCCAATTTTAACCGCAAATAAAAAGTGCCAAAAGAACTTAATAAAGTGCTTACGCTGCGGATTTCCTGACCCACTGAAGCAAGTGCAGTGAACTATAAAAACTGATTAAATAACAAAATTTAAAAGTGCTACCAAATCAAATAACATTTAAATAAAAAGCCACCTACTTTCTGCGTCACAGTGAAAAAAAAATAAAAATTTTAACAATGGAATCAACATGTGATAAACAAACCTGTGCCATTGAAGGCAAAACAATTCCTATTCTCACCTGCAAGGGTATTTGTGGGAAAGCATTTCATGACTGCTGTGTTGGGCTATCGATAAGATGCCTCACGTATACACGTGAAATGAGTAAGAATTTTGTATTCTACTGTGACGAGTGCCAGAAGATATCTCTTTCTGATGTGATGCTTGCCATTAAATGCATTAGTGACTCTTTGAATGCGGCATCATTAGAAAATAAATCTTTTTTCAAGAAAACCACAAAGCAGCTCACACGACCCGATGGCGGGATCCAGATAGGCGATGACATCATCGAGGCCATAGATTCATCCAAAAAATCCATTGAATTGAAACTTAAATCGATGTCAGAAAGCATCAAGTCAATAAGAGATACGGTGAACAAAGATTGCAAATGTTCCGGAATCGAATCAGACACTAAAAAAATGTACATGGAGATACTAGAAAATGTCAAAAAAATAAAAACCTATGAACCGGATCGTCAACTCCATGACAATATGATCGCAATCCGGAATGACCTTGACGCCATGTTGCAAACCACGTCAAACAAAGCAGATCATCCTCACAACGACTTACCTGACTCCCCTCTAGTAGATATGTTATTTGCTAGAATGAGTGAAATCAGCGACGAACTCAGTGCTTTCCGCTCTACACTAGAGGAGATAGTAAATGTCGTGATGCAACAACCACTCAGAGTCAACGAAAACATAGATTTACAGCGATCCCATCTCGATACCTCTTCTATCTTTGAAGAATTGTTGGTAGCTTCGAAGGAAGTTCCCGTCACATCACCTCCCATAATACCTACGTCTACCTCACCTATCGCAGCCTCTCCACCAGCAATCGAACGTTTTGGAACATTATGGACCAATGCGGAGTGGGAAAAAAGGATGCAACGTATAAAAGAGTGCATCCTTTGCACTCTTGAAAGGTGGGAGATAAGGGGGCGATCTTCACATGGCAACGTGTCTGACTGCCTCAACTTGGCGAGGCCAGCATTATCCATGTCGAAATCGTCTCAAGTCGACTCAAACCTCCGCGTGGTGTCTCCTGGAAACGTCAAAAAACTATCATACCGATATACTTTGGCGGCGAATCTGAGCGGCGGGCTTCCTTTGGTCATCAAGCAAAGGTTGTGCGTTGGGTTTGAAGCCCACCATGTAATAAAAATATTTCAATGAAAAGTTTAAGAATGAATAAAAGAATGATCCCCAAATCTGATGACGACTACCGCAAACGAAAAACTGATAATGATTTACGGATATGCACCTGGAATGTCCGAACCCTAAATTGGGATGGTGCCTCTATCCAACTGATTGATATCTTGGAAAGATATAATGCTGATATCACTGCAATCCAAGAAATGGCAAGCATCCTGTGGTATTGGATTGCAGATTGGATGCAGTTTGGATGCAGATTTGTAGTTGGCAAGAGAATACGGCATCATGTCCTGCGATTCACTCCTGTGAACGAACGACTTGCCATAATTCGCTTCAAGGCAAAATTTTTTAACATAAGCCTTATATGTGCGCACGCTCCGACAGAAGAAAAAGATGACGAGACCAAAGAAAGTTTTTACGAGCGCCTTGAAGACGCATACGAGCGCTGCCCCCGTCATGACATAAAAATCGTGCTTGGTGACTTCAACGCCAAGGTGGGTAAGGAAAACATATTTGGTCCTACAGTCGGAAAGTTCAGCCTCCACGACAACACATCCGATAACGGAATGAGGTTGATTGACTTCACCGCAGCACGAAACATGGTCGTTAGTAGCACTAGATTCAAGCATCTCAATATTCATAAGGCCACCTCCCAGTGTACTAGACGTACGCACGATCCGTGGGGCTAACATATACTCGGATCATTATCTTGTCGCAGCCAAGATCCGCACACGTCTGTGCGCAGCTAAGAATGCTCGCAATCCTACACAAAGAAAGCTAGATGTCGACAAGCTGCAGTCAAAACGGACGGCCGAAGCCTTCGCTACTCGACTCTCACTCCTGCTTCGAGAAAGCACTCCTCCGATCGACGATATATGCGGACAGTGGACGCACATATCCCACTCTATGCGTACGGCTGCCGAAGAGGTGATAGGCTACCACCGCCCTCGCCGAAACCAGTGGCACGACCAGGAGTGTCGTGACGCCACTGCAGAGAAGGACGCTGCCTACAAAGCCACCCTGCAGTCGGTTGTAACACGTGCTGTTAAGGAGCGATACCGAGAGAAGAGGAGGGAAGAGAGACGCATTTTCAGGCGAAAAAAACGAGAGGCGGAAATGCGTGAGTGCGAGAAAATTGAGATGCATGGCGACAGGAATGAGACTCGAAAATTTTTCGAAAAATTAAGACGCCTGGCCGATGGTTTTAAGACCGGAGCCTCTTCCTGCAAGGACGAGAATGGGAATCTAGTGACAGATATCCAGAGTACACTGATGTTATGGAGGGAGCACTTCTCTAGACTTTTAAATGGCGACGCTGACAACAATCCCGCCAGTGGAGATGATATACCGGAAACCCCAATTATGGATGACAGCGTTGAAGTTCCGCTGCCCGACTATAATGAGGTCTTAACAGCTATAGCTCGGCTTAAAAACAACAAAGCCGCAGGAGCCGATGGCCTACCGGCTGAGCTGTTTAAGACCGGTGGCGAAGCTCTGTTTAAATGCATTCACAGACTTCTATGCAGAATATGGTCGGAAGAATGCATTCCAGATGAGTGGAACCTCAGTGTGCTCTGCCCAATCCACAAAAAAGGCGATCCCACCATTTGCGCCAACTACCGTGGGATTACCCTTCTTAATATCGCATATAAGGTCCTGTCGAGCGTATTGTGTGAAAGGCTAAAGCCCATCGTTAACCAACTGATTGGACCTTATCAGTGTTGCTTCAGACCTGGAAAGTCCACCATCGACCAGATCTTCACGCTCCGACAAATCTTGGAAAAGACCCTCGAAAAACAAATCGATACACACCATCTTTTTGTCGATTTCAAAGCCGCCTTCGACAGTCCAATAAGGAGTCACCTATATGCCATCATGTCTGAATTTGGTATTCCTGCGAAGCTAATACGTCTTTGCAGGATGACACTGAACAACACCAGCAGTGCAGTGAAAATCGGGAAGGACCTCTCCCTTCCTTTCGATACCAAGCGAGGTTTCAGACAAGGTGATTCCTTATCGTGCGACTTTTTTAATATAGTCATGGAGAAGATCATCCGAGCTGCTGACCTGAGACGCAGCGGCACAATTTTCTATAAGAGTGTTATGCTGCTGGCGTATGCGGATGATATTGACATCATTGGTCAAAATACGCGCGAAGTCAGTGCAGCATTCTCCAGGCTAGAAAAAGAGTCGAGTCGAATGGGTCTTGCAGTGAACGCAGATAAAACAAAGTATCTTGTGTCAACAAACAAACAGTCCCAGCGTCTTGGAAACCACGTCACTGTTGACAACACCTCCTTTGAGGTAGTGAAGGACTTTGTTTACCTGGGATCCAGTAAAAACTCCTCCAACGATATCAGTATTGAGATTATACGAAGGATAACTCTTGCCAACAGGTGTTACTTTGGGCTCAGTAGGCAATTGAGAAGCAGAGCTCTCTCTCGACGAACAAAACTGACGCTTTATAAGTCAATAATCATGCCCGTCCTACTATACGCATCACAAACCTGGACGTTGAGCAGCTCTGATGAAAGGACTTTGGGAGCGTTCGAGAGAAAAATCCTTCGCAAGATCTATGGTCAAATCTGCGTCAATGGTGAGTACCGAATACGATGGAACCATGAGCTGTATGAGCTATATGCCGACATCGATATAGTCAAGCGTATTAAAATTGAGCGGCTTCGCTGGCTAGGTCATGTCGAGAGAATGAACGACGAAGCTCCAGCGAAAAAGATATTGGATTCGGTACCCAGCGGTGGCCAACGCAGACGAGGAAGACCGCATCTCCGTTGGAAAGACCAAGCATTGGATAACCTGACAACGCTTGGAGTTTCCAACTGGCGCCAGCAAGCGCACGAAAAAAGAGGCTGGCGAAAATTCTTAGACCAGGCCAAAACCGACCAACGGTTGTAAGCGCCATCTAAGTAAGTAAGTAAGAAATAAGCAGGGTTAAAGTAAGACAAAATCCCACGATCCTAATTGGTCCCTTAAAACAAATATATTTCCCCCATTTTCCCTCTCAAAATATAATCCCTCACATCCATCAAAGATTTATAAACCATCACAGCCACTCTCACTAAACTCTCATAAATCTCCATTTTCCTTCTCAAAACATATTTCATCACATCCATCCAAGACTAATATGCCTTCAAAACAATTCTCACTCAGATCTCAACCTAAAAATAAACGCGTCTCATTCAATTTATCACCTTCAAATACATCATATAACAATCACTCATCAAATAAGGGTTTTGGAAGTTACCCAAACTTTATACGATCACATGTACTTAATCCTTCTGTACCTAAAATCGTTCTGAATAAGGATGCTGCCACCTTCACTCCACGCAATGCATCTGTTCCCCCTGCTCATACTTCTATTATTTCTTCCATACATACACCCACCACACCAGTAAATACCGCTGATCGTCTTACAACCACACAACCTCCTGTTTCAACCACGCTTTCCGCAGTTAAGCCTACCACAGCACCATCTTTTCTCGATCCTCTGCTTCCGCCAATAGCCAAATTAACTAAAAATCTCGCTGAAACTAGCACTGAAGGTCGCTTTGTCTCGTCCCGCCTTAGAGACCGGAAGCTATATGAAAACGTGCGTCTCTACTTGGCTTACCTACATAACAAAGCTGACTCCACTTGTATCGACGGTTCAACTAGAACAAGCGTCATGGTAATGATACAACAGGAAGGACTTCCAACCGAACCGGCTGAACTTAAAAAAATTTACATTCAGTACCACGAGAGTTTTAATATCTCACCAGCCGAAATAGAAAAGGACTTATCAGCTTATGCGTCACACACCACTTCAAAGCGCCTATGGCATTTAAACAAAACTCGTTCAAACTTCAAAAATTATTATTGCTCCTAATGACACTCCCCTAGATTTTTGTCTACCCCCTTCAAAAAACAATAGCCTAAAAATGTTTTATAACAATTGCGGTGGTATGCGTGGCAAACTAAATAAACTTTTCGTAGACGCAAAGTCGTGTCACTATAATGTTTTGATATTCGCAGAAACATGGTTAAATGACTCCTTCAAAAACGAAGAAATCCTCGATAGCAATTGGACACTTTACCGAAATGATCGAGATTATACATACACCTGTCAGTCCCGTGGTGGTGGTGTTCTAATTGTCATACATAACTCCCTAACTAGTCAATTAATAGAAACTACCTCTCACAAACTTTATGACCACCAAATAGTTCGGATTAGTTCTCAAGATCATCAATATATCTATATTGGTGTCATTTATATTCCTCCTAATTCCGCGGAAACCACATATAGGGATTTATGCGAAAATATGACATCACTTACCACGACATTGAAAGAGGAAGATAGAATCGTTATCTTCGGTGACTTTAATCGTCCAAATATTTCATTTGTTATTGATGAGAATGACAACTACCTTCTTCCTGTTGACCTCTCCAACTCGATTGATTATACTTTACTCAGTACCTTCTATGTTAACGACCTTCAGCAAGTTAACAGGTTTCCGAACCAAAATGGTAAATGGCTGGACCTTGTCTTTACTAATACCTATGATGAAATAAACGTTGTTCCAACCCCTGCGCCGAACACTTATTTTCTTACAACTCTCACCACTCAGCCCTATCCACAGAGCTTTTTTCCACCAATATAAATTTCGTGCACTCATATAATAACGCTATAGTATACGATTTTCTAAATGCTGACTATGATAGCATAAAGATCTGTCTCGATTCTATTGATTGGAACGATTTATTAGCACTTGATCTCGATAGTGCAGTCTCACTCTTTTATCAGCGCGTCCTCACAATTGTAGATAAATATGTCCCAAAAATTAAGAAAAAGAATAAACTTTCTGAACCATGGCTAGATAAAAATCTCAGACATCTAAGAAATCAGAGAAACAAATTATATAAAGTCATTAAATCCACCATCAATGTCACCGATGAATTGAGAACGAAGTATGAAGATATATCACAAGTATTTTTGTAAAATCCAAGGAAGCATTTAATCTTTATATTAATCTCATTGAAGAAAGAATTGCTGTAGAGCCAAAAAAATTCTTTGAGTATGTGAATGTCAAACGCAAATCAAACGGATACCCTTCCTCCATGTTCAAAGGCAATGTTACATCTTCTAACACTCAAGAGATTTGCAATCTTTACGCAGATCATTTCAAGGAAGTCTTCTGTGTTTCTACAAACACATCTTACAACCCCCCTCCTTTCACAAATTTATCACCTCAAATCAATCACATAGAATTAACACGTGATGAAATATATGCAGCTATAATTGAGCTAGATCCAAAGAAAGGACCAGGCCCTGACCTAATTCCACCCAATTTTCTTATTCAGTGCGTAGATTCGCTGCTCTTGCCCTTACAAATAATCTTCAATAAATCACTTAACCACGGTGTTTTTCCTTCTTATTGGAAAACATCTCATCTCACACCAATATTTAAAAATGGTGATAAAAGGTCGGTCGAGAACTATAGGGGTATTGCCATTTTATCTTCTATCCCAAAACTATTCGAAAAAATAATATGCGAAACACTGACAGATTTCATAAATCCATTACTCAATGAACAGCAACATGGTTTCCGTAAAGGTAGATCAACTACCACTAATCTTATGATTATGGTTTCTGATGTATTAGGCAAAATGGAAAAAGGACATCGAGTTGACGCAATCTACACTGACTTTAGCAAGGCCTTCGATCGCGTTGATCATCATATCCTAGCTAACAAACTGGAAAAGTTTGGTATCTCAGGGTCCCTTCTCAAATGGCTTAAGTGTTATCTTCACGGTAGATCCCAATTTGTCAAATTTCAAGGTATCCTATCCAAGGAGATTTCTGTCACATCCGGTGTCCCACAAGGAAGTCATCTTGGCCCATTTCTATTCAATATTTTTATATCAGACATATCCGACGTTTTATATAATATCCCACATCTATTATACGCAGATGACTTAAAAATGTACCATGTAATCAATTCTGAACTTGATGTTACATTTTTACAATCCAAACTACTTGATTTAGAGCAGTGGTGCAGTCAGAATAAGCTATTTCTAAACGTCAAAAAATGCTATAGAATAACTTTCTCCCGAAAAAAATCTTACAACTAATTGCAATTACTCACTTAATGGTAAAGAACTTAAAAATGTCAATCATATTGTTGATCTTGGAGTCGTTTTAGGTAATAAATTTCGATTTAATCTGCATTATGATAAAATCCTATCAAGAGCCAGTAAACAACTCGGTTTCATAAAAAGACGCGCAAACGAGTTTAAAAATGTGTGGGTTACCAAAACGCTATATTGTTCTTTAGTACGCCCACATACACGCCCACATAGCGAGAGACAAAGTTTTGTAAACAAAATGTCAATCCTGTCGGCGGATACGCCCACTTTGTAATACAATCCATAATACAAAAAAAAAAAAAAAAAAAAAAACCATCATAAGATATATTAATTTAAGTTAGAATAAGTAATTGCCTTGCTTGGCCAAATAAATAAATAAATAAATAAACAATTAGAGCTTAAGTAACTGAGTGAACCACAACGGAAATCACGCAAGACCACTGATGAGTTGGTTTGGCAGCCACGAAATAGACTGTCTAGTCAATGCTTTGAGATTTGCTCTATACAGAGTTGTTGTTGCTGTTAAAGTTGTTGCGTCATTAAAACTTGTAATTATAATTAACTAATTATACTTACTTGAAAAGAAAGCTCAATAATAAGTCTTAATAATATATACCGTAAAGAAAGAAACGCTATTGCTGGTAATATTTGTATAATATTGACACTTCTCATCAGAAATAATAATATCTGAATCTTTAGATATTGAATTTTGCTGTCTTTTTGTGAAGTTTTGTTCTTTCAGAATTTATATTATATGTTCGTGTATTCCTCCAGCTTCCAATGTTGAAGTGTATGGGAAACTTATCTGGCGTCGCATAGTGGGGTATTGGAGCCCCAAAACGGAGATCAATTAAACTACTTTTCCGATTTGAAAAATTCTTTCACTATAAGAATGATACGTTATCCCTGAGTGACATATGATACAAATTTTTTGGAAAAGTGGGCGGTGCCACTCCCCCTTATTAAAAATCGCTATGCAGGCCATAATAATAGACCGATTGTCATGAAACATTTCCAATGTGGTACTGTTGACCGTGTAATAGTACTTGGCTATATTTGGTTGTGACTGGATAAAGGGGCGTGGCACCGCCCATATAACCTAAAAATTATAACGGTTATATCTCATTAACTATCAGAGGTAGGAAGATGAGATTTGGTATATATGTTGATCGTACTGTATGAATTACAGCCAAGATGGAATAGGGTGGTGCCACGCCTCCTTTGTTACAAACAAATTTACCTAATGAAAACAATAAAAAAATTTAAATAAAACTTTGAAATTTTAATTCTTTATTTATATTTATAAGCAATTCAGATTATTATTATTCAGAAACTTCGCGTGATATTTCTTGTATCAGTTACCAAAATAACGAGGACGAACAACATATCCTTTATATTAACACTTAACAAAAATATAACAGCACGTCATTGCCGTTGTTATTGTTGTAACCCGAAATATACCACCACGACCACTCACATCGAATTGTATTCATATTAAATAGATATAATAGTTAATGTAATGTAACACTCCACACTTATTTTACACATATTATCTGTTATTTAAATTAAGTTATACAAAATTGTTTAAGAACACGAGCGTGAAGACAAAATAAACTTACCCTACACTTTAAATAAACCAAACAACACAATGAACAGAACACACATATTATTTTTGTGTAGAGTGCATACTAATATTGCAATAAACAAACATAAATAACAATAACAACAATATATGATGATGAAAACGAAAGCGAGAACAAAACAAAAACTACAGCCACGGTTCTTCTCTCACTTTGGACGACATGAGTTTTTTTACAAAATTTGTTAAAAATCGAATTGGCGCAAAAAAGCGCAAAATGTTTTTGTTTATTATATTAGTACAGTTCCTAAGCTTTAAAAATATATAAATTTTAGAACACGAAGTTGACCGGTACCACTTTAAAACTCTACATACTTCTCAAGAATGGCTAAAATTTAGACCTTTTTTCCATAAATGATTAAAATTAGTTCTAACAGGTAAATGTCGACCGGCAACTGCTTTTTTGTTCGAAATTACCTGAACTTGAAGGATCCATAATAATATTAGGCTTTTTTTATGGCAAAAATAGAAAAATTGGCACTTTAAAATACAAAAAATTCACTTTATGTAAAGACGCGAAAAAATCGAAAAAAATTACGAACTTTGAGACAAAGCAAAAATTGAATTAAGCAACATATGTTATCGATTCTTTTGCCTAGTGATGGAGAATTTTGTCTACAATAATCGGGTATAAAACATTAATCGGATATCCCAATTTTCATTTTTCAATTAATATCCGCTTTGATGATCAAATACCCCAATGTGCGTCGATAAGTAAAATTTGATCATAACTTCAGCCTTGGGACCACATCTTAATAACTGGTGACTTCAACCTTTCTAATGTTTCTCAGAACTGTTGTGCTGAAAATTCTGCAGTATTCCTGCCATCTTCAGAACATTCATCAGTTAACTCATTTCTAAATTAGCTTTCGCGTGAATAACTTTTTCAAATAAACTATCACTAAAATAGGAATAACCGTTTGTTAGACCTTATATATTTCGATGATAGCAATATTTTTTCAGTTAAAAGGTCTGATCCGCTTGTGTATCCTGAGTATTCACACCATCCGACTTTTAAAATCACACTGAATTTTCCTAAAGAATCTATGTGCCTTTATCAAATCGTGTGAATCCTCCCTCAGTGTTTAATTTCAAAAAAACAAATTATATAATTTTAAGAAATAATGTGTCAATGATCAACTGTATATCTGGTAATCAGTACTTAATATCAATGCAACAAGAATATTACCACAAATTCTTGATTCTGCTGTGTTTGCCTTTAACAAAACTCTTAATATTTACTTTTTAACTTCAGTTCCCCACAAACTTCAAATCAAATTATAAAAAATATCAAAAATCTCACAGTATTTGTGATTTTGCTTCTTAAACTTCAATTAATTACAATTACCGGCAATTATGTAGGCAACCCTATAAAATGTATTTAACAAAAATCAAATGATCAAGTGTGATGCAAAATCTTTTTGGACTTCGTTAATGCTAAACGTAAGATAAATTCATATCCATCTTTTTTTTATATATAAAAAATTTTAGTCGGATGTTGATATTTCTATATATATAACCTTTTTGCAGATTTTTTTAAGACTACTTATTCATCTGCTTCTTACGATAGTTTAAGTTATTCTTTAACTGTGCAACATAGCGATATTTATTCCCCATTAATTGATATTAACACGTTTTCAAACTATTTGGAAGATCTCAAAACTTATAAAAGCGGTCCCGCGGTCCCTTCATGTGTATTGAAATATTGCTGTGAAAAAATTGCAATTCCAATAACTATGCATCGTTGCAATCTTGCTATTTTCCAGGAGCTAGGAAATCTTTTTTTATTATTTCGCTGCATAAATCTGGTAATAGGTCTTTGTTAGATTACTGTCGGGGTATTGGAAAGCTCAGCGCCCTACCAAAGCTATTTGTGACTTTTGTAACCTTACAATTATCACATTGCGTTAAATCTTTAATATCTCCATTCCAATGGATTCCATGGATTCTTATCTGAAAATCTACTGTTGCTAACCTGTTATAATTCTGTTACATCTTAAACTATTGAAATTTTTGGAAAATGCACAAACAGATGTGTCCAGAGCCATGTTTTCTATGGGAAATCTGTGGGAACTGAGCTACAAGCTACCGTTATGGTCACAAGTTGCAGATAGTGGACGGCCTCTAGATATAGAGGTTAGTCGCTTTTTTGCGGTCCCAAACATGAAGCGGGTGACCAGCTTGATTTTGGAAGGGCGTAGTATTGGAGATGCACTGTGTCTTGATCGAAAAAACCACATAGACCGCAACTGGCACTGTCAAGGTGAGTCGGAGCCACCTCATAAGCTCCATGTCCAAAACTCCTTGTCTCCTCTAGACTATAAACTTAAGGGGACTCTACAAGACCTTAAAACTGGAATGTGCGTAGGGTTTGGGTCCCCATCGCATTATAACTTCCCAATGAAAACCAAAGCAGCCTCGGATATGAACCCCCACTACGTTGACAACCACCGCAAACGAAAAACGGACAATGATTTACGAATATGCACATGGAATGTCCGAACCCTTTATAGGGAAGGTGTCTCTTTCCATTTGACGGAAGCCTACGTAAAAAACAAAGGCTAACATCACCATCATCCAGGAGATGCAATCAGTCTTATCGAATTATCAGTCTTATTTCCATCGCATACAAGGTTCTTTAGAGTGTATTGTTTGAAAGATTGAAGCTGCATACCAAAACACTGATTGGACCTTATCAGCTTTTGACCTGGCAAGTCTACCATAGACCATATTTTACATTTTACATACGCCAAATCCAGCGTACCTACGGGAGGATAAAGGGGATATATCCCCCTTAACCAATCGGTTAGTTTCAAACTTTAGCTATTTTTTAGTTAAGTAGGTTTTAAGTTTTTAGTTGGTCAAGGTAACGACGGTGCAAGGAACATGAATTGGGTTTTTAAAGGTGTTCAGGCGGTAATTCGCTCAAACTTTTCAGCACACTGTCTCAACTTATCAATTTGCACAGCGAGCAATTGGCCAGCCATTACAAATTGCAATGTCCTAACTGAAAAAATATACTCTTTTTTCAACACGCCAAAACGAAGCGCGGGGTTAAAAATCAGTATTGAAATAGATTTCTGCGAACGAGCTAAAATGTTAAAAAGATTAAATTTAACCAGATGGGTTGCGAAATGCGAAACGATTCACGACTTCCATGCATTTTTTCAGCACGTATATCATGCTCTTGAACAAATGCAATATGATGAACAGATTTCTAAAATATCGAAAAATGTATTTGACTTTAAATTTATTTTGACCCTCAAAATTGTGGTTTTAATTTACCAGCATTGCCATTGAGTCTAAATTAAAAAAAAAATATTGATTTGGTTGAAGCAATCGGTTTGGCAGACGATGCTCAGAGAGAAATTAAAAAATCCCCGGAAACGAAAAAACTTCTAAAAAAATGTTCATAGAAGCAAATTCGTTGACAAAAAGCCTTGATGTGACTGTAAATGCTAAATCGCAATACTGCGTTAGGTCGGTCAAATGGTGCAAAAAATGCAGCAAATTCATTAAAAGAAACTAAAGTAAAAATACTTCCAAAAATAACATCTAAACGATTGATACAACGGCTCAAAAAAAACAAATAAATAAATTTTATTATAACATATTCCCAACATTATTTCCCTACAAGAAACACATATTAAACCCAACTCCCCGATCCCTACACCAAATAATTTTTCCATTTACACTCATAATACCTCCAACACATATGGTGGTGTCATTATACACAACTCCATACAACACAAACTAATCGCAATGAATAATGACTTCGATGCTATCGGAGTCGAACTGCACTCAAAGAAAAAATTAACAATAATCTCAGCTTATATATCACCCCAAGTGAACTTTAATTACAGGAGATTTTAACAGTAGACATACCAACTGGGGTTCCACCTGTACAAACCACAGTTCTTGCAAACTATATCACACAATCAAATTTTATATTCCCCAACGCATTTTAGTACACACAACACCTTCACACATATAGACCTATCTTTCTGCCCTGCAGATATAGCCATCGATTCCAACTGGAACGTCCATAAAGACTTAAGTGCAAGCGGTCATTTTCCTATATTCGTATCATTATTTTCCAACCACACTTTAAACAATCAAAAAACCAAAACTCGATTCAACATTAATAAGGCAAACTGGCCACTTTTCGTGATAAAATCCGACGAACACAATTCTAATACTCCCGTATCTTCGAACATTAACAAAGAAGCAGCCAATATTAACAAAATAATTCTTCAAAGTGCACATGCATCTATCCCACAATCCAACCCTAACACATTTACGCATAATGTACCCTGGTGGAATACAAGGCTACAAGAACTGCGTAGCGAAAAAAACCGAAGATGGCACATTCTCAAACGAAATATCAGCCAACAAATATTATCCAATACAAACATGCTAACGCCTTGTTTAAACGCGAACTAAAACAAGCAAAAAAAGATTCTATGAACAAGTATACGGCGGAAATTAATCCCAATACTCCAACTAACAAAATCTGGTCAAATATCCGGCGTTTTTGTTGCTATAAACTTAAACACGGCATACACTGCCTTAAGAAACCGAACTCTTCGTTACCATCAATAACAGATAATAAAGCTATAGCCGATGAATTCGCCAATCACTGGTCCCAAGAGTCCAATGATTCTAATTTTCCATCTTTATTTAAATATAGAAAACTCGTTACCAATAATCAGCAATTTCCACCTACAACTAACCTTAAGGCACAAAAGCTTAAGGGCAACACCCCAGGCCATGATCGAATATCATATAATATGGTTAGAAACATATCTCCTTCAGTAGAGAAAAGGATCTTAAATTTTTATAACATCATACTCAACTCATATCCTCCTCAAACATATAAAATTACAATAATCTCCCCAATTTTAAAACCATAAAAGATAAAACTCTTATTACCTCGTACAGACCAATCTCTTTGAACCCATGTTGTGCCAAAGTCCTCGACAAAATCATAGCTAATAGGCTATGGTGGTTTGTTACCAATGACAAGCTTATCAATGAGAACCAAATTGGCTTCAAAAAAGCTAAATCGGTAACGGACGCTCTAATGTATGTAGATCACCTGATTGCCGAATCTTTGTCAGTTAAAAAACACATCTCAATTATCTCGCTGGATTTTGCCAAGGCTTTCGATAGAGTTGGTATCCACTCTGTAATAGACCAACTACAAAAATGGAAAATAGGGCCCCGAATATCCAACTATATTAAAAATTTCATGACTAACCGGAAAATAAAAGTCAGAATTGGTAACCAATTTTCTAACACCAACCCTATTAATAATGGTATTCCACAGGGCTCCCCTTTGTCGGTAATTCTATTTATCATAGCTTACAACAAATTATGCGACACAATCAGTATTCACAAGAATATTGCCTATTGCGCATACGCAGATGACTTCTACCTTCTTTTAAAACTAAACAGAGATAAAAATATCACCATCAACCTCGACCTCATATTCCAAGACATTGAAGCTTGGTGCAGTTATTCTGGAGCGTCTCTATCAGTTCAAAAATGCAAACACCTACATGTCTGTCGCAAAATTAATTGCATATGTATTATAAATGGTAATAACTTTCCAATCGAAACCACCGACAACTTAAGAATATTAGGTCTAATTTTTAATAAAAAATATAAATGGAACACTCATATTTCAAACCTCCAAAGCGACCTCTCGAAAAGGCTTAATATTATTAAATGTCTTTCAAGTTTCAAATTCAATTGTAACACTTTAACCCTAATAAATGTTGTTAAAACACTTTTAATATCTAAAATAGACTATGGGCTTTATCTTTATGGTGTTGCTCCAAAAAGCGTCATTAACAAACTTAAGACTGTAATTAATGCAGCAATAAGAACTACATTAGGAGCGTACCGAACAACTCCAATATACAACATGTTACATGAAACTAGTTTTTCTACTATAGAATTAAAAACAGACTTCCTTACAAATAAAAATTTTAAAAACCTCTTATGCAGTACGAATACTCCTCTTAAAAAAATTGTTTGTAAATTTAAGAGGAATAAAACGTTGAAAAAAATGTAATCCTCTATATCTAGAACAATTTCTTACTGCAAAGTACAGAAATTACCTTTTCTACCTATCAAAACAACAAGCAATCACCAGCTACCTTGGCTACCTTGGTCTTATAATAAAAACTTAACCAACACATCGCTTAAAAAATTCAACAAATCTATAACCCCTCAAATAACATTCCAACAAGCTTTCCTCGAAATTAAATCCAATTTAACAAACTATACTTTTATTTATACAGACGGATCTCAAACCCATAATAGCACAGCATTCAGTGTCACCACGGAACATAGCGCAATTATCACATCTAACCTAGCTCATTTTAGTAGTATATATTCTGCTGAAATAATAGCAATTATGTCGGCAGTAAATCATTTCAAAAACAAGAGGGGTAAATTTGCAATTTGTTCTGATTCTTTATCTTCAATAGAGGCTGTCGCTAATATAGAAAATCATGAGTTCTATCCTACAAACATAAGAAATACCATTACCGAAATATATCCTAAAATAATACTGATTTGGATCCCCGGCCATGTGCAAATCAAAGGCAATGAGCTCGCTGACCATTTTGCAAAATTCGCTACTACCGCACCAGTAATAACGACAGAAAATCTTAATATTAGAGATATTCATAAATATATCAAAAATGAATTCACGAAAAAGTATCAAGAGAACTCATGGCAAAAAACTTCGCCTTGGAACAAAACCATAAACACCCAGAAAATAACATTAAATAACTTTCTAATATTCAAACACAGTCAGAATTTATCCAGACTTGATCTGGTAAAACTTGAACGTCTACGACTTGGATATACCAAACTAACCCATAACCATTTAATGGACAGTAGTATCTCAAACATATGTCCCTTCTGCAATGCTACTACTATCTCAATACCTCATATACTCTCTAACTGTAACTTATTTAACACCCATAGAAGCCAACTCTTCCAAAACAACGATCCAATCCAATACCTCGCCAATCCAAGTATTACCAATATTAATAAGATAATTCAATTCCTCAAGCTTACAAACCAATACAATAAAATTTAGAAACCTTATTTCATATTTTAATATTGTTAAATTATTATATAGTATAAATATATATTACCTACTCCTCAATTGTAGCTGCATCAAGCTAGAAACTTAGTAAATAATGTATTCTCTAATATAAAAATAAGCTGAAGGCCCTAGTAGCCATAGCTCTCTACACTTTGCTTATAATTTATTATATGCCTTAGTAAGTAATACATAAATAAAATAAATATCGCTGGAATTTATGTTTTATATAATGTTTTTTAATAACTCATGCTATTAAAGTAATCGTATGAAAATTTTGATAAAGTTAATCTATTTGTATTATTTCTCTTCAAACTATCTTTATATAAATATGCGTTGGCGAAAGAGGTAAGAACAACTTTTGTGGGCATTTTTGTATAGCTGCTTTTATTGGCATCACAAAATTTCCAGACGCACGATCTGTCAGCCCAACATTGAGTTTTGTAAAGTTATAGGTCGTGCGTTCTGACAGCTCATCTCGTAAAGTTTATGTTACGTCGATATAAAGTACGATCGGCGCACGACCGACCTAACGCAGTATTGCGATTTCAGCATAAGGCTTACAAGAACTCAAAAATATGGCGAACTGCCAATAGAAAAATATTTCCGTGTAAAGTTGTTTAATGAATTTCTAGATTTTTATATAATGGAGTTGAAGGAAGGATTCACAAACCATAGAAAAATACTAACTGGATTTCAGGCACTTTTTAATGATAGCACTTCAATAATTATTCTTAAATCCACCTTTGAGTTTTACGAGAAGTTTCTTAACTGTCCGGCATCGCAGTTGTTACCGAAGTGACATTATGGAAACAGTATATTAGCCGACAGGGCGTGTTACCAAAAAATGCTATTGAAGCGTATTGAAAATGCTCAGCACGGCTGAGTGTACCTTTTCGTGTATGATCGATCATGAAGTGTATGTTTTTTGATCGATTTTTTAGCAAAATTATCAAAACTCTATTAAACTCGCGTTATCACGGGGAAAAACGAATTGCAATAGCCAGTGTTTGAAATTGCTTGACTGTTTTCAATGTGGCTGGGAAAAGCGAATCAGCGAAAGTAAAAAGCAAAAGTTAAAAAATAAAATAATATTACATTGTATATTTAATAAATCACAACAAAAATAGTGTTGATACCTTTTTTAGCATTGGCGTTACAGATTTTGTATTCCTTATAAGTAGAGAAGGTAAAAATATGCAAATGCATATTGCATATGTATTTGCATATTTTGACACTTTTTAGTCGTTTTTACATATTTGCAACGATCGTGCTTATTAAAGCAT
Organism: Tetanocera ferruginea; assembly: GCA_958299015.1. Lineage (NCBI taxonomy): Eukaryota > Metazoa > Arthropoda > Insecta > Diptera > Sciomyzidae > Tetanocera > Tetanocera ferruginea. The sequence continues at coordinate 99,778,779 of OY282640.1, read as the reverse complement.
ATTTAGAATGTAAAATGAAAAAAAAAGTGTATGGCAACTTTTTTCTAATTGTGTGAAAATAAATTTGAGTACATCTGGCAGCATATTTATATTTTCGAACTACCACATAAATAGTTGTCTCTTTCTTACTTTCCCTGCAAGCACACTTAAATGCAATTGCGACTTGTAGCAATACGTAATATATTCGAAAAATTCGAAAGCTATGGAAGTCTGATTGCATTAGATAAAAAAAGGTGAATGCATAGAGGTTTTAACGCTTTTTCGGTGGTTTATAAAAAATGCCAAAAATTAAAGAAAATCGTGGTTCATTCTTAGCGCGCATGGTACAAGAAAATAAAAACGAACTAAAGAGTGATGGTAGTGTGCTATATTGCAAAAGATGTAATGTTTCCATAACTGGAAATAAAACATTTAATATAAAACAACATTTCTCAACTTCAAAACACAAAGAAAATTCTAAGAAACGGCACGCAGAGTCACCGCAGCAGCAAATTTTAATTAAGGAATGTGCGGAAAGATCTACAAACCCATTTTGTATGGATATATGTGGAGCTTTCTTGAAGTCAAATATTCCGCTCAAGAAAATATCAAATCCCCATTTCATTAAATTCATTGAAAAATATGCAAAGCAGAAAGTACCTAGTGAAAGTACATTGCGCCAGAAATACGTGCCCATACTATTCAATGAATGCATGCAAAAGATGTGCAATAAAGTGGAAAATAGTTGTTTGGATATCCATCGATGAAACGACAGATGTAGAGCAGCGCCTGGTTGCGAATTTTATATTCGGCATATTAGACGGAGATGAAGAAGAAAGGGGTAGATCTTATTTACTTAACGTATGTGAAATTGATGCAGCCAATGCAAGGAATATAGCAGCTTTCGTTAACGACTCCTTATTTCTTTTGTGGCCTAAAGGTATTTTTTTAAAAATTCTAAAAATAAAGAATAAAAAACGAATTGGCCGAAACGGCCACGGCGGCTTAAAATAAATAAATCTAAAAATAAAAAAATGAAATTTCTTTTCTTTATTTAGGAATTCAATACGACCATGTTTTGGTTGCAATTACGGACCATGCACCTTACATGGTGGCAGCGATGAGATCACTAAAAACTTTATTTTTCAAAATGCTACACATAACCTGCTTTGCTCATGGCCTTCACCGTGTTTGCGAGTACATTCGCAGCGAGTTCCAGGATGTTAATATTTTAATATCTTCCATTAAGTCAATTTTTGTAAAGGAAACATTAATCAATATTGGTTGAGAACACAATAAAACCTCCGCTAATATTTAAGGCACCATCTCGGCGAAAAAAATTTAGATCAGAATATCCTGAACTCCCATTGCCACCTGCACCTTCAACCGTTCGTTGGGTACATGGCTGAAGGCGGCTGTTTACTACGCCGATAATTTCTTTCAAATAAGATCTCTTGTGGATACATTGGATGATGAAGACAGTGAAGCTATTCATACGGCAAAAAAATTATTTATGAAAGAAACATTATGTTCCGATTTGGCCTTTATTAAGACCAATTTTTCGATAATTTATCGCTCCATTACCACTCTAGAAACAAAGAGTTTATCGCTCCAGTGTAGCCTGAAAGTGGTTAAAGATGTTAAAAGATATTTGAAAGAATTAAATGAACACAAGTTTTTAAATAAATTCAATTCAGTTTTTGCACGCAATGTAGGATTTAAGGACATTAAAATTGTCGAAAAAATTTTGTTTAAGAACAAACAAGTTTTTTGTGAGTATTTGAATAAACTAACGCCCGATGAATTGTCAAAATTGAAGTATTGCCCGGCAACTTCCTGCGATGTTGAGCGCAGTTTCTCTGCATATTCTTCGATTTTAACTGAAAAACGTAGAAAGTTTTCTATTGAGAATTTGAAGCAACATTTGGTTGTTTTTTGTTATTGTGAAAATGAATTAGAAAAAGATTTTTGATTCCATTCTTTTGCGTTCGTTACTTTTAATATGTAAAATAAGAATTTAAAACACTGTTAAAAACTGTTTTTCTTTTTATATAAATATTAACCCAAAGAATGCGTTGACAAAATTGCTCATTGATATCAAAACTCGTTTTCATTTTAAGGCGCTAAGTGTCTCCCTACTTTCTATTTTAATTTGAGAGATAAAAGAACTTTAAAAACAAAAGTACAATTATTTTTTTTATAAATTTATATATTTAAGTCCGTAAGTCTTAACATTAAATACAAATTTTTAAGTGAATATCTTTGATTTTTTTTTCTTCAATAAATTTGAGGTTCCTTTTTAACATTTTAACCCGTCAATTAAAACGCTCAAAGCATGCTTCTCAATATCAAAATTTTTCTCTATATGTTAATTTATTACGTTTTTAACTAGTCATTGCTGGTTATTTTATAATAAGATTTATTTTGTACCTAATATACATATACGTAAGATACTTGATACATAAACAAGCTTCCAGCAAAAATTATTCCATACACAATTTATAATATTGAATGTATGAATACATGTTCCGTTTCCAAAAACGAAAATTTTGTTTTATTTTTAATTGTATAGTTTCTTGATCGAGCATATTTTCCGATTTATCGAGCATATTTTAACGATTTTTCAAGCATATCAATGTTCTTAAAATGACTTCTATCGTGCATATTTTTATCTTCTCTACTTATAAGCTTTCAAATTCCTCAAAATCTATTTGAGGCCTTCCAAGGACTTGTCGGAATATTTTTTTTTTTTTTTTTGTAGTAAAACTAATTGGTGTCTTTAAAACAAAAACATCGATATGTCATTCAATATAATCAGACTTTTAATACCGAATATATGATGAAAATGAAAAAAGAGAGCCCTACGTTCGGCAAAAATTTTCAAAATTTTTAAATATCGATATACTTCCTGAGCAAAACATAAATGATATATTAAGAGCTTTATTTTTGTGATATTAAGGTGGTACATTAGGATGCTAGGAACTGAGATCTGAAGAGTAAGCACTATAACGGTTCACCTGAGGTCAATGACCTCTATAGAAGTCATATTGGTCTCTTTGAGACAAAAACATTGATATACCAAACTTTCCGACTGTAATAGTACGTTCACATTGAGCGATAATTATGTTAAATCGAGTTAATGAAGTTAAATCGAAAAACAATTTCTCAGATGAAGTTTTGATGAAGTTAAATGCGTGCAATTGTTGTTGGAAATGAAACGTGTTTAATCATTTAACATGTTAAAAAACGTGTTTCAACGAGTTCAAATGCTGGTGTGTGTACTTCCAAAACTGAAAACTGAAAAAAGCTTTATAATTTGACAAAATATGTCAATAAATTTGTCAAAAAATAAATAATATAAAATTTTATAAATTTTCAAAAAAAATTTTTCACATAATTGTATGTTATGAAGCAGGTTCTGCTCCTTTCCTCCTTATTTGCGAATGTTTCCATTTGAGCACACGATTGTGCAAGAATGGGAAGCGTTGGTTCACGGAATTCGTGATAAAAAAAGGACAAGTTCATCATCTGACGAAGAGCGCAGCAGCTACAGAGCAGAGAATTTTTGTCGTTTCAAAACATTTCTGTTTATTTATTTCAAAATGTAAACAAACAAGCCGTCAATTTTAAACAAGTTCAGGCAATGTGAACGATTGAGTTGAATGAAAAAGCTTTTTTGTTTAACATGTTAAATGAAGTCTATATGAACGTACTATAAGCACCAGAGATATGAAGAAATATGTCAATGCGCGGCCCCTACGTTCGGTCAAAAAAATTTTTTTTTCGTAATTGCCTTGCAGAAATGTGTCATATTCGCTGATATCCGGCGCACTTTTCTTTTTGCATAGGAAGCGGTACGGTCTCATGTTTATGTATATACGTTAAGGTGCCTTGAAAAAAAAAGTTTGATTTGTACCCATCCTAAAATGAACCTTGATGTATTTTATGATGATTCCCAATATATTTTGGCTATGCCGAAATCCGTCAGTGAGCTAAACCATTTTGCAAAAACCTCCAAAAATCATGTTTTCCGTATATATATTTACTCGTGTAATAGTTGTAAACAAATAAACTGTCTCAAATTATAGGCCTGAAGAAGTTCGTTCAATATGCATCAAAAATTTGAAAATATTTGCAATTGGGTTAAGTATAATGATGTTTTCATGCATTTTTTTTAAATTATTTTCACAAAAATTCAAATAAATTTATTATTTCTTATACGATCGCCGTTATCAAGATATCGTTTGAAAGGTATGCACTGCAGTCATATATTTTCGACATTTTTCTTTGTTTAATAAAGTGTGGCTCTTATTTTATTTCTCCATTTGTGTGCAGTTTACGTGAAAATAAAATTTTTAAAATCTAAAATACTGTATTTTTTTTATTTCAAGCGTTTGTTTCAATGTAGAATTTTTGAAAATGATATAAAAAACTAAGAAAAAAATCATGAAAAACATCATTATCTTTAATCCAATTGCAAATTTATACAAATTTTTGATGCAGATTGAAAGAACTTTTTCAGGCCTATACTTTGAGACAGTTTATTTATTTACATCTATTACACTAGCCAGTTTATATACGGAAAACATGATTTATGGAGGTTTTTGCAAAATGTTTTAGCTCACTGACGGATTTTGGTATAGCCAAAATATTTTGGAAATGATCATAGAATACATCAAGGTTCATTTTAAAATGGGTACAAATGGAACTTTTTTTTTCTTCATACAAGTCGAGGCACCTTAATATACGTATATTAAGCCGGATCGAAATTTAGATATGGCCGGACACCGGGGGTTCTCAAAAGAGTTTTTAAGGACAACAAATTTCAAAATTTTTTTTAACCAATATTTGTGTACTATCACTATCTTAACTTTTTTGCTTATCTTGGGTATGCATTCTGAAGAAAAAAAAAGTTTTAATCAAAAAATTTGTTTTTTTGACCAAAAAAAGGGTTTAGGAGAACCAAAACCGCTCCATGGGGATATCTCCGATCCAAAAAAAAATGATGCAGAAATAGTTTATAAGAGTTCCTCTAACTTTTGAGTCGGTGTCCGGATGACTTTTTTTTTCTCCATACAAAATCGATCCGGCTTAACGTATATGTGTCTTATGCCATCTTCTTTCTTTTTTTTTTCTTTTGGTTTTTTTTTTTTGTATTTTAATAGTTCAATAAAGTTAATAAAGACAAAATTCCGAAAGAATTAATATTACAATGCATAAAAGAAAATATTTTATGAGATTAATGCAAATGTAAAATACAAAAACAAATTTAATAATAAAAAGAATATGTTATAATAATTGTAATGATAAAAAAAAATTTGATAGTGGAAATAAGGAACATGGCAAACGATGTCATCTCATGGTTCATAGCGTGGTGGTTGTCTCAGTGGTCGCCCATAGCGAGAGATTGGTGCTTGTGGTTGGACTCCTGTTGGTTCGTTCGTGACAATCTTTGGTGTTGTAGCCAGTTTTGCCAGATTTTCAGAGAGCTCATTCTCGTTTTTCCATGCATTTCCGAAAATTTTTTCCGTTTTTGCTTCACGTTTTCCCGTTTTTTTCCCCTTTTTAAAAAGTATGTATAAATATGTAAAATTAGAGAATAATTAAAATTTTTCTTTTCTTAAGTGTTTTATTTCATTTAATTCAACAACACGTCAACAAATTAATACTATATAAAAAAATAATAAAAAGTAGTTAAAAATATGACTTAAAATATTTCACATTTAGTTATTGAACATTTCACTTGAGTGTAACTGCAAACACTCTTTTTGTATTTCTAAGTTTATGTAGTTTTGACCAATTGTAGTTTAATAAGACCAATTGTTTAATTTTAGAAAACATTTCAGTTTTATCAAAATTTCATGTTTAAAATATGATGCCAGAAATCTTGCACGTTTTGGGAATATTTGATTCATCAATATTTCTTAGTGACCTATATTCTAAGTCAAGATCATTCAATTGAGAGTTTTTAAATAAGTCAGGAAAATATGAACACAATGGGATTAATGAAGAATATGTCTTATTTTTTTAAACTAAAGGATTTACAAATCAAAAAAGTATAAAAATGCTCCATCTTTGCCCAAAAAATTAAATCTTTTTAAAATTTCAAGGCAGTTATGAAAAAGTTTCTGCAATTTACTTTGAATAAATTAACTTCGTCATCTCCTCCATTGCATATCAGAAGCAATGTCTTTAAGCTTATCGCTTATAAAAAGACCAATATATAATTCGCTCATTGCACAGTGCGAAATTTTAACAATCTAGGTGGACAAAAGTATTTTTTCAAATGTGTGTGTATACGACAAATACTTCTAGATGTATTTTGGACGCCGATTTCAAATATGAACTCCGATTTCCTCTATTAGCTCCAGTTTATGAGTTATTGGCGAAAACATAAAAATTGGTTTTTTTTCTAATAAATTAAGTGTATCATTTTAATAATTGACCGATTGCATAATACTGATGTGTTTTTATATAAAAATAGTAGACCTTTCAATTCAATTGGTTTTAGAAGTTTTGAAGATATCGGCCTTCAAAGTTAAAAATACTTTAAAATTTGACACAATTAAATTAAAAAATTTATTCATATGTTTATATTCCAAATGTAACAAAATAAAATTAAATTCATATAAATACATAAATCTTTAGTTTTACAAAAAAGCAGTTTGCCAATTAAATAAAATGGATTTATTCTTCAGTAAGAGATTCATCACTTTCGGAATGGGTTTCATTGTTGCTTGATGAATTGACGTCGTCCGCAATATAGATATAGAGAAGAAATTTGCATCCGTTTGGTGATCGTCAGAAAACCTTTGTCTATACTTTTTTGGTCAGCTCCATCACAGCCCCATTTAAAAATAATTTCAACATTTCTTGTTTCGTTTAAGTCCTTGCTTTCAAAATTCGTTTTTTGAACCTTCACCAATCTTGTCACTCTGTGGTCAATAAGAGATTGGAGCGGAATTTCCGCATATGTTTCCGTAATTTCTAATCCAGGTGGATTATAAACTTGCTTAGCCTGTCTTACTTTATAATAAGGTGAATATAAGTTATCTCTACGGGCCTTCGCTCCGTTGCGAATGGTCATATATTGATCGGTTGATAGGTTTGCATCTATCATTAAAGCAAGAGCCTCATCTGCGGAGTAATTCGGTGCTTGTTTATGAAGAAGCTCACGTGACTTCTTCATAATTTTTCCTCTTTTCGGAGATGAATTTGATAATTCTTTTAATATCATTGCGGAGTCTTTATCCCCCTCAAGTCTTAATACTACTTCAGCAGCAAACTTTAATTGTTCGCCACTACTTCCGTCAAAAAGTGTCTGAACGTTTCTCTTTTTACACTTAGAGCTGCAGTCATTAAAAGAGTTTGGACTTCTGCCGGGTCCACCAGCTTGAGGTAAAACTATATTGGGGAATTGAAGGCTTCCCTGAAACCATAAAATATTTTCAGACACAAAACGGTCTTTCAATCTTCCAGAACGATTCCATTTAGTCTTCATTGTATAGCAAAATCTTTTGACTTTAGACTTCATGGTAGACTTATCACCAGGCTTTAAAGTCGAAGTATCAACTAGTTGAAGAATATGACTCATCACAGCATCAACTTTTTGCGAACTGCAATTTTTAATCCATATATCAAACAGCATCTGATACGGAATTTGTAGTGCCATTTTCAGTCAGCCGAAAAAATCCAATTTGTGCAAAGTTGTGCAATTTAGAAAGTCAATAAAATAATCTTTAAATTCCCGAGCAACTGAAAATGGAATAATGCAGAATAATAACGTTCATTGCTCTTTCTTTCTAAGTAAAAACAAAACGCTCCAAACAATACTTACATATTATATTTTCTGCACTGGATTTAAAGTAAAACTTCTAAAGGTAAACTTTTTGTGAATATCTGTTAAAATATATCAACACAAAGCTATTCACTTCCTTAAATGTGCGATCTTGCGTATTTGCTTGTAACACAATTAAATAAAATTGAACTTATAACAAGCAAGGTAATCATCACCGCATTAATGCGAAAACACATGTTGACTTTCAGCCACTGCTATAACGGTATTTGTTTTTTGTGCTCTCTCTTTTATCCATCTTACATAGATAGAACATATTTATATAATACTAGCTGACCCGGCAAACGTTGTTTAGCCTTCAATTTTTATTTTCACTGAAAGTGTGGTTCCGTTGCAAAGTCGTAGTGGATTGATATTTAGAAGAAGTATGTTAGGTGCACTGAACCGACACATCAAATATTGTTCAAATACCGTTAACCGCAGCTGAAACAAAGTATTTTTTATTTTTGATAGCTGACCCGACAGGCGTTGTCTTGTCATAATAAAAAAAAATTTGTGTTTGTTTTGTGAATTTGTGAACAGCTGTTGCAAATGTGTAGAAATAGTTAAAAAGGGGGAAAATGCGTTTTTTTTAATGATAATTTTTATTCATATAGGTTTGGGTATATTTTGATTTACATTTGATTTGAAAATAAGTACAATGAATCTCATGGTGTTAAATTTCCAATTTAAAGAAAAGAAATATTTTTTCGATTGCTTAACTGTGATAACATTATTTCGTTTATTGCAATGCTCTGTGATACCGACATTTTGACGTAGAATTACGTCTTACAGCGCGGTTTGTATGGGGTCGTTTTAATAGATTTTTTCAAGGTCATTAGGCAACTTTTTGACGAATACTTTAGGGTATACCTACAGTCTTTAATACTCATTGTTCAAAGATAATATATATATTAAAATATCAGATATATCCTGCGCTGAATGAATATCTAATTTTGGATTTTGTCACTAATATATTAAAGTCACAAAATAGTAAAATATAAGAAGAACTAGTAAGGTATATCTTCGACTTGGCCGAAGTTAAAATACCCCCACGGCCGATTCGTAATGGTACAAAATTTTAAATTGCAGCTCTTTTTGTATGAGATTTAAAAAAATGTTACACTGAGGGAAAAATGTGTTAATTGTTTTGTTTTTGAAATAGAGCTTGAAACAAATTCATTAAAATTAAACACAACTGCTTTTAAAGTTAAATTCAAAGCAAAAGTTTTTGTTTTTTAAACAATGTTTTTGTTATGAAGAATTTAAAGCATATATTTTAAAATTTAAAACAAATATTTTAAAGCATATTTTTTCCGATGCCATTTTTTTGGTTTTTCCGAGTTTTTAGCATCGGATTCACAACCAGCTACCACCGGGACCCTCCGCATACCAAATGTTAACTCCATTCGATGAAGTTTACATTTTAAATACTTTAATATTTAATTTATTAGTTTTTATTTTATCATATGTTCGATATATGTCAAACCAATTCAAAAAATTCAAAAATAGTCATTGTTTTCAAATTTTTGTTTGTTTTTTTTTCAAAGTAATAATAAGAGAAAATTAAAAAAAGAAAGTAGTTTAAAGGTAGTTGAAAATTAAACACATTTGTTTTAAATTTTGTTTAGTAGAAACACAAAGGCGTTAAATTTCTATTTGAAAATTTTTTGTTTAATTTTAATGTATGTTTTTTTTCTCAGTGTACTATTTTGTTGACGTCTAAAATATATTCATATCAAATTATTTTCCTGCAATGTAAATTTTCCTGCAAAGTAAAGAGGCAAAAAGCCACTTTATAAAGTTTTCGATTTGGGGTTGAATGGAAGGTGAGCGTGTTCTTGAGTTGTTGACGCCAGTTTTTCTAAGACGCCTCAGTTTTGAAATAATATACACAAATGCCCAATTTCAGTTCAGTAGCTTAAATATTAGCCTATTTATACAGTTTTCGCTCTTATGGGTTGTAAGGGAGGTGGGTGTGTTCTTAGGCAGATCACGCCCACTTTTCTTCCACAATTTAGTTTTGATATAAAATACAAACGTATCAAATTTTGTTCCTGTAGCTTAAAGAGAAGCCTTTTATAGAATTTTAAATTGTGGGGTTATTTGTGAGGGGTGAGGTGGGCGTGTTCGTGGGTGGATGACGCCCATTTTTCTAACACGTCTTAATTTTGATATTTAATGAAAAATATCTAATGTTACTTTTGTAGCTTTGACAGCAGCCTATTTATATAGTTTTCAATTTTGGGTTTTTTTTTTTTTTTTTTTTTTTTTGGATTCGCCAAGGGAGTGTGAAATCTCATGAATACGTATAGCCCGTACTATACGCATGCACGACTTACATTCTACAACAGTCCGGATTAACCGGAAAAGATAGAATGCACCTACGTACTAAAACACACAACCAGTTGGCTAAGTATGAATTTCCACTAAGCACATTAATTGGCTTTTCAGCGGAACTTAAAAATTTTATACAGAAACACGAATTTATTAAGAATTTATGAATTTGAATAAGTAAACAACATCAAATAAGTAGTAAACTTTACATAAAACTCTAAAACAAAGAGACCAAAGTAACTATAAATAATATGAATATTAGTAAGTTTGCGGCAACTATCCAACCCAAGATCCTACGTGGAAAAGAGAGTAAACTCTTAAACACCAAACCAATTCCAATTATAACGGAGATATATACGTGTTAATATGTACAAACATATATGTGTATATATATACGGGTCACTATGTAATTTTGGAACACCGTGCTAATGTTATTAGTTGGATATGTATTTGGGCCAACGCAGGCATAAACTTGCATGGAAAAGAGATAAACTCTTGCGCACCAAACTAAGTAACTAATAAGTCAACTGAATAAGAAAAATTTTAAAATTTTTTTATTAAAAACAAACAAATTAAAGCATACATATCGTATTCGATGGTGTTTACTTCATCAAACGCAATATTATAAAGGAAAAACAACTGAAACGGTCTCGAATATATGGAATAACTCCAGCCAACATTTTAACAGAATATAACAATATTATTAACCGAGTTAATGTTTGAAACAAAATTCTAAAATGTATCAATTATTTAAATGTAAAATCATTTTCCGTTTCAAGGCATACACCGAATCACAAAAATTAATTAAGCTGTAGCTATTGTTGAAATCACTACACATACATCGTAAAGGGTCATGAAGGGCAAAATTTGAAGTGCACTGGCTCAACTTAAAGAGCACAAAATGTCTAGAACCTCTTCTTGGGATGTTAAAGTTAAGAGATGAGAGAATATATTGGGAGTCAATTTCACCACAAAGTAATTTATATAGGAATGTGACATTAAGCACCATCCTTCTGCAGCTCAGGGAAGGCAGTAAAATTTGTTTAAGGCGGGTTTCATACGAAGGAAGAATAATATCTGGGTTCCAACGATGATGACGTAAAGCAAAAAGTAAAAACTGTTTTTGAACCGATTCTATGGCATCAATGTGGACGTTATATTGAGGGTTCCATACTACGGAAGCATATTCAAGAATAGGTCTTACGAGAGATATATATAGTAATTTAGTTGTGAAGGCATCATTGAATTCTTTCGCCCATCTTTTAATGAAACCAAGAACACCTCTAGCCTTGTTTACAGCCAAATTTATGTGGAGATTGAAGCGAAGTTTTGGATCCATAATTACACCAAGATCAACAAAACTATGAACAATTTCTAAATGGATGTTATTTATAGTGTAATTTGTGCTGTGAGCAGTTCTACGTGAGAAGGTCAATGATTTGCATTTTTTTAAGTTAAGGTTTAATAGGTTGAAGTTACACCAATCCACTAGTCTTTTTAAATCAGATTGTAAAAGGTGTTGTTCGTCGAGTGACTTGTAGGTAAGAAAAAGTTTCACATCGTCAGCATACATTAAGACGTCACAATGTTTAATTGCCGAGGGAAGGTCATTAATAAATAGTAAGAATAAAACCGGTCCAAGATGACTTCCTTGCGGAATACCAGATGTAACCATAATATTTTGTGATAGAGAATTTTTATATAAAACTTTTTGAAAACGTCGCGATAAATAAGATTCTATCCAATTTAGCAATTTTACAGGAAACCCAATTAGCTTAAGTTTATTCAATAGAAGATTATGATTGACGCTGTTAAAAGCTTTGCTTAAGTCCGTATAAATAACGTCAGTCTGTTTTCCCAAAGTGAAACCTTTTATTACACGAGTTGTAAGCTCCAAAAGGTTTGTTGAAGTTGATTTGCCCTTTAAAAAACCATGCTGAGTGACAGAAATGGAAGATGAAACGAAGTGGGTTAGTTGTTCAGTTATGATTTTCTCAAATAATTTAGGGATTGCGCTTAATTTGGCGATGCCTCGGTAGTTAGTGACATCAATTTTGGAGCCAGATTTATGAAGGGGTATAATATATGAATCTTTCCATATAATGGGAAAATGTCCACTTTGCAGGGATATATTAAATATGTTTGATAGAGGAGCACACAGGTTGCTAGCACATTCCTTTAGAATGCAACTCGGAATTTCATCAGGGCCAGTCGAAAAAGAGCATTTAACTTGACGAAGGTTTTGCATAACAATAATTGAGTCTATTACTGGAGTTTCAAAAGAGCTAACTGGAGGTAAATAAGGATGCTCAGAACACATATTAAATGGTATGTTGGAGTAAGTTGATTTGAAGAAGTTTGCAAACATGTTGGAAATTACACTTTCACAAGACGATTTCTGTTGATTGAATCTCATAAGGGGTGGAAAGTTGGAAGCCTTACGTTTTGAATTAACAAAAGTATAGAAGAGTTTCGGATTATCATTAAATTGAGATTTGATGTTGGCTATATAAACAGAATAACACTGTTTATTTAATAGCTGGTATCTGCAACGACAAGATGAATAACAAGCAAAGTCAATATTAGAACCAGATTTTTTATATTTTTTAAATAAGCGATTTTTTAAATTTTTTGGATGATGTTCATCTTCCGGAAATGATACAGGGTTTGAGCGATTGAGATATACAGTAGTCCATCTATCTACAAATACAAGGTCCAGCGTTCTATGGTTTTTATTAAAAGTACTATTGACTTGTTGAAGACACAGGTCAGATAACTTATCTAAAAAATCATTTATCCAATTACTAGTGGAAACAGGTGTAAGAAATGAAGAGTCATCTGTCGAATTCCAAGACACAAAGGGTAGGTTAAAATCGCCCAACACAATAAGAACATCATTATTTTTTAACATATTATGAACTTGCTCGATGGCGTTTATATGTCTTAAGTAAATTGATATGTCACAATTTGGAGGAATGTAAGAACAGGTAAGATAAGCAATGCAATTATTTAATTTAACTGAAACACAAATAAACTCCAGTTCACTAGTGTCGAGAATTGTTAATTCATCAGATGCAAACGAGATATGAACAGCTATCAGAACACCACCACCGATCTTATTATAACGGTCTTTACGGAAAATTTGATAATTTTTACACATTATTTTAGAATTAAGAATATTAGAGCGAAGCCAAGTTTCCGTGAAAATTATAATGTTATATTCGAAATCAAAACTGTTAATGAACATTGCAGAAAGTTTGGAATTAAGACCCCTTACGTTTTGATACACAAGTTCTAATTTAGACTTGCGATTTGTAAATCGTTTTTTGGATGAGATTGCGGGCTATTTCGCGGGCGAGGCAAGTGTACTACATTTACTAACCGCGGATTATTTTTGAATTCGAATTCGCGTACGATTGTAATTCGCGGCCAGAAACTTACATCAACAATAGTATTAAATAAATTTTCTGGAACTGTCAATCTAAAGGAAGTAGTCGGACGTGTGTTTACATATTTGAATTTATGAATAGAAATAGAAAGAGTCGATGAACATTTCAACTTTGATTTAATGAAAAAATCTATATCATTATCTGTTGTATCAGATGCTAAGCGGGAAACAAAGATTGATTTAGTTGGAGGAATAGCAATCAAAGGTTTAGGAACAGAAATGTCAAAAGTAATTGCAATTTGTTGGACATCAGCAACAGTAGGAGCAAGAGAAGCAGCTTGTGCATACGATATTTCAGGCAAAGCGAGAGGTGGAGCTGATAACGGAAAAGGAGCAAACATAGACAAATTTGCCGAAGAAGAAAGAATAGGAGGAAGAGCATCCGTGTCCATGTCGTCAACGTTGTCTTGTTCTATAGAAGGTTGTGTTGGTGTCGAGTCAGTTTTCTGTTTGCTTCGAAGGGTCATATGTTTCTTTTTTCGCATTGGTGAAGGAATTGACTCATCAATATATTTAACTTCATTGAAAAGAGTTTGATATTTTAAAAATTTATCAGAAAGTGAAGAAAGTTCTCTACTTATTTCCGAGAAACCTTGCTTCGTTTGCTTAAAAAGCTTATAAAAGTTAATGTCGGCCAACCTACACTTCTCACAAGACCAACGCAACCCTTTACCTTCATCAATGGCATCTGCCACTCGACCTGACACTCCTGCACACTTGATGTGAACAATATTGTCACATAACCAACATGACAAAAATCGTTCATTTTCACCTTTAGCGGAGCAGCCAGGCTTAGCACAAACCATTGTGTTGTATGGGAGGTGGGCGTGTTCGTTGGTGTATGACAACCATGTTTCGAACACGCTTTAGTTTTGATATGAAATGAACAAATACTAAATTTTATTTATGTAGCTTTGACACAAGCCTCTTTATATAGTTTTCAATTTCGGGGTTGTATGGGAGGTGGGCGTGTTAGTGGGTGGATGATGCCCATTTTTCAAATACACCTGAGTGTCGTTGTAGATTACACAAATACCGAATTTAAGTTTTGTAGCTTAAATATTTGCTTCTTTATGGAGTTTTCAATATTGGGGTTGTATGGGAGGTAGGCGTGGTTTTCATCCGATTTAGCCCATTCTCGAAGTTGATATTAGTTTTTTAGAAAAAAGCTTAAATATCGAATTTCAGTACGATAGCTTCAAAATTACGGCTGCAATCGTGTCCACAGACAGACAGACGGACAGACAGACAGACGGACATGGCTAAATCAACTCAGGTGGTGATGCTGAGCAAGAATATATATACTTTTCTATACCTACCACGCCTCCTTATGGGCGTTACAGACGTCGTAACAAAATTAATATACCCCTTCGCAGTACGCGTGGGGGTATAAAAATGCATGTTTTTATATTAGAAAATCAATCAGCTGCTTATAATGTGTCTGCTGCTTTCTTTGTTTTTCTTTCGTTGTTTATGCTTGTATTGCTTTTGTTTTGCACGAACTGATTGGTTCGCTTTGGCAGCATTGTAAGCATTGGGTTTATGTATGCACTACTGTTCTAGTATACTATTTTGAAACCAGAGGTCTTTTCAACTCAGTCAATGAACTCAAACTGTCAAATTTAACGAAATGGGTCTGTGATCCGGTTAAATTTAACTCTTATCAAAAAACGAGTTGGATCATATTACGTTTAATGCTTTTTCCCAATAGATGGCGTAAAATTGTAATTTTTGTTTTTAATGCAAATTAATTTGGATTCCACATCCCACTAGCACAAGCGAGTGTAGTTCGCAAACTATACATCGAACAGAGACGAAAGTGTAGCTCGCAAACTCAATATCAGACAGAGACGAGAGGAAAGGACATGTGCTCAGCGTGAAATATAGACACCATACGATTTTTTAAAAATCTGAGTCTTTATTTTAATTTGAAATTAGTAGTTAAACTGACTATAGCTCGCAAACTATATATCGGGCAGAGACGAAAGTGTCACCAATGGAAAGTGCATTTGCTTCGCCTTCTTTTCAACTAAGTCAATGAACTCAACCTATCAAACTAAACGAAATGATCGAAAAAATTTGAATTTTTTCTTGTTTTTTTTTGCTTGCTCATTAAATCATACTTACATTTTAACTTTTTCTTTGTTTTGGCCTCGATAAGTAGTCCATAATTGAGTGTTGTTCATTTATTTGTTAATTTTCGGAAGATCAATAAAAATACGTGCAAAATGGACAAAACAATAGGACCAAAGAAGCGAAGTAGAAGAGGTTACAACTTTAAAGGAGCTCTACATCTACACTTACGATACTATCGAAACTGTTTCTTTTTTGTTTTGTTATCTTGAGCGAAAACAAATAATGCTGATGGTATTTGTGGTGGCAATTGACCATGCGAGAAGCTTGGATTTTCAAGGTTAATGCCTCAAACACTTCTCTCAACCAATCATGATTTTTGTAATTTTGTGCAATGTTTGGAAAAACCTTACGGATGAGTTCGGATTTTGATTCGGTGAACTTGCAGAAAGCGACGGGAAATTGAATACAGTCGGTCGAAATGTGAACCGGGATTTTGTGGTTGCCAATTTCCAGCAATTGTTTTGAAAATACTTCTCCAGATTGATCGTTCTGCAGCTCGACACGCATGCTCACAGTCAATTTGAGTTTCTTGACGTGTTTCCACAAAACGGACGACTTCAAACACGCATTAAGTTCATCGGCTGGAATTGGTCGTGGAATCACTGGCAATAATTGACGAAAATCACTTTGACTTTTTATGCGCCATTGTACACTCATCCCAAGCGATCAGTTTGCTTTCTTGCAAAACTTTGGCCATCGCACTGTTCTTGGAAATGTTGCATGTTGAATTTTCATTGATTTGCATATCCAATGGCGACTTGTGCTGATTGAGCAGTTCGACCGCCTTCCAACAACGTAGCTGCAATTCCTGATGAAGCAAGTGCAAGTGCAATATCATTCTGCGAGCGCATCGTTGCCAAAATCAACGTGAACAAAAAAGTTTTCCAGTTCCACCGGGAGGGTACAAAAAAAAAATCCCTCCAGTTCCATCGTTCACAACTTTCATAAGAGTGTTATACGCATATTTTTGTTGTCGATACAACAGTGGACGGCTCGTTCGAACTAATTCCCTCAAGGCTTCGCAATCATGGGAGCTGTCATGCCTAAGTCACATAATGCCTTGTTCGACATCATCAAGCACATGTCCTCAATTAATATCAAAGCCTCGTTGTAAATTTCCTCGCTCAGTTGCAAATTTGGATGTGATTTTCTAATACGCATCTGATGCAAAATATCATCACACATGGCATCTTTGTATTTGCTCCACACATCAGTTGGCTTGGATGGGAAGCCTTTCGAGATAATTATCGAAAACAGTGTTCGTTTTTGATGAGGATTTGACGAAAGCGCAGCATCTCCGAGGGCGTTTATCCAATGAATGTCATTTTCTAACAATCGCAAACGTTGACACGCTTCTCTATATGTGTCACACAGTTAACCATTTATAGTTCGCAAATCTTGGAATGCTGTTGGGCCACGAACGTTGACTAACAGCAAACGTAAATAAAAGCACTCATCGTGTCTTGGATGGACTGTGTAAATGCGACCTAATGAGCCGGTGGAAAATAAATTGGGGTAACCTGGAACTGGATTTCCTTGTTTCCGCCGTTGAAATTTCTTTGACGATTGATTCCAAGTGTATTACCTTGGAAGTGGAGAATTTTTCTTTATGTAAAAAACTTTTGTAGACTGTTACAAACATTTTAAAAAAAAATTAGCAAAACCAGCCCAGGCGTTCTGCGATTTTAAATATATATATCAAAACAGTGGGCGCAAAAGTGGGCGCAAAAGTGGGCGTGGTCAATTTTTCTTTCAGTAAAAACTTAAATTGGATTCCTACGAACATTTAAAAAAAGAATTAGCCAAATCAGTGCAGCCGTTTTCCGATTTTATATAAATCAAAAAAGTGGGCGTAAAAGTGGGCGTGGTCAATTTTTCTTTCCGTAAAAACCTAAGTTGGACTACGACAAACATTTAAAAAAAAAATTATCCAAATCGGTCCTGCCATTCTCAACTGATGCAATTACCAACGAACGACATTTGATTTTTATTTATAAAGATATGTAAAAATAAACCATTTCTGAAAACTTTTTTTTTTTTTTTTTTGTCCACCTGCATTGTTAAAATTTCGCACTGTGCATCGGCAAAAAATTATTTATATATTGGAGAGTGACGTCTAAGACAGTTAAAAGTGAGTCAATGGATTCTTTCTTCATAAAAAAATCTAATATTGTTTTTAAAGAAAGTTAAATTTTTTCGTATAACATGTGAATTCTGACATCTCCTGACTGCATTTGCAAGTTCAGTTTTGTGAAGAGTGGCAAAACAAAATTTAAAAAGTCAAAATACAAACTAGAGACTGGTTTTTCCAACTGCCGATATATTTTTTGCACTCAATTTTGTTGACGCTGATAATTCGCTGATTCAGATAGTAATACATTTACATGAGATGTCAGACTAATTCAGAAACATTATATTACATTCATATGTGTTTGAAATTCTTAACATATATGTTTGATTGGCTTCTTGAAGAAATTTAATTTTTCGCAGTAAAATGGAGTCAACCTTATTTTTCCCGTTTTCCCTTTTAAGTCGAAAAATCCCGAAAAACGGGGAAAAATCCCTCTTGTGACAACACTGGTTGTAGCTAGTGTACTTGTTACATTATTGCTGGAAGCTGAAGTTTGCGATGTTGTAATTTGTTCGTTATCATATTCGGGGTTAATGGCTACTGTACGCGGTGTTGAGATGTGCGCTTTTGTTGGTGCGATGTGTATTATGTTGCGCCTTTGAAACTTCCCTTGGTCAGTTCTTATAACGTACGATCTTGGAGCGTTTTTGTAATAACTTTCTACCGTACAGCTTATCCAGTCTCAACGCGCTCGTTGTATTGGAACACTTTCGCCTGGTAAGATGTCTTTTGCTTGCTTGTTTTTTCGTTGTAATATGCACTTCTTTAACATCAACTTTGCTATCTCGACATAACGCTCTGCTAGGCCATTTGAGCGTTGGTAATTGGGACCTGATGTTTGGTGCTGTATATCTTAGGACTAAGCAAATTTTGCGAATTCCTTAGATGAGAACTGTGGTCCGTTATCTGATTCTAATACGGACGGTATTCCATGTGCAGCAAACCATTTTTTTAATGACTTCTTCTGATGTGGTGTACTTTAGTTGAGCAAAATAAAAGTACCCGGGGTAACTGTCGACTATCAAAAGGTATTTGTTGAAATAAGTCAACCGCTGAAATTTCCCACGGCAGCGTTGGAATTGTTTTAATGACTTGTGGTTCTCTTTGTTTAGCTGTTTGAAGTGATTGGCACACCACTCATGGTTCAATGAAGTTTTTTTTATCTTTGTGCACTCCAATCCAAAATACTGTTGATCTGGCTCTGCATAGACAACGCTGAATTCCTAAGTGACCGCTGTGTATGATTTTCGCTATGTCATTTCGCATTGATTGTGGAATTAACACTTAAGATGCTTTGTATACTATTCCCTCATCTATTCTGAGCTCGTCACACCATCAGCTTCTGCTTAGTTGAGGTTTTTAAGCACTCAATTGAGTTGACTTCTATTTTGTCATCTGGCGAGTTGTTATTAAGGTTTTTGTAGTCTCTGCTAATCGTGTCCGCGAGTTTTATTCCTGTGCCTTTCCGATATATTACCTGAGGGGAGTATGGCAGTATATATATTCAAATTTTTTGTATTCATGGTGATGTTGAGTGTAAAGGTCTTTTAAAGATGGCGTCAAGAGGCTTGTGATCCGATTCTATTATGAGTTTCTTGACCTATATATATTCATTAAACTTCTCACAAGCAAAGCGAATTGCATTTGCTTCCTTTTCTTTTTGAGCGTAGTTTTGTTGGGTTTTGGTCAAAGATTTGGAGGCGTAAGCGATAGGTTGCTCATTTTGCAAGAGTGTTGCTCCAACACTTGATTTGCTAGCATCAACTTCCAATTTTACATCCAGGTTGGTGTCATAGAACCGTAATAATGAAGCGGACGCTAATTAATTCTTTAATTTTAAAAATGCATTTTCTTGTTCAAGTGACATTCGTAGTGAAGATGTTATTTCGGAAAGGTTGGGGATAAATTTGGCGAGGTAAGTGACCATTCCCAATGAACGTTGCAGTTGTTTCCTGTTTTCTGGTCTCTGTATCTGGTTTATGGCTGCAGTTTTGTGTGGGTCTGGCATGATTCCATCTGCTGTTAAAATATATCCTAAGAATTAAACTTCATTAGATGAAAGTATACATTTTTATTTATTTAATTTTATACCAGCGTTTATGAGAATTTTATTACAGCCATCGTATGTTGTTCCAGCTGATTTGGAGATTCCGCATGTATGAGTACGGCATCCATTAACACTTCTGTGATGACACAGCCATCGAGTAGTTGCGCCATCAACTTCTGGTTTACCTCTGGAACTGATGCTAGACCAAATGGGAGTCTTCTATTGGAGTATCGGCATCATGGTGTTGCCATGGTCAGGTATTTTTTGGTATGATATGACACCTCGCTTTGCCAGAAAACCTTTTTGAAATCTAATAAAGTGAAGTACTTAGATTGTTTTATTTATTTGCTGTTATTTCTTCCACGGTTTTAAGTGGGTGATTTCGGCGTTGTATGTTTTTATTCACGTCAGTTGGGTCTAAGCCTTATCTAACCTTGCCTATTCAGGGGTGTCATGGAAACTGACACAGAATTGCGAAATGTCGGAATTGAAAATCGATATCTGTTTTAAATGGTGTCATGAAACCAACTTGATTTTGCATTTTTCGACAATTGGCAAAACCGATGATCGAATCAGCTGATTCGTTCAGCTGTCAACAAAATTGTGTTCGAATTTTTTGATTCAAGTTGTGTTTTACAAGTATCATATAAATTGGGTCGTTCATCTATACCTGCTGTGCTGAAACTTGCAGCCGCACTGCGGTTCTTTGCAGAGGGCTCTTACCAAGGCTCTGTTGGTAACGATGTAAATGTTTGTTTAGCCAGATCTACTGTCTCTATGACATTAAAAGAAGCCCTTAATGCTCTGGAGATTTCGATTTGCCGAAGCTGGGTAAAACTGACGATGAACGACGTCGAAAAGCAGAGGGCAAGAGACTATTTTTATGATAAGATCCGCATTCCAGGCATAAAAGATTGCATTGACGGGACACATATAAGGATTGTGAAGCCGACAATTGGTGAACATTTATACTTTAACCGTAAAGGGTATTTCAGCCGAAATGCGATGATTGTAAGTAAAAATGTTAAGTATAATTTATTAAGGCATTGATAAGTTTTGTATCTCAGATTTGTGACAACGATATTATAATCGAGGAATCAAAGCACAGTACCCCAGTTCAAGCCCCTATCTTTTGTTTGGAGTATAAGCAGCGCTCGACAGTATTACATGAGACAATATGAGGCTGGTGATAGGAAAAAGTGATCACATTTCATTTTTTTTTTAAAGTACAAAAATATAGCCTTTGTTTTCTTTGGAATCCATTCAGAACCTTATACTAAAAATAAGTAGAATTTTAGGCACACTCTACTCTTTTAAGTATGCAAGGTTAATGGTAGCAGGTTAATGGCAGAACTAACGATTAAGAATTCTTCTGCTTCAGTTCTTGACATTCAAACATTACAATTTCGAGATTCAACTGTTCTTTTTTAATTTGATTTTTTTCTTGCGCACCGAAAACCACTAATCGATCCTTCAGCTCTGTCACAGCCTTTGAAATTGATTCGGAGTTTTTATCAACTGCGCGATATATATTTATATACCTTAGCTAATTCTCTGAGGATACCGTGACTATTTGTATCTATTTTGCGGCAAACTTCAAATCTGTATATTCCGATAAAAGTTCAGACGCCTGTGAATGATCAGTGCCTGATTCTATTTGCGATATTGAAAGCATTAATTTAACCGAATATGACATAGAACTTTCCCTCACAAATATCAAAGGAAAATGTCTGAAGGTCCGGACGGTATTGCACCCTATTTGCTAAAATTAGCTTATCCCTTGTGTTAAGTCTTTGATAAATCGCTTGCCAGTGGGATATTTCTTGATACTTGGAAAGAACCTCACATTGTTCTTTTTCATACATCTGGTCCGAAACAAGACGTTTGTAACTATCGAGCTATATCTATAATCTGTGCAATACTTAAACTTTTCGAAAAGATCGTTTACGAAAAGATTGTAACTTCAACATTTTTTGTTAATGTTTTGTCTGATTATTAACATGGATTCCGAGTTGGTAGATCAACTGTTACTAATCTAGTTTTATTTTTTAATTATGTTATACTTCACCTTGCCTTTTTCTTTTTTTTTGGATTCACCAAGGGATTGTGGAATCTACATCGATACGTATATCCCGCACTATACGCATGCACGACTCACATTCTAAAATCTGTCCGGATCAACCGGAACAAACAGAATTCACCTACGTAGGGGAAGAGTGACATGAAAGAGCCAAGTTTTGAAAGAGCCATCTTGATTTACGCGGTAGTTTTCATCCGAATGCTTCTTAAATTATAATTTTTAAGAAGCAATACTCGCCATATGGCACCCTCGAACATTTGACAGTTCACTGATAATAAACGACGATGGTGTATCGTATTTTGGATTTCTTCATCATTAAGTAAGTTTTTCAGAACATTTTATTTGTTTTGTGACGTCTTCACCTTTAAAACTAACAGTGATATTATTATACTATAATTTTATGGATATATTAGGCCTACCAATAACAGATTTATTTTGCCGGAAAAATCTTGATTTCATACTAATTTTTGAGGTTATGTTTCTTTGGACAATATGTTTTGAAAGAGCTGGGTTGCGGTGGTATGAAGAAGCGTAAAGGAAGTTTAAATTATTTTTGTCAAAAATGTTTTTAAATGTTTTAAAACTCTTATTTTGTTCTTGGAATAGGTCTTATTATTATAGATTTTCTTCAAAGCGATTTAATTTTTTTGCTAAAAATATTTTTAAGTTTTTTAACTATTTTTTGTTTTTAGTTTTGAATTTTTTTATTTATTTAATTTGTTTTTGTAAAAACAATACTTTTTATAATAACAATTAATATTTTTAATAAAATATTCGTTATTTTTCATGTTAAGTCTTGTAATCAGAAGATGGGTCTTTCAAAACTTTGGTTGGCTCTTTCAATGCCCATGTGTAATGAAAGAGCCGAATTTCATGTTTTTTATAAATGGCTACAGGTCCAAAAATATTGTTGATTTTGGAAAATATTTCATGGTATTACGTTCATAAATGAATGAGAAAATACTTTTGATACAAGAATTATAATTTTATTAATTATTTTTATATATTTTGTAACTTTTTTTAAAACTGGCTCTTTCATGCCACTCTTCCCCTACTAAAAAAACACTCCCAGTTGGCGAAGTATAAATTTCCACTAATCACATTAATTGGCTATTCAGCGAAACTTAAAAATTGTAAGAAAGTAAACAACATCAAATAAATAGTAAACTTTGCATAAAATTCCAAAACAAAGAGACAAAAGTAACTTAGAATAATATGATTATTAGTAAGTTTGTGCCCACTGTCCAACCCAAGAACCTACGTGGAAAAGAGATTAAACTCTTAAACATATATGTGTATATATATACGGGTCGCTATGTAATTTTGGAACACCGTGCTAATATTATTAATCTATCTATATATATAAAAAGAAGTGTACGTTTGGTTGAAATCGCATCACTTCAGAACGGCTGGACCGATTTGGATAATTTTTTTTTAAAAATGTTCGTTTTAGTCCAAGTTAGGTTTTTAAGGAAAGAAAAATTGACCACGCCCACCTTTCCGCCTACCTTTCCGCCCACTTTTTTGATTTATCTAAAATCGGAAAACGGCTGGACCGATTTGAATAATTTTTTTTCAAATGTCGAAGTAATCCAATTTAAGTTTTGTCGGAAATAAAAATTGACCGCGCCCACTTTTGCGCCCACTTTTTTCGATTTATCTAAAATCGGAAAACGGCTGGACCGATTTGGATAATTTTTTTTTCAAATGTTCGTAGTAATCCAATTTAAGTGTTTACTTAAAGAAAAATTGACCACGCCCACTTTTGCGCCCACTGTTTTGATATATATATCTAAAATCGCAGAACGCCTGCGCTGATTTTTTTTTTAAATGCTTGTAATAGTCTACAAAAGTTTTTTACATAAAGAAAAATTGTCTACAATATCGATAATATCAATATTATCCATTATCGATATTAAATTTCATTTTCACACTTGACACTTTTGAAGTTTTCAAGATGTCACATATTAGAAGACACTTGCTTATTTTTTATTCACACCACCCAATGTACCCATTGTGCTTTCTTTTTCATTTGGATTCCGACGTAAACAGACATAAATTTTGCCGAAGCAAATTTTTTTGGATAATTTTATTACTTACAAGCAGCAATTGTTCTATTAGATGAATGTTCAATGAGCCACAAAAAATCACTGGAGACATCGTACAATGAAAGATTTACGTGGCAATCAACAAATTTTCGGTGGTGCATTGATATTATTGTCTGGTGATTTTCGACAAACATTGCCCGTGATTGCACGATCCACACCAGCGGATGAAATTAATGCATGCTTGAAGTCTTCCTTTCTGTGGCGATATGTCCAAAAATTGACATTGCACATAAATATGCGTGTTCAGTTGCACAATGATCAATCTGCAGATCGTTTCTCGAAACAATTGTTAGAAATCGGCAATGGAAAAGTTCAAATCGATAATGCAAATGGTTTGATTACTTTGCCAGATAATTTCTGTACAATTCTCAAATCAAAAGAAGAACTGATTGAACGCGTTTTTCCAAATATTGTACAAAATTACAGAGATCACAATTGGTTGAGAGAACGCTCAATTTTGGCACCAACAAATTTACATGTCAATGCAATTAATTTTCTGATCCAAGAAAAATTACCAGGTGCAGTGACATCATATAAATCTATTGATAGCGCAATGAGTAACGATGATGCCATACATTATCCAATCGAATTTTTAAATTCATTAGAACCACCTGGTATGCCACCGCATTGTTTAAATTTAAAGGCCGGCTCATCAATCATTTTGCTACGGAATTTAAACGCACCAAAACTGTGCAATGGCACCAGATTGGCTGTAAAAAAATTGATGCTGAATTTGATTGAAGCAATAATATTGACTGGAAAAGCTAAAGGCGAAATTGTACTCATACCGCGTATTCTGCTGATACCAACAGATATTCCATTCGAATTCAAGCGTTTACAATTTCCGGTGCGTCTGTCATTTGCCATGTTTATCAATAAGGCGCAAGGACAAACGCTTCAAGTATGCGGATTAAATTTGGAACAGCCGTGTTTCTTGCACGCCAATTCTTGAATACGTTGCCTGTTCAAGAGTTGGCATTCCAAGCACTTTATTTATTTACGCATCGGATGGAAAAACAAAAAATATTGTTTATCAAAATGTATTGGATTGAGTTCGGTGATAAGAAATCATAAAGTTCGAAATACAACTATTTTTTAAGATTTCATACAAAAAACAACACTTGGTTTCACTTTACTGTGTCTTATAAATTGCTAAAACAAATGTGTGAATTTTTCGGCATTGATACAAACTGAACTGATGCAACATTAACGTTATGTTAAAGTTTGAATCATTAGTAGTAAAAGCTTTTATATAATCTTTTTGTAACCGAAATAGTAAAATTTCACACTTTTTCTTCAGTGTAACGAAGTGCACCGGGTTTCGCTATATATTTATACTTTTCCAATATAGGTGTCGGGTGTAGCAACGCGCACCGGGAATTGCTAGTTGGATATATATTTGGGCTAACGCAGGCATAAAACTTGCATGGAAAAAAGATATACTCTGGCACGCCAAACCAAGTAATAAGCCAAGTGAAAAAAAAAGTTAAAGTTTTTTGATCAAATATAAACAAGTTTGAGCTCACATATCATATTGGATGGTGATTACTTCATAAAACGCAATATTAAAATGGAAAAATTTGAAACAATTTCAAATATATGGAATTACACTGCGCGTCACTTGAATAGAGACAATGCTTTTGACAGAGATCAGAGCTTATTTCTCTGCAAGAAGCTATTAAAAAAAGCTTTTTTTTTTACAAATAAGGCAATTCAATTTTGACGAACTGTGTGAAAAGAGAAGAATGCAATTATTAACGTTTCTATTTTATTCTTACTTCTTTATAAACAAAAGAAAAATGTGGTTTTGTTGCTGAATCACTTGAAAAGAAACAGCTGCTAAATTGAGGAAACAATGGATTGAAATAGAAAAACCTTTTTTTTTTAATTTTTTTATTTTATTTAATAATGTGTACCACTTTCTTTATTCAGAATTACTTCATAAATTCTATTCGGAATACTATCGTAGAGATTTTTTTAAGAGAATAAGAAATTAAGAGAAACTTCAGTCCATGCCAGTGTTGGGTTTTTCAGTACAATTGTACTTTTTCAATTCAATCTTATATAAATAAAAATCAAATGTCGTTCGTTGGTAATTGCACCAGTTGAGAACGGCTGGACCGATTTGGATAATTGTTTTTTTGAAAAAAAATGTTCCTCGTAGTTCAACTTAGGTTTTTACGGAAAGAAACATTGACCACGCCCACTTTTACGCCCACTTTTTTTATTTATATAAAATCGGAAGACGGCTGCACTGATACTTCCTTGCTACTCGTAGTAATCCAGTTTAACTTTTTACAGAAAGAAAAATTGACTACGCCCACTTTAATGCCCATTTTTTCGATTTATCTTAAATCTCGACATGCTTCCCATCCAAGCCAACTGATGTGTGGAGCAAATACAAAGATGCCATGTGTGATGATATTTTGCATCAGATTCGTATTAGAAAATCACATCCAAATTTGCAACTGAGCAAGGAAATTTACAACGAGGCTTTGATATTAATTGAGGACATGTGCTTGATGATGTCGAACAAGGCATTATGTGACTTAGGCATGACAGCTCCCATGATTGTGAAGCCTTGAGGGAATTCGTTCGAACGAGCGTTCCACTCTTGAATCGACAACAAAAATATGCGTATAACACTCTTATGTAAGTTGTGAACGATGGAACTGGAGGGATTTTTTTTTTGCACGGAACTGGAAAAACTTTTTTGTTCGAGTTGATTTTGGCAACGATGCGCTCGCAGAATGATATTGCACTTGCACTTGCTTCATCAGGAATTGCAGCTACGTTGTTGGAAGGCGGTCGAACTGCTCAATCAGCACTCAAGTCGCCATTGGATATGCAAATCAATGAAAAATTAAACATGCAATATTTCCAAGAACAGTGCGATGGCCAAGAAAGCAAACTCATCGCTTGGGATGAGAGTACAATGGCGCATAAAAAGTCTTTGGAGGCATTAGATAAAACGATGCAAGATTTACGAAACAATCAAAACCAGTTTAGTGGTGCGATGATTCTGTTGGCAAGTGATTTTCGTCAAACATTGGCAGTGATTCAACGATCAACTCCAGCCGATGAACTTAATGCGTGTTTGAAGTCGTCCGTTTTGTGGAAACACGTCAAGAAACTCAAATTGACTGTGAGCATGCGTGTCGAGCTGCAGAACGATCAATCTGGAGAAGTATTTTCAAAACAATTGCTGGACATTGGCAACCGCAAAATCCCGGTTGACATTTCGACCGACTGTATTCAATTTCCCGTCTCTTTCTGTCAGTTCACCGAATCAGAATCCGAACTCATCCGAAAGGTTTTTCCAAACATTGCACAAAATTACAAAAATCATGATTGGTTGAGCGAACGTGCTATAGTGGCTGCGAAAAACATTGATGTCGACGAATTGAATTTTAAGATTCAATCTGAAATAGCTGTCGAATTGATGACGTACAAATTGGTGGATTCTGTTACTTCCCAAGATGATGTCGTCAACTATCCAACGGAGTTTTTAAACTCGCTGAAATTATCCAGATTACCGAATCACAATCTCCAACTGATAGTCGGGTCGGTAATCATAATGTTACGAAACATAAACCAACCACGTCTTTGTAATGGCACCCGGCTTGCGGTACAAAATCTGATGAATAACTTCATCGAAGCAACAATACTTAAAGGAAAGTACAAAGGTGAAAACGTTTTGATACCACGGATCCCAATGATTCCGACCGACATGCCATTCGATTTTAAACGCTTGCAGTTTCCGGTAAGGCTTGCTTTTGCAATGGCAATTAACAAGTCTCAAGGGCAGTCACTGAGTGTTTGAGGCATTAACCTTGAAAATCCAAGCTTCTCGCATGGTCAATTGCCACCATAAACACCATCAGCATTATTTGTTTTCGCTCAAGATAATTAAACAAAAAAATGTCGTGTATCATAGAGCATTGCAATAAACGAAATTATGTTATCACAGTTAAGCAATCGAAAAAATTTCTTTTCTTTTAATTGGAAATTTAACACCATAAGATTCATTGTACTTATTTTCAAATCAAATGTAAATCAAATATACCCAAACCTATATGAATAAAAATTATCATTAAAAAAAACGTATTTTCCACCTTTTTAACTATTTCTACACATTTGCAACAGCTTTTCACAAATTCACAAAACAAACACAAATTTTTTTTATTATGACAAGACAACGTCCGTCGGGTCAGCTATCAAAAATACTTTATTTCAGCTGCGGTTAACGGTATTTGAACAATATTTGATATGTCGGTTCAGTGCACCTACCATTCTTCTTCTAAATATCAATCCACCACGACTTTGCAACGGAACCACACTTTCAGTGAAAATAAAAATTGAAGGCAAAACAACGTTTGCCGGGTCAGCTAGTTTTATAATAAAAAGTACGTAAGTACCACGAAGACATTTTTAGTACATTTTCATACACTTGGTCTTCGTCATATCGACTTTCTTTGCTTTTTTTGTATTTCATAAAGTTTTCAGTGCCTTTTTTGTGTTTTTTTACAACCATATTTACAACACATTCAAACGAACTGCCACCCTGATCAGCTCTACTATTTTATTTTTCTATAACATGATCGTCTCTTTCTAGCACGAAGGTATTATCTTCTAATATATTAAATCAAATGTTTGTCCCTCTGTCTGTCTGTCTGTCTGTTCCTTATAGGCTCGCGTACCGCTTATCCGATTGAGCTGAAATTTGGACACCGATTACGTTTGATAGAGAGAAAGAACATAAGGGGTGTAAAAAAGTGGGCGGAAGACATTAGGCGGACCGATTTCCATGAAATTTGGTATGAAGGTTCCACTGCTCCCAAAATAAAACAAAGGCGATAAAAATTCCAAAAACTTCCGCAAGAGGGCACTTTAAGTAGTGCGTTTTAAAGACATAATAACTCCTAAACACCTGTACCTTTTTTAATGAAATTTAGTATGAACGTTCAACTGCACCCAAGATAAAACATCAAATGTAAAAAATTCCAAAGACTTCCGCAAAAGGGTACTTTAAGCAGTGTATTGTTAAGACTCAATAACTCATAAATGACTTGACCGATTTTACTAAAATTTTGTACGTGTAATAACTCGACCTTGCAACAGAATTGAGGCTATTTACGTGAGAGGGCACTTTATTCAATCAACTATGTTTGTCTCATTCACGTCAAAACGGATGAACGGATTTTGATGAAACTTGGTTGGCATTTGAATCTGTTACTGAAATAGATCCTATGCTTTTAAAAGTTCTTTCGACAAAAATCAAGGAAAGAGCCGAAGGCAAACGAAGTCAAGAACCAAAGACTAACGAAAAAAAAGTCCAACGAAAACGAGCAGAAGCTATATAAAGATGAAAAAAAATTAACCGAACAGTATCGACCAAAACCGAAGTTGAACGAAGACAATCCACTAGTCGAATCGATGCTTATAGGGATTTTTAAAATTGGAACTTTGTGAGAGAAAATTGCATATTAAATGCATGCTAAGAAAAACTTTACACGCATTTTTCTCGAAATGACCAGACGGCAGATCGAGACGTTGAAGATGTCATTTTTTTTTTAATCATCTCTGGTAGGAACAGTTTTACGGAAATTTGACTAAGCACTTTCGACGGAAGGAGGGTGCCAAACCCCAAAAAACTTTAATTTAAAAAATTTTAAAATTTAATTGATAATTTAAAAATGTTAAAATGAGAGCAGTTTTGGATTCGTCTTACTCGAGGCACAACACCGAGTAACACCGGGCTACATCCGCTAGTGTCAAATAAATTTAATTGCTTGATAACTAAATTTTTGGGCCGGCTCGGGTAACCGCAACTTGATTAAAATTTAAAAACTGAATGTAGAGTACTATATTTATTTATCTATGTAAGTATATTGTACTGTTTGTCCTTTTCTATTAATTTTATTTTACTTTAAATAATTTATTAAATACATCAAAGAAGTTTATTATTCATGGAGAAAAAAAAAAATAGTACAATTTGATGCCAAAAAGTACAAGTTTTACTTCGATTTGGTACAATTTCGGAAAAGTCATTTCCCATCCCTGGTCCATGCCGCCCTAATTGCAACAATGAGTGACTCTCGATCTTCGAATTGCCGACCAGACTCGTATACAGTGTTGCCAGATTTTTTTGAGGAAAGAGCTAGATGGTCTTTAAAAATGGCTAGAAAAGGCTAGACGGCTTTAAAAAAAAGCTAAAAAAAGGCTAGATTTGTTAACGGTATTTTTTTATTAAACATGATTCTGTAAATATACAAACGTTCGTATATATTTGTATAATATATGAATATGATACCAAAATCTAAATGTATTAAAATTGATTTAAGGACCAATTAAAGTTTTTTAGCGACCAAAAGTAAATTTTATTGTTTCTATATTTTTCGAAAGCATAATTCAGGAAGACTCAGAAAGACTTAAGTCGAATGGCTTCAAGGATCGCTTCCAAATTTTTTTCACTTGCAAACTAAATACCATTGCTACTTTTAATCCTTCAATTTTTATTAAGAGAAATATTTTTTATTTCATAACCTAAAATCAATAAAGTTCTTAGATTCGGTTTTTCAAATACCATTATCGTAAAAAATATTTTTATTTTTGTTTTTTTGAATGAACAAGCAGCGAAAAGTGCTTTAATAAACGACGGATTCCGGGTATGTTAATATTTTTTATTAAAAATGTTCCTTAAACATTATATAATTATTATGCAAAAACAAAAATTAAATAAAATAAACAGTCCCTTTACAATAAAACTTTTAATTTTGTATTTTTTTTTTTGTTAAAAAACTTGAATGGGCCTTAAATAGAATTAAGTCTTTCACGTTTAAATATATAAAAGCAATAAAATTTTACAGTTGAAAAATAGCACCAAAAAAGCTTTTAAAATAAAACGAGTAAAAAAAACAAGTTAATTATTTCAATCTTAAAAATAGGAATTATTCATTCAAGTGCTTGACTCGGTTAGTTAAAAAACAAAAACTATTCAAAAACTATTTCCTCCTCTTGTGAAGAATCAGAATTTACATATAACTTTTGTAAGTTGTAAGTTATATGTTATGTGTTTTTACATATAACTAAAGACTATTTGGAAGACTTATAATATCATCTGTAATTTCAAAATTATGACAGCATGTGTTATTTTTTTTAGAGCATATCGTTTCGTTAGAAGTGAATTTAGAATGACAGTTTGAATACGGTTTCTTTGCTTTTTTTTACAAATTTCATTGTACTAACTAAATATTCTTTCTACCTCAGCGTTGTTTAGTGGCAAAATAAGAAAAATAAAAACCAAACTGAAAGTTCTTGGAACAGATTTTCATTCAGAGAATTTTAATACTCTAACTTCTGACTAGAATTCAGTTGTGGGACTTCAGTTATTCCACTTCTGATTAACAATTTTTTGCCATTGTTTTTTAACTATCGCTATTTCTCATTTACAGTAACTGGATTTTTCTTTCTCTATGACATAAAATATTTTGATTTTAACTACTTTTAAAGTATAATAAGGGCAACACAAGGCTAATAATATTATAATTAGAGCAAACACTTTCAGAATTGCATGCAAAAGTCAGAAAAATTGGATGTGATAACGCTTTTTTAAGCAATATACTAAAAAAGGCTAGAACAAAACAAAAAAAGGCTACAAAAAAAGCTAGAGGCTAGATGATAATTTTTGAGGCAAAATGACATAAATAAAGGCTAGATCTAGCCTCAAAAAGGCTAGACTGGCAACACTGCTCGTATACCTTGAGAGTCAACCATCCCCACACATTTTCATTATATTGAGATCCGGAGAGTATGGTGGCCATTCCAATAAATTAACATTTTGCTCCCTGGATCTATCTTGAAAAGCTGTTTCCAATATTTACTTGTAGCTATTCGCGGTCATTTTGGCTGTTTGAAACTCGAGACCAATAACTCAATAATACCTTACAGCGCCCCACACCATTACACCTCCTTTACGGCTGTGGTGACGGGCCAAAAAACGTTCGTCCTTCCGTAAGTCGTGGAAATAAAAGTGAATCCCGTCAGGACCATCAAAATTGAATTTTTTTTCGTCCGAGAAAAAAGCAGAATTCCACTCGTTCTTCTAAGACATGTGAGCCCTACAAAACCTTAACAGTGCTTCTTTTCGTTGCGGGTTAAGTGGTGATTTTTTTGCAGTTTTTTAAGCTTAAGATGTTTGGTTCCATTGAGAATTCTCCTCACAGTCTAAATACTGGCACTTACACCACTTTTTGCTCTTATTTTCGCTACAGAGTCACTGCAATTCAAAAATGCTAACCGCACTATGAGTCTTCTATCCGCTCCTGTAGTAGCCCTTTTTTGTCTTCCTTCCATGTTTTTCCCATAAGTATTGAAATTCCACAAAAAGGTGCAGACAACTTTAGGACTTCTGCCAATTTTTGTGGCTATAGCACGCGCGGAAAGGCCCTGCTCGCAATATTCCTCAATTTCGCCTTCTCGACGACAGTAAACGCTTTGGCTCGGCCCATATCCGCTCTGTATAGCCAGTAAAAATTTAAAACAAATCTCTATTATCTCTATCTCTTTTGCACATGCTCATGCAATTAGTCTAAAACTAATGTTTCTATTCAAGTGACGGAAAATATTTTTTTTCTATTATTTATAAAAAATGCACTTAAAACCGAAACGGTAAAAATTGCATTCTTCTCTTTTCTCACTGTTCTTCAGAATTTTATATTCTTACATACAAAAACAAAAATAAAAGCTTTTTTAAAAGCTTCATGAAGCGAAATAAGCTCTGATCTTTGTCAAAAGCATTGTTTATATTCAAGTCTTCAAAAAAAAAACAAAACAAAAAAACATTTCAGCCCTTGAAAGGACTTTGACCGAGTTTTCTTATGATCAATTGTAATGTGTGTGTTATTAAATGTTTGCACACAATTGACCGAGAACTGGACCTTCATGTTTTATGCCGACTCCGAACGGCAAGTTCATGTTCTCAAGAAGCTTTACATGGCATTATTTACTCTCTGAGGCTTGCCATTGTCTGCAGAGAGGTGGTGACCGATCAGAAAAATTTTTTCTTAAAAAATACTTTTCGCCGCGGCTGGGGATCGAACCCGGGATCCGAGCATGCTAAGCCACACACTTAACCTGCATGACACGGTCACCACAAGTCTTCATCAAACGCAATATTATTAAGGAGAAACAAATGAAACGGTCTCGAATATATGGAATAACTTCAGCCAACATTTTTATAGAGTATACAATATTATTAACCGCGTTTAATGTTGGAAACGAAATTTTGAAATGTATTAATTATTTAAGCGTAAAATCATTTTCCGTTTTAAGACATTCACCGAATCACAAAAATTAATCAAGCTATAGGTATCGTTGAAATCACTACACATGCATCGTAAAGGGTCATGAAGGGCAAAATTTTAAGTGCACTGGCTCAACTTTAAAAGCACAAAATGTCTAGATCCTATTCTTGGGATGTTAAAGTTAAGAGATGAGAGAATATATTGGGAGTCAATTTCACCACAAAGTAATTTATATAAGAAGGTGACATTAAGCACCATCCTTCTGCTTCTCAGGGAAGGTAGTAAAATTTGCTTAAGGCGGGTTTCATACGAAGGAAGAATAATATCTGGGTTCCAACGATGATGACGTAAAGCAAAAAGTAAAAACTGTTTTTGAACCGATTCTATTGCATCAATGTGGACGTTATATTGAGGGTTCCATACTACGGAAGCATATTCAAGAATAGGCCTTACGAGAGATATATACAGTAATTTAGTTGTGAAGGCATCATTGAATTCTTTCGCCCATCTTTTAATGAAACCAAGGACACCTCCAGCCTTGTTTACAGCCAAATTAACGTGGAGATTGAAGCGAAGTTTTGGATCCATAATTACACCAAGATCAACAAAACTATGAACAATTTCTAAGTGGATGTTATTTATAGTGTAATTTGTACTATGAGCAGTTCTACGTGAGAAGGTCATTGATTTGCATTTTTTTAAGTTAAGGTTTAATAGGTTGAAGTTACACCAATCCACTAGTCTGTTTAAATCAGATTGTAAAAGGTGTTGTTCGTCGAGTGACTTGTAGGTAAGAAAAAGTTTCACATCGTCAGCATACATTAAGACGTCACAATGTTTAATTGCCGAGGGAAGGTCATTAATAAATAGTAAGAACAAAACCGGTCTAAGATGACTTCCTTGCGGAACACCAGATGTAACCATTATATTTTGTGAAAGAGAATTTTTATATAAAACTTTTTGAAAACGTCGCGATAAATAAGATTCTATCCAATTTAGCAATTTTACAGGAAACCCAATTAGCTTAAGTTTATTCAATAGAAGATTATGATTGACACTGTCAAAAGCTTTGCTAAAGTCCGTATAAATAACGTCAGTCTGTTTTCCCAAAGTAAAACCTTTTATTACACGAGTTGTAAACTCCAAAATGTTTGTTGAAGTTGATTTACCCTTTAAAAAACCATGTTGAGTGTCAGAAATGGAAGAAGATACGAAGTGGGTTAGTTGTTCAGTTATGATTTTCTCAAATAATTTAGGGATTGCGCTTAATTTGGCGATGCCTCGGTAGTTAGTGACATCAATTTTGGAGCCAGATTTATGAAGGGGTATAATATATGAATCTTTCCATATAATGGCAAAATGTCCACTTTGCAGGGATATATTAAATATGTTTGATAGAGGAGCACACAGGTTGCTAGCACATTCCTTTAGAATGCAACTCGGAATTTCATCAGGGCCAGTCGAAAAAGAGCATTTAACTTGACGAAGGTAATGCATAACAATAATTCAGTCTATTACTGGAGTTTCAAAAGAGTTAACTGGCGGTAGATAAGGATGCTCAGTACTCATTTTAGATGGTATTTTGGAATAAGTTGATTTGAAGAAGTTTGCAAACATGTTGGAAATTACACTTTCACAAGACGATTTCTGTTGATTGAATTTCATTAGGGGTGGAAAGCTGGAGGTCTTACGTTGTGAGTCAACAAAAGTATATAAAAGTTTCGGATTAACTTTAAATTGAGCTTGATGTTGTTACATAAGAAGAATAACATTGCTTATATAATAGTTGGTATCTGTAACGACAAGATGAATAACAAGCAAAGTCTCAATAAGAACCAGATTTATTTTATATATTTTAAATAAACGATTTTTTAAATTTTTGAGTGACTTAAGTTCACTTGTTAGCCAGGGTGGATTTAAGGGTTTAGAATTAATTTGCTTTTTGGGACGCACAATAAGAAGCATCTTTACAAAGTATCATTAAAATACTGTATCGAAGATCCGACGTCATAATATGAATACGGTGATTCGATGGATAAAATTGGTGACCAGTCAGTCTGCGCAAGTAAGACGTTGAGTTTAACATAGTCTGTTTTTTTAAAATTATATATTTTTATATTTCGCTTATCAGGAGTAAGTTTATTTTTATTTTCGTGAGTAAGTAATACTGCTAATTCAAGAGTTGGATGATGTTCATCTTCCGGAAAAGATACAGGGTTTGAACGATTGAGATTTACAGAAGTGCATCTACCTACAAACACAATGTCTAAAGTTCTATGATTTTTGTTAAGAGTATTATTGACTTGTTGAAGATACAGGTCAAAGAACTTATTTAAAAAATCATTTATCCAATTTCAAATGGAAATAGGTTAAAGAAATGAAGAATCATCTGTTAAATTCCAAGACTCAAAGGGTAGGTTAAAATCGCCCAACACAATAAGGACATCATTATTTTTTAACATGTTATGAACTTTTCCGATGACGTTAATATGTCTTAAGTAAATTGATAAGTCGCATTAAGGAGGAATGTAAGAACAGGCAGTAGCGTAGCAAGGGGGGATGGGGGGCGGTCCGCCCCGGGTGCATGCCAAAATGGGGGTGCAAAATTTGGCAAAAGAACTTTTTACCACATAACTTTTGATTTTTTTAATAAAAAGAACACACCTCAATGACTTCGGTTTTATATTTGAATATCAAGAGGGTGCAAAAGTGAATGAAAATATTTTTTACCATCACCAGGACTTCGTTTTTATTGAAACGAACTTTAACTTTATATTAAATTTTGTTCAATATTAACGCTCACACTAAAACCCATGTCAATTCCATATGTAATTTTTCATTGGTTGGGGGTGCAATTTCCAAACAAATTATATTAAAATTTTCATGATATTAAGATGGAGTACAAAAGGAAAAATGTAAAAACATTTTTTTTTATTTTTACTGATAAAATGTAAAAACATTTTTTTTATATTCCATTAAGTTTTATAAAAAAGCACTTGTTCAAACTTGCTAGCATAGTTGACATTCCTAAAACCATTAAGTATCGAAAACCTGCATGATTTTCAGAGTATGATGAATGGAGGCGTCAGTTGTTTTGTAAGCAATTCATTTCTCTAGAACTTTTCAGTAAAACATGTTCATGACATAAAGTCGAAAATAAAAATTTACTTTATGATTTTGTGATTGCTAAGTTCTGAGACTATACATCATGAAACAAACCTCATTTACAGCTTTCAACTTGCTAGAACATAATTTTGAATATTAATATGTTTTGGGTATACTGTTACATAAAACTACTAGTTTGAAAATCATTAATAAACTTTTTACTTGCTTAAAAAATTTCTAAAAAATTAAATTGATTTAAATTCATTACATTTTTTATTTAAATTAAATAAATGGCGTTCTATGACAATTTCAACCAACAAGAAATATCAAAAATACAGTTTTTAAGAGAAGGTAAGATTCACAGTTCCTTCAAAATTATTCTAATTATTAAAATTGAATTTTGTTCTCAATCACCGAATGTGAAGAATCAACCGATTTCTTGGAATTGCCAGCTCTTTTTGAGCCATTCATGACTCTTGACCTTGTCCAACCTGGGCAAGTTTGCTTTGGAAATTATGTAGATAATGAGATTATAATAATTTGTTATTTTGTAACAAATTTCTGATAACAATTTGGTATCACTGTAATATTGTGATACTGAGATATTTATGGTGGTATTTATGGTGATATTTATAAAGCACGGCCATTCCACGAAAATGTCAAATATAGGGTAAAGAAATTAAATTAAATTTATCTCGGGATAGAAATACTTTTTCGTTTTTAAAAACATACAGAATTCATAATATAATGCACTTTTAAATTTAAAAATTATTTTTTCTCAAAGAAACCTTTAATTAAAATAAAGTCGCTGCATTCTTTTAAGCGTTGAGATAACAGCCATATAATCGGAGTAATAACGCCGTTGTCGGCATGCAAATAGTTCTGCACAAAGAAATAAAAAAAAAAAAAGCACGTTGAAGGAGCCCAGGATATGCAGAAATTAAAAACTTAGGACAAATTTACTTCTATAAGTGGTGACAATCTTAAATAAAAGCAAAACCTAAAAGGTATTTTTCATGTCCCACCCGTAACGACCCACCCGTAACGCTGAATATATGTTTGCTTTAACTAAAATTAATAAAAAAAATTTGATTTAAAAAACAAAAACAATGAAAATGGGTTTATTGTTATTTTGACTTTTTACATCAATAAATTTTTTTCGAAAATATGCAGGAACTCACAGAAATTTAATCATCTTTGATTGAATCTCTTAAATAAAATTTTGTGCGGTCCCACCCGTAACACTATAAAAAAGGAACATAACTTTTTTATTAATAGTGTAAGGAAAAAGTTGTATTTTGTAATAAGTTCCTGCAATGGTATATTTCTGTGAGTTCATCAAAATGCTTCAAATTCATTTTAGTTAAAAAGTTATTTACATTTTAAGTGTTCAATTGTCCCACCCGTAAAATATGGAATGGCCGAGCAGTCAATCTTGTCAATAAAAGTCCAAGCGGAGATTGATTGAGATACTAAGTATAAAGAAATTGATCAAAATTATGAAAATGTTAAATGAATAAATGAATTTTAACTTATTTAAATTTTATGTAGAAAATGGGGGTTGTTTTCAAAAAAATATTTATATGAATAATTATTCAGGGTAACTAGGGAATATTTGTCAACGTTTTTATAACTTCATAATGTCAATTCTTCAATTATTTGAAACTGATATTGTGTGGTTTACTGATAGTAAATTATTCCCTCACAACTTACAAGCCCAGTAGACAAAATATTGGAACAATTCAGAAAAAAATTCTTTAAGTTTCTGAAAATTTTAGATTATTACTACTTTTATTAAATGTTCATGGATAGCATATTTTTGTTTATTTTTTTAATCTCTTCTAAAATATGTAATTTTTTTAGAGGATGATTCGAAAATATGTAGTATGATTCATCGAATTATTTTATAAAAAAAATCTTCTAAAGGGATGCACAATTTAGTTTCCGCCCCGGGTGCCACCAACCCTAGCTACGCCACTGAGAACAGGTAAGGTAAGCAATACTTTTATTTAATTTAACTGTACCACAATAAATTCCAGATCACTGCCGAAAAGAATTGTTAATTCATCAGACGCAAACGAGGTTTGAACAGCTATAAGAACACCTCCACCACAGCCAAGTTCCGTGAAAATTATAATGTTATATTCGAAATCAAAACTGTTAATGAACATTCAAAAATGCTAACCGCACTATGAGTCTTCTATCCGCTCCTGTAGTAGCCCTTTTTTGTCTTCCTACCATGTTTTTCGCATAAGTATTGGGATTCCACAAAAAGGTGCAGACAACTTTAGGACTTCTGCCAATTTTTGTGGCTATAGCACGCGCGGAAAGGCCCTGCTCGCAATATTTCTCAATTTCGCCTTCTCGACGACAGTAAACGCTTTCGCTCGGCCCATATTCGCTCTGTATAGCTAGTAAAAATTTAAAACAAATCTCTATTATCTCTATCTCTTTTGCACCTGCTCATGCAATTAGTCTAAAACTAATGTTTCTATTCAAGTGACGGAAAATATTTTTTTTTCTATTATTAATAAAAAATGCACTTAAAACCGAAACGGTAAAAATTGCATTCTTCTCTTTTCTCACTGTTCTTCAGAATTTTTGGAGCGAGCGAGCGAAGCTCCCATGGAACAGGTTGTTTGAAGCTGTTTAGAGACCTTAAACTCTTCAAATTCCATTTAGTTTAAAAGTTAATTGAAAATAATATTTCCGTGAGTTTTGTTGTTGTTATTCGCTGAAATAGTTTTCTTCTAACATGCTTGTGTATGTATCTGTCAATGAAAAAACCGAACGACATGAAACGACAGCAAAAATCTTGCGACGAATGTTTTTCGCTGCAACAGCTATTTATCAATAAATACTAAAATAGTAAAAAATAAGAGTACGAATTTTATTTATGAAGGAAAATAGTTAGAAAATAAAAACAAAACATGAAATCTGTTTATATTTGCATATGTAGGTGAACCCTGTTAATAAAATAAATTTGAAATTTTAATCCTTATTTTAGGCTTATTTTCTTTCATAAACAACATTTGTTATTGTTTGACAGACATTTGTAGTTTCATAAATTTCAGCTCAGCGCTGCTGTTTTGCTGCTAAAGAAACTTGCAGCGCATGCAAATCAATTTTTGTTCTTTACTGTTACAACTATAAAATATTAAAAAATTCTAAGTGGGCAAGGAACAATGAGCGCGTAATTGTCGTAGAGTATTTTAAGAGAAACAGAGTGTTATTTTGTTGTCATCAGCAATCCATTTAAGATATTTGATAATAAATTTCTTGAATGATTTTTAAAGAAACATATATATCCACTGTACTTACCCCACGGGTGGGGTTACTTGTCCCAGACGAGTTGAATTTTTTATCTAGAAAATTTTTTGATTTATTTTAAAATAATATTCGTTATTCATATCAGGATTGAAGAATAAAATATTGAATTTATCTTTAAAAGTTTTGCAGTGCCATTATTGCTTAATTTGTGGGAGTTACAGCAGTTCATTCAAATTTTGTGACAACTAGTACCACTCTCCCCTACTCATTAAATAAATGTATGCACTAAAATATGTAATGAGTAAATTATGTATGTACTCATTGCATTAAATTATGTACTCCAAATATGTAATGAGTAAAGTATGTATGTACTGAGTACATGCAAATTGTTCTAACATACTGTACTCATCGCTAATGTTCTACATGACTTTATGTAATGAGTCAATAATCTATAAAATACGTACATAAGAACTTTACTCATTACATAAAATTGTTTGTAGCAGCTTGCGATGAGTATGTGTTAATGTACTCACCACATACATCCATGAATTCAAGACACATATTTATGTGTTGAGTACATAAAATTCTTTATTGACTACAGAAACGTTTAAAAGCATTATGTAGTCAATAAAGATTTCAACATGTACTCAATACATGAAAAATGTAAAATTTTTGTGTACAGAAAACTATGCCATGAGTACATAAATTTATGTATTGAGTCCATAGGTTTTTCCCTCTGTGTATTTAAAAGCAGATTGATTTCGTTTGCAATGGAAAGAGAAACGCATTTTTTTTTATCACTGAAAATTTGTCTGCTTCGTATTTTCTCGTTCTTTTTAACCGTTCATTAAAAATTAACGTTTGAATAGATCGTCCGTTCTGAAAAAACTTTTGTATGCAGCGCTCGACTATCAGCATCAGCATCGTCAAGTGATTCTTTTTTTGTTGTGCCTTCGTCATCGGTTCGGTTTGCGTTGTTGTTGTTCTACAAGTTTTCGTTTTTGCGTTATCATGGAGAAATGAAAACAATAAGAAATAAGAAAGAAAAGTAAGGAAATCTGTTAGGAAATGTTTAAACTTTAAACATCTGTTATGAAGAAAGTTCCTGAATTATTAATTCAAACGCTCATTTTGAATAATTGATAACAAACGAATATTCGTTGTTTTTATTTTAATTGTGTGAAAAAATCGAAATAATCCAATTGGATTTTTAATGCCTTTAAGTGTTTTTTAAACACTTATGGTTTGAGTGTTCACTTAATTCACTTAAATAACATATTTCCAAAGCTTTGAGTAGTTCAAAAATAAAATAAATTAAAGAATTATATTTTTTAGATTTAGTTGAAAAAAATTATAGTAGTGTTTGTCTGTCAACTTGTGAAAACGTTATATAATGAAATTGTTTTATGTAATTGCTTTTGTTTTAAATTATCATACTCATTGCAGCAAAAAATATACGGCCATTTCAAGCCTAATGCAAGTTTTTTTCTAGAAATGCATCACATGCTCTTAGACTTGTTTACTTGAAATTTTGTCTATAGGTTCCTTTTCTACTTATAAGAATATAAGTTATTTGTTTTTTTATAGCAATTTTTTCAAAAATTATGGAGATACCAATTTTTTATTAAAGAAACAGTCTTAAAAATTATTTGAAATCAGTCATTTCCGATAAATCATATCTCCGTCATTTGTTACCTTATTTTCGTAAATAACATTAGAAAGCTATAGAAAAGTGATTTAGAAAAAATTTAATATTTTTGAAATTTTTATGCTAGAGTTGCGAACTTTTTGAAAAAAACTTTAATTTGGTTATATCTCAAAAAGTGTTTTTTTTCTTAATTTTAAAAACAAAATAAACTTTTCACCAACATTGAATTACGATGGCCAAATTACATGTTTTTTCGCAATCTCTTTTTCTGCCATACATTTTTATCGTTCATAACTTTTGTACCGTTTGAGATATTTATACAAAATATATATACTTGTTTTATATATAGTAATGACCTCACACGTGACTTTGGCCCATAATATTGGAAAAAAAACTGGAACAAATTAAAACATTTTAATTTTTCGTTTAAGATAATCGGAACAGATAATAGGGGTATTCACACTGACTTGGGAAGTTGGGTACGGGTATATTGAGAACTTTTGATTACTGCGAGCACCCTTAAATGCAATTGAGAACTTTGTAGAATAACAGCTGTTGAGAGATGAGTGACAGCTAGAAAAGAGTTGCCACCATATTATTTTTGACATTTTATGAGCGCAAAATTTAGGACATTGTACGTGCGTAAAAAAGTTATTTTATATAGGAGTAATTTTTAACGTGAACTTTGCGGTATTTAGTAATTTTTATCTGAAAAATTTGAAAATAACTCATTTTAACACATTTGTCTATTTTATTCACTTATAATTTGTTTACTTTGTTTTAGTTTTTTGTCAATTCATTTATTGCTTACTTTTGGAAAAAGTGGTAACACATGGAAAAAGTACTCAATCAATCTATCTACCCAAACAAGTCAGGGGGTCAGCTAGAGTAGATTGGTAGATGGGTTCTTGGGTAGATTGGCACTTTTACAAAAACAAAATGTATGGCATTTGCCAATCTACCCAACAACCCAAGGCAGTGTGAATACCCCTAATATCTTTTCTTTTATAGTTTTCAAAAAAAAAAATTTTTCAAAGCGAGCGACCCAACTAATTTGTATCCTCAACGTACCTATATATGTGGCCAGCTTATGCATTTGCTAAGCGATTGCTACGACCTAGTATATTCTTACATACAAAAACAAAAATAAAAGCTTTTTTAAAAGCTTCATGCAGCGAAATAAGCTCTGATCTTTGTCAAAAGCATTGTTTCTATTCAAGTCTTCATCAAACGCAATATTATTAAGGAGAAACAAATGAAACCGCGTTTAATGTTGGAAACGAAATTTTAAAATGTATTAATTATTAAGCGTAAAATCATTTTCCGTTTTAAGACATTCACCGAATCACAAAAATAATCAAGCTATAGGTATCGTTGAAATCACTACACATACATCGTAAAGGGTCATGAAGGGCAAAATTTGAAGTGCCCTGACTCAACGTAAAGAGCATAAAATGTCTAGATCCTCTTCTTGGGATGTTAAAGTTAAGAGATGAGAGGATATATTGGGAGTCAATTTCACCACAAAGTAATTTATATAAGAAGGTGACATTAAGCATCATTCTTCTCCTTCTTAAGGAAGTCAGTAAAATTTGCTTTAGGCGGGTTTCGTAGGAAGGAAGAATAATATTTGGATTCCAACGATGATGACGTAAAGCAAAAAGTAAAAACTGTTTTTGAACCGATTCTATGGCATCAATGTGGACGTTATATTGTGGGTTTCATACTACGAATTGGTCGTACGAGAGATATGTGTAGTAATTTAGTAGTGAGGAGATCATCGAATTTAATGAAACCAAGAACACCTCCAGCCTTATTTACCGCCAAATTAACGTGGAGATTGATGCGAAGTTTTGGATCCATATACACCAAGGTCAACAAAACTACGTACAATATCTAAGTGAATGTTATTTATAGTGTAAATTGTGCTTTCAGCAGTTCTAAGTGAGAATGTCATTGATTTACATTTATTCAAGTTTAGGTTTAATATGTTAAAGTTACACCAATCCACTAGTCTGTTTAAATCTGATTGTAAAAGGTGTTGTTCGTCGAGTGACTTGTAAGTGAGAAAAAGTTTCACGTCGTCAGCATACATTAAGACGTCACAGTGTTTTATTACCGAGGAAAGATCATTAATAAATAAAAAGAATAAAATGGGTCCAAGATGACTCCGTTGCGGAACACCAGATGTAACCATAATATTTTGTGAAAGAAAATTCTTATATAAAACTCTTTGAGAACGTCGCGTTTAATACAATTTTATCCAATTTAGCAATTTGATAAGAAACCCAATAAGCTGAAGTTTTTTCAATAGAAGATTCTGATTGATTCTGATTTATTGCACGTGTTGTAAACTTCAAAAAGTTTGTTGAAGTTGATTTGCCCTTTAAAAACTATTTTGAGTGACAG
The DNA here is from genome assembly GCA_958299015.1 of Tetanocera ferruginea. Classification (NCBI taxonomy): domain Eukaryota; kingdom Metazoa; phylum Arthropoda; class Insecta; order Diptera; family Sciomyzidae; genus Tetanocera; species Tetanocera ferruginea. The sequence continues at coordinate 99,734,942 of OY282640.1, read as the reverse complement.
AAATGGAAGAAGATACGAAGTGGGTTAGTTGCTCCGTTATGATTTTCCCAAATAACTTAGGAATCGCGCTTAATTTAGCGATGCCTCAATAGTTAGTGACATCAATTTTGGTGCCAGATTTATGAAGGGGTATTAAATATGAATCTTTCCATATAATGGGAAAATGACCACTTTGAAAGGATATATTGAATATGTTTGATAGAGGAGCACACAGGTTACTTGCACATTTCTTTAAAATGCAACTCGGGATTTGATCTGGGCCGGTTGAAAAAGAGCATTTAACTTGTCGAAGGTAATGCATAACAATAATTGAGTCTATTACTGGAGTTTCAAAAGAGTTAACTGGCGGTAGATAAGGATGCTCAGTACTCATATTAGATGGTATATTGGAGTAAGTTGATTTGAAGAAGTTTGCAAACATGTTGGAAATTACACTTTCACAAGACGATTTCTGTTGATTGAATTTCATTAGGGGTGGAAAGCTGGAGGTCTTACGTTGTGAGTCAACAAAAGTATATAAAAGTTTCGGATTAACTTTAAATTGAGCTTGATGTTGTTACATAAGAAGAATAACATTGCTTATATAATAGTTGGTATCTGTAACGACAAGATGAATAACAAGCAAAGTCTCAATAAGAACCAGATTTATTTTATATATTTTAAATAAACGATTTTTTAAATTTTTGAGTGACTTAAGTTCACTTGTTAGCCAGGGTGGATTTAAGGGTTTAGAATTATTTTGCTTTTTGGGACGCACAATAAGAAGCATCTTTGCAAAGTATCATTAAAATACTGTATCGAAGATCCGACGTCATAATATGAATACGGTGATTCGATGGATAAAATTGGTGACCAGTCAGTCTGCGCAAGTAAGACGTTGAGTTTAACATAGTCTGTTTTTTTAAAATTATATATTTTTATATTTCGCTTATCAGAAGTAAGTTTATTTTTATTTTCGTGAGTAAGTAATACTGCTAATTCAAGAGTTGGATGATGTTCATCTTCCGGAAAAGATACAGGGTTTGAACGATTGAGATTTACAGTAGTGCATCTACCTACAAACACAATGTCTAAAGTTCTATGATTTTTGTTAAGAGTATTATTGACTTGTTGAAGATACAGGTCAAATAACTTATTTAAAAAATCATTTATCCAATTTCAAATGGAAATAGGTTAAAGAAATGAAGAATCATCTGTTAAATTCCAAGACTCAAAGGGTAGGTTAAAATCGCCCAACACAATAAGGACATCATTATTTTTTAACATGTTATGAACTTTTCCGATGACGTTAATATGTCTTAAGTAAATTGATAAGTCGCATTAAGGAGGAATGTAAGAACAGGCAGTAGCGTAGCAAGGGGGGATGGGGGGCGGTCCGCCCCGGGTGCATGCCAAAATGGGGGTGCAAAATTTGGCAAAAGAACTTTTTACCACATAACTTTTGATTTTTTTAATAAAAAGAACACACATCAATGACTTCGGTTTTATATTTGAATATCAAGAGGGTGCAAAAGTGAATGAAAATATTTTTTACCATCACCAGGACTTCTTTTTTATTGAAACGAACTTTAACTTTATATTAAATTTTGTTCAATATTAACGCTCACACTAAAACCCATGTCAATTCCATATGTAATTTTTCATTGGTTGGGGGTGCAATTTCCAAACAAATTATATTAAAATTTTCATGATATTAAGATGGAGTACAAAAGGAAAAATGTAAAAACATTTTTTTTTATTTTTACTGATAAAATGTAAAAACATTTTTTTTATATTCCATTAAGTTTTATAAAAAAGCACTTGTTCAAACTTGCTAGCATAGTTGACATTCCTAAAACCATTAAGTATCGAAAACCTGCATGATTTTCAGAGTATGATGAATGGAGGCGTCAGTTGTTTTGTAAGCAATTCATTTCTCTAGAACTTTTCAGTAAAACATGTTCATGACATAAAGTCGAAAATAAAAATTTACTTTATGATTTTGTGATTGCTAAGTTCTGAGACTATACATCATGAAACAAACCTCATTTACAGCTTTCAACTTGCTAGAACATAATTTTGAATATTAATATGTTTTGGGTATACTGTTACATAAAACTACTACTTTGAAAATCATTAATAAACTTTTTACTTGCTTAAAAAATTTCTAAAAAATTAAATTGATTTAAATTCATTACATTTTTTATTTAAATTAAATAAATGGCGTTCTATGACAATTTCAACCAACAAGAAATATCAAAAATACAGTTTTTAAGAGAAGGTAAGATTCACAGTTCCTTCAAAATTATTCTAATTATTAAAATTGAATTTTGTTCTCAATCACCGAATGTGAAGAATCAACCGATTTCTTGGAATTGCCAGCTCTTTTTGAGCCATTCATGACTCTTGACCTTGTCCAACCTGGGCAAGTTTGCTTTGGAAATTATGTAGATAATGAGATTATAATAATTTGTTATTTTGTAACAAATTTCTGATAACAATTTGGTATCACTGTAATATTGTGATACTGAGATATTTATGGTGGTATTTATGGTGATATTTATAAAGCACGGCCATTCCACGAAAATGTCAAATATAGGGTAAAGAAATTAAATTAAATTTATCTCGGGATAGAAATACTTTTTCGTTTTTAAAAACATACAGAATTCATAATATAATGCACTTTTAAATTTAAAAATTATTTTTTCTCAAAGAAACCTTTAATTAAAATAAAGTCGCTGCATTCTTTTAAGCGTTGAGATAACAGCCATATAATCGGAGTAATAACGCCGTTGTCGGCATGCAAATAGTTCTGCATAAAGAAATAAAAAAAAAAAAAATAAGCACGTTGAAGGAGCCCAGGATATGCAGAAATTAAAAACTTAGGACAAATTTACTTCTATAAGTGGTGACAATCTTAAATAAAAGCAAAACCTAAAAGGTATTTTTCATGACCCACCCGTAATGACCCACCCGTAACGCTGAATATATGTTTGCTTTAATTAAAATTAATAAAAAAAATTTGATTTAAAAAACAAAAACAATGAAAATGGGTTTATTGTTATTTTGACTTTTCACATCAATAAATTTTTTTCGAAAATATGCAGGAACTCACAGAAATTTAATCATCTTTGATTGAATCTCTTAAATAAAATTTTGTGCGGTCCCACCCGTAACACTATAAAAAAGGAACATAACTTTTTTATTAATAGTGTAAGGAAAAAGTTGTATTTTGTAATAAGTTCCTGCAATGGTATATTTCTGTGAGTTCATCAAAATGCTTCAAATTCATTTTAGTTAAAAAGTTATTTACATTTTAAGTGTTCAATTGTCCCACCCGTAAAATATGGAATGGCCGAGCAGTCAATCTTGTCAATAAAAGTCCAAGCGGAGATTGATTGAGATACTAAGTATAAAGAAATTGATCAAAATTATGAAAATGTTAAATGAATAAATGAATTTTAACTTTTTATTTAAATTTTATGTAGAAAATGGGGGTTGTTTTCAAAAAAATATTTATATGAATAATTATTCAGGGTAACTAGGGAATATTTGTCAACGTTTTTATAACTTCATAATGTCAATTCTTCAATTATTTGAAACTGATATTGTGTGGTTTACTGATAGTAAATTATTCCCTCACAACTTACAAGCCCGGTAGACAAAATATTGGAACAATTCAGAAAAAAATTCTTTAAGTTTCTGAAAATTTTAGATTATTACTTCTTTTATTAAATGTTCATGGATAGCATATTTTTGTTTATTTTTTTAATCTCTTCTAAAATATGTCATTTTTTTAGAGGATGATTCGAAAATATGTAGTATGATTCATCGAATTATTTTATAAAAAAAAATCTTCTAAAGGGATGCACAATTTAGTTTCCGCCCCGGGTGCCACCAACCCTAGCTACGCCACTGAGAACAGGTAAGGTAAGCAATACTTTTATTTAATTTAACTGTACCACAATAAATTCCAGATCACTGCCGAAAAGAATTGTTAATTCATCAGACGCAAACGAGGTTTGAACAGCTATAAGAACACCTCCACCACAGCCAAGTTCCGTGAAAATTATAATGTTATATTCGAAATCAAAACTGTTAATGAACATTCAAAAATGCTAACCGCACTATGAGTCTTCTATCCGCTCCTGTAGTAGCCCTTTTTTGTCTTCCTACCATGTTTTTCGCATAAGTATTGGGATTCCACAAAAAGGTGCAGACAACTTTAGGACTTCTGCCAATTTTTGTGGCTATAGCACGCGCGGAAAGGCCCTGCTCGCAATATTCCTCAATTTCGCCTTCTCGACGACAGTAAACGCTATCGCTCGGCCCATATTCGCTCTGTATAGCTAGTAAAAATTTAAAACAAATCTCTATTATCTCTATCTCTTTTGCACCTGCTCAAGCAATTAGTCTAAAACTAATGTTTCTTTTCAAGTGACGGAAAATAGTTTTTTTCTATTATTAATAAAAAATGCACTTAAAACCGAAACGGTAAAAATTGCATTCTTCTCTTTTCTCACTGTTCTTCAGAATTTTATATTCTTACATACAAAAACAAAAATAAAAGCTTTTTTTTTAAAGCTTCATGAAGCGAAATAAGCTCTGATCTTTGTCGAAAGCATTGTTTCTATTCAAGTCTTCATCAAACGCAATATTATTAAGGAGAAACAAATGAAACGGTCTCGTATATATGGAATTACTTCAGCCAACATTTTTATAGAGTATACAATATTATTAACCGCGTTTAATGTTGGAAACGAAATTTTAAAATGTTTTAATTATTTAAGCGTAAAATCATTTTCCGTTTTAAGACATTCACCGAATCACAAAAATAATCAAGCTATAGGTATCGTTGAAATCACTACACATACATCGTAAAGGGTCATGAAGGGCAAAATTTGAAGTGCCCTGACTCAACGTAAAGAGCATAAAATGTCTAGATCCTCTTCTTGGGATGTTAAAGTTAAGAGATGAGAGGATATATTGGGAGTCAATTTCACCACAAAGTAATTTATATAAGAAGGTGACATTAAGCATCATTCTTCTCCTTCTTAAGGAAGTCAGTAAAATTTGCTTTAGGCGGGTTTCGTAGGAAGGAAGAATAATATTTGGATTCCAACGATGATGACGTAAAGCAAAAAGTAAAAACTGTTTTTGAACCGATTCTATGGCATCAATGTGGACGTTATATTGTGGGTTCCATACTACGGATGCATATTCAAGAATTGGTCTTACGAGAGATATGTGTAGTAATTTAGTAGTGAGGAGATCATTGAATTTAATGAAACCAAGAACACCTCCAGCCTTATTTACCGCCAAATTAACGTGGAGATTGATGCGAAGTTTTGGATCCATTTACACCAAGGTCAACAAAACTACGTACAATATCTAAGTGAATGTTATTTATAGTGTAATTTGTTCTTTGAGCAGTTCTAAGTGAGAATGTCATTGATTTACATTTATTCAAGTTTAGGTTTAATATGTTAAAGTTACACCAATCCACTAGTCTGTTTAAATCTGATTGTAAAAGGTGTTGTTCGTCGAGTGACTTGTAAGTGAGAAAAAGTTTCACGTCGTCAGCATACATTAAGACGTCACAGTGTTTTATTACCGAGGAAAGATCATTAATAAATAAAAAGAATAAAATGGGTCCAAGATGACTCCGTTGCGGAACACCAGATGTAACCATAATATTTTGTGAAAGAAAATTCTTATATAAAACTCTTTGAGAACGTCGCGTTTAATACAATTTTATCCAATTTAGTAATTTGATAGGAAACCCAATAAGCTGAAGTTTTTTCAATAGAAGATTCTGATTGATTCTGATTTATTGCACGTGTTGTAAACTTCAAAAGTTTGTTGAAGTTGATTTGCCCTTTAAAAACTATTTTGAGTGACAGAAATGGAAGAAGATACGAAGTGGGTTAGTTGCTCCGTTATGATTTTCCCAAATAACTTAGGAATCGCGCTTAATTTAGCGATGCCTCAATAGTTAGTGACATCAATTTTGGTGCCAGATTTATGAAGGGGTATTAAATATGAATCTTTCCATATAATGGGAAAATGACCACTTTGAAAGGATATATTGAATATGTTTGATAAAGGAGCACACAGGTTACTTGCACATTTCTTTAAAATGCAACTCGGGATTTGATCTGGGCTGGTTGAAAAAGAGCATTTAACTTGTCGAAGGTAATGCATAACAATAATTCAGTCTATTACTGGAGTTTCAAAAGAGTTAACTGGCGGTAGATAAGGATGCTCAGTACTCATTTTAGATGGTATATTGGAGTAAGTTGATTTGAAGAAGTTTGCAAACATGTTGGAAATTACACTTTCACAAGACGATTTCTGTTGATTGAATTTCATAAGGGGTGGAAAGCTGGAGGTCTAACGTTGTGAGTTAACAAAAGTATGTAAAAGTTTCGGATTATCTTTAAATTGAGATTTGATGTTGTTATATAAGAAGAATAACATTGCTTATTTAATAGTTGGTATCTGTAACGACAAGATGAATAACAAGCAAAGTCTCAATAAGATCCAGATTTATTTTATATATTTTAAATAAACGATTTTTTAAATTTTTGAGTGACTTAAGTTCACTTGTTAGCCAGAGTGGATTTAAGGGTTTAGAATTAATTTGCTTTTTGGGACGCACAATAAGAAGCATCTTTGCAAAGTATCATTAAAATACTGTATCGAAGATTCGACGTCATAATATGAATACGGTGATTCGATGGATAAAATTGGTGACCAGTCAGTCTGCGCAAGTAAGACGTTGAGTTTAACATAGTCTGTTTTTTTAAAATTATATATTTTTATATTTCGCTTATCAGGAGTAAGTTTATTTTTATTTTCGTGAGTAAGTAATACTGCTAATTCAAGAGTTGGATGATGTTCATCTTCCGGAAAAGATACAGGGTTTGAACGATTGAGATTTACAGTAGTGCATCTACCTACAAACACAATGTCTAAAGTTCTATGATTTTTGTTAAGAGTATTATTGACTTGTTGAAGATACAGGTCAAATAACTTATTTAAAAAATCATTTATCCAATTTCAAATGGAAATAGGTGAAAGAAATGAAGAATCATCTGTTAAATTCCAAGACTCAAAGGGTAGGTTAAAATCGCCCAACACAATGAGGACATCATTATTTTTTAACATGTTATGAACTTTTCCGATGACGTTAATATGTCTTAAGTAAATTGATAAGTCGCATTAAGGAGGATTGTAAGAACAGGTAAGGTAAGCAATACTTTTTTTTAATTTAACTGTACCACAATAAATTCCAGATCACTGCCGAAAAGAATTGTTAGTTCATCAGACGCAAACGAGGTTTGAACAGCGATAAGAACACCTCCACCAATCTTATTACAACGGTCTTTAGGGAAAATTTGATAATTATTACACATAATTTCAGAAATAAGGCTATTTGAGAGAAGCCAAGTTTCCGTGAAAATTATAATGTTATATTCGAAATCAAAACTGTTAATGAACATTTCAGAAAGTTTGTAATTAAGACCGTTAACGTTTTGGTTCACAAACTCTGATTTAGACTTGTGATTTGTTAATCGTTTTTTGGATGAGATATCGGGTTATTTCGCGGGCGAGACATGTGTACAACATTTACTAATCGCGGATTATTTTTAAATTTGAATTCACGAACAATTGTATTTCGCTGCCAGAAATTTACATCAACAATAGTATTAAACAAATTTTCAGGAACTGTTAATCTAAAGGAAATAGTCGCTCAAGCGTTAAGGTATTTGAATTTATGAATAGAAAGAGTCGATGGGCATTTCAACTTTGATTTGATGAAAAAGTCTATATCATTTTCTGTTGTATCTGATGCTGACAGCGAAACAAAGATTGATTTAGTTGGAGGAATTACAATCAATGCTTAAGCCTAGTACTATGTTCGTTTGCGTGGAATTTCGCTGTCAACATCCATTTATTTGTTGCTTGAAAATTTTGGCAGATATTTTGTTGCGAACGAACAGCTGATGTTCAGCTTAAAAATTTCAACAAGAAAATAAACAGCAAGAATTTATTAAGGGAAAGCAGAAAATCAATTAAGCTTTTTAATTTGTATTATTTATGATTCTAACAATACAAAATAAATATTAAACGAGTATGCATATTGATGATGTCCTTTATTGTGGAGTAGGACAAGTCATTAGTTATAGCAGTCTGCAGGTGCAAAGATTTGAGACCACCAACACCGCGGAAAGATGTATCCGTATTTACACTTTGCAACAACTGCAATTATTAAATGAAAAATTTTAGAAATAATACAATAAATATAATTTCAATTACAAACATTGTTCTTTTGCTTGCACTTTTTTCTTAAATTAAATGACAACTGTCACTTTTCACGGCAAAATAATTTTGATAAAGTGAAAAGTGCTTTGGTAATTCCATTTTGGTTTTGCGGCAGTTACACTTATTAGCTTCTCAAAGCTAGTGGACTGCATGAACCACAGAGACTACTGATGAGCAGTGTTGCCGCTCGAGAATTTTTAAGCGAAGTAAAATTGGCTACAAGAAGGAAGTATTTTCAGAGATTTCTAAGTGTTAAAATTAATTAATTTTTTTTTAACATGAATGTTTATTAAACATATTTAAGTACATTTCAAAATCAATAACGAAAAAAAAACAATAAAAATATTTTCTTAAAAATCAATAAACAAAGTTCAATATGAAAATACTGAAATACATTTCAACCACTTATATGTAAAATTAACAATGTTATAGAAAATTATTAAACATCCAGTTTGAAAAGGTTTATAAGAAATAAAATTCAGTACAGTACCTTCGCTTCCAACCATGCATACTTACTCCTACATTCCTCTCTGAAGCTTTGTTTGCATCTTTTTGTGTAGACATGTGGTCAATGAAAGTCGTATCACCATCCTATTTTCCGTCATTTTCTATAACTTTTAAAAAATACCTTAAATTTAAACTATTTATAAGCAATTTAAACGGAATTAAATGCAAACCTTTTTATGCCACCCTGCTTCCATATGCTGAAAATATAAATTTCAGAATTTGTACACCCCCACGCGTACTGCGTAAGGGGTATATTAAATTTGTCACGACGTGTGTAACGCCCATAAGGAGGCGTGGTAGGTATAGAAAAGTATATATATTCTTGATCAGCATCACCACCTGAGTTGATTTAGCCATGTCCGTCTGTCTGTCCGTCTGTCTGTCTGTCGACACAATTACAGCCGTAATTTTCAAGTTATCGTAATGAAATTCGATATTTGAGCTTATTTTTAAAAAACAAAGATCAAGTTCGAGAATGGGCCATTCGGATGAGAACCACGCCTACCTCCCATACAACCCCGATAGTTAAAATTCTATAAATAGATAGATTTGTTTTTTGTGTGGTGTCTCCTGGAAACGTCAAAAACTATCGCCCGATAAACTTTGGCGGCCAATTTGAGCGGCGATGTCTCCTCTAGACAATAAACTTGAGGGGTCTCTTCAAGACCTTAAAAATGAAATGTGCGTAGGGTTTGGGTCCCAACCACATTATAACTTCCCAATGAAAACAAAATCAGCCTCGGATATGAACCCCCACTACGTTGACGACCACCGCAAACGAAAAACGGATAATGATTTACGGATATGCACCTGGAATGTCCGGATCCTGTATAGGGAAGGTGCCACTGTCCAACTGGCGGAAGCCCTCGAAAAAATTAAGGCTGACATCACCGCCATCCAGGAGATGCGATGGAAAGGACAAGGCTGCTCTAAGAGAGCAGACTGCGATATCTACTACAGCTGCCATGCGGAGAAGCGCGAATTTGGATGCGGATTCGTCGTAAGTCGGAAACTACGCCATCTTGTTTCCCGGTTCACACCTGTGAACGAAAGGCTGGCGACAATCCGCATCAAGGCGAAATTCTTCCACATCAGCCTTATTTGCGCACATGCCCCGACGGAGGAAAAGGACGATGCTGTCAAGGACACCTTCTACGCGAGCCTAGAGGACGTGTATGATCGCTGCCCGGCCCACGACGTAAAAATAGTTCTCGGCGATTTTAATGCGAAGGTCGGAAAAGAAGGCATCTTTGGCTCCACTGTCGGTCAGTTCAGTCTCCACGAGACCACTTCGAATAACGGTCTAAGACTGATCGACTTCGCCGCGGCGCGAAACATGGTAGTTAGTAGCACCAGATTCCAACACCTCGATATCCAAAAGGCAACCTGGCTGTCCCCGGATCAAAAAACGCGAAACCAAATTGATCATGTTGTGATCGACGGAAGGCACGCTTCAAGTGTACTGGATGTGCGCACATTTCGGGGAGTCAATATTGACTCCGACCATTATCTTGTTGCAGCCAAGATCCGCATGCGATTGTGCAATGCGAAGAATGTACGCACAGGTGTGCAACGAAAGCTTGATGTCGATAAGCTGCTATCACAACGGACCGCCGAGGCCTACTCCGCTCAACTCTCGGTTAAGCTCAACCAACCTTACTCTTGCCTCGACGACGCTGGCGGACTTTGGGCGCATATATCCCACTCCATGCGCACTGCTGCTGAAGAAGTCATTGGTTTTCGGCGCCCGCAACCTCTCAACCAATGGTATGACCAGGAGTGTCGCGACGCGACAGCAGCAAAATACGCCGCATATAAAAAGACGCTGCAGTCAGCTGCAACGCGAGCCATGCACGAAAACTATCGCGATAAGAGGAAGGAAGAGAGATGCCTTTTCAGACGTAAAAAAAGAGAGCAGGAAAAGCATGAGCGAGAAAAAATTGAGGTGTACCAGGGCAGGAAGGATGCTCGAAAATTCTACCAGCAGGTTAAGCGTCCTACCCAAGGTTTCAAGCCCGGAGCATCCACTTGTAGAGATGAGAATGGTGATCTGGTAACAGATACGCAGTGCGCATTGAGATTATGGAGACAGCATTTTTCCAATCTGCTTGCAGGCGACGATACCAACAATTCCGCCCTTGGAGAATGCAGTCTGACACCACCAATCGACGATGATGGAGTGGAAATTCCACCACCTAGCCATGATGAGGTTAAAGTTGCTATCCAGCGACTCAAAAACAACAAAGCCGCAGGTGCTGACGGCCTGGCTGCTGAATTGTTTAAAACCGGCGGCGGTGAATTGATAAGGTGCATGCATCAACTCATCAGCAAAATATGGCTAGCGGAAAGCATGCCCGACGATTGGAATCTCAGTGTGCTTTGTCCTATACTTAAGAAAGGAGACCCGACAATCTGCGCCAACTACAGAGGTATCAGTCGTATATCCATCGCATATAAGGTTCTTTCGAGCGTATTGTGTGAAAGATTGAAGCCGCATACCAAAACACTGATTGGACCTTATCAGTGTGGCTTTCGTCCTGGCAAGTCCACCATAGACCAGATTATTACACTACGCCAAATCCTGGAAAAAACCCACGAAAACCAAATCGACACCCATCATCTCTTTGTTGATTACAAAGCTGCGTTCGATAGCCCGATTCGGGATTGCCTGTACGCAACAATGTCTGAGTTCGGTATACCTGCAAAGTTGATTAGGCTCTGCAAGATGACGTTGAGCAATACATGCAGCTCCGTCAAGGTAGGAAATAACCTCTCCGAAACCTTTAATACCGAACGAGGTTTCAGACAAGGCGACCCGCTATCATGCGATCTCTTCAATTTCATCATGGAGGGGATCCTACGAAAGGCAGGTGTACATCGAAATGGCACCATTTTCTACAAAGGTGTCCAGCTCCTTGCGTATGCTGACGATATCGATATAATCGGCAGAACCAAGAGAGATGTAACCGCTGCTTTCGCCGCTATCGAAAAGGAATCAGCCAAAGTGGGTTTGACGGTGAACGAGGGCAAAACAAAGTATATGCTGTCTGCAAATAGGGAAGTGCGGCGTCTAGGCTCCCATGTTACAGCAGGCAAATATAACTTTGAAGTTGTCAAGGAGTTTACTTACCTTGGCACCGCCGTAAACAGCAACAACAATGTCAGCCTGGAGATAAAGCGAAGAACAACAATTGCTAATAGGTGCTACTACGGGCTAAGTAAGCAATTAGGTTCCAGAGCCCTCTCTCGATCGACAAAACTAACACTCTACAAGACGCTCATCATACCTGTGCTTCTCTATGGCGCTGAAGTATGGGTGGTATCGCAAGCAGATGCAGCCGCTCTTGGGGTGTTCGAGAGGAAAGTTCTTCGCAAAATCTTTGGTCCTGTTCGAGTTGGCGACGACTATCGCATTCGAATGAACCACGAACTGTACGAGCTCTACGATGACATTGACATAGTCCAGCGTATAACAATTCAGCGACTACGTTGGCTGGGTCATGTCTTTCGTATGGATGAAGAAGCTCCAGCGAAAAAGGTGTTTGAGGCGAAAGCCGAGGGTCGACGACGAAGAGGAAGGCCATGTCTCCGATGGATTGACCAGGCCGAGGAAGCCCTTACCGCGCTTGGTGAAAGAGATTGGAGACGGCGCGCGCGAAGCAGAGACGCCTGGCGAGACCTGATGAAGTCGGCTGTAACCCGTCAACGGGTTGTCATGGCCACCTAAGTAAGTAAGTAAGTTTTTTGTGTGTTCTATGACAAAACTGAGATGTGTTAGGAAAATGAGTGTCATCCACCCACTAACACGCCCACCTCCCATATAACCCCAAAATTGAAAATTATAAAGAGGCTTCTGACGAAGCTACAAAAATAAAATAAGGTATATATTTATTGTATATCAAAACTAAGACGTGTAAGAAAAATGGGCGTCATCCACCCACGAACACACCCACCTCCCATACAACTTCAAAATTAAAAACTCTATAAATAGACTTCTCTTTAAGCTACAGACAAAAAATTTGATACGTTTGTATTTTATATCAAAACTTAATCGTGGAAGAAAAGTGGTTGTCATCCGCCTAAGGCCACACCCACTTCCCATACAACCCACTATAGCGAAAACTCTATAATAGGCTAATATTTACAGAGTTAAAATTTAATTTTTTTATCCTTACGAATCGGCCATGGGGGTATTTTAACTTCGGCCAAGTCGAAGATATACCTTACTAGTTTAATTAGAAATTAAGAAATTCGTACCACTATCGTTAAAATAATGAAATCCAAACAAAGCTCTGTTAGAGAAGGAAAAAGTTATGCATTCGTTTACACGAACAGTTATGCCATGAAATGCAGTAAAAAATTTAGAGATTACTTTTTACTAATTACTAAAAAAAGCTTAATCACTCAAAATCGAAGTGTTTTCACAAAAGAGGAAGTGTGGAAGTGTTTGACATAAAAGTGAAGTAAAAAACTTCGATCGAAGTGAAAACGGCAACGCTGCTGATGAGTTGGAGTAGCGTCCGACGAAACCATTGTCTAGTCTGCTCGGTTGTTTATATAAAATATAATATTTAAAAATATAATTATTAAATTATTAAAGAATATTAAAGAATATATTTTTAAGGAATTATAACTAAAATGACATACAAACTTTAATTTTAACGCGGAAATTTGAGTAGAAAAACACTCAATTATATAAAAGAATAGAACACAAGATTTAAATTTTAACTTTATGCGACTAGAGTTGCCAGATGAAAATGGTGTTTAAAGTTGGCTGTTTAAGATTCCGTGGAAAATTCATAAACTGGCTTGACTTATATCTGTGCAACCGTATCCAATTTGTGAACATGAATTTGTGCCTCAGGGAAGTCATCTTGGCCCATTGTTGTTTTTGCTGTTTTTTAATGATCTCCCCCGATTTAAAATGTATTCACAGTGTCTCAGAGGCGTTCCCAGGGGGCGGAGGTGGCGGTCCACCCGGGTACCACCATTTTAGGGGTGACACCATTTCGATATTTTTTTTATTTCTCAATCAATCAGAAAAAGTGAAAAAATACTTAACGTTAAAAAATGTGTGTCTCATTTTTTTAATAGCTGCTTTAACATTTAAAATTCTGCTTGCAAGTCGAAACAATGAGGAGCAAAGATTGTGGAAACGTTTTCGAAGCTAAAATTAATTAAAACTAATTCAAGGTCTTCCAAGGGAGAGGCGAGCTTGAAAACGAGCTTGCAAGTAATATTGATATCGATGAGGTTATTTCGAAAGTTATTAATTGTTAAGCGCACAAAATGTTGTTTTTTTGTTTTTAAGCTATAACAAAAAAAAAAAGAAGATTATTGGATTTTAGCAAAATTTTTCTGTATTTAATTTTATTAAAAGTATTTATTTTTTATTTTCAAAATATTATTTGCACTTTTTTAAAAACAAGAAAGATAATAAAATTAGTTTTTAGTTTCAATTAAAAGTTCACATAAAAAATATATAAAAATCATAATATTTGTATGGGAGCCCCCATACGGAGGGGTTAGAGGGGATGGGTTCCAAGGCAAAAAATGTTCCTCTTGAAAAAGTAATGGGGGTCGGTCATATTCATTTCATTAACAGTAGGAGGTTAGGGTTTTGCCTCCTCTGTAGCTCGAAAACCTAGGGTGACCCGAAAATTCTGACTTCAGATTCGGATTCAGCGAACCCAAAATCTTAGGAAACCGTTGTGAAACTTCTTGGGATTTGCAAAAACTTCAGTTTTGTTGTACAGTGTAATTTTTGCATAGAAAAATAATTAAGCAAAGTTCAAAAGGGAATTACAAAAAAAAGGATTCTTTAATTTTGTAGTGAATCTTTTTTTTTTTTTTTTTTTTTTGGATTCGCCAAAGGAGTGAGAAATCTCATAAATACGTATAGCCCGTACTATAAGCATGCACGACTTACATTCTACAACAGTCCGGATTAACCGGAAAGATAGAATGCACCTACGTACTAAAAAACACACCCAGTTGGCGAAGTATGAATTTCCACTAAGCACATAACTGGCTTTTCAGGGGAACTTAAAAATTTTATACAAAAACACGAATTTATTAAGAATATTTGAATTTAAAAAAAATAAACAACATCAAATAAAAAACTTTACATATATTAGTAAGTGTATACGTTAAAACTTAGGGTTTTAACTTGGCCGATAAAAAATCACGGAAAAGAAAGAAAGTAAAATAAATTGGTTTAAAATATTTATTATTTAAGGCTTTATTTAATACTTAGTTGTACCTTGGTTTTAAGTTTGGTTGCTGAAGGTACGTCTTGCGTGTACGAGAGGTTGTATAGAAGAGGCATTAGAAACTTTTTCTCTCAGCTAAGCGGAAGGCTAGCAGCAAGGTTTAGTACTAAAGCTTAGTATTAAACAGTTGGTAGCAATTAAAGATCAAACATAATTATAAACTTCAGTGCTTCTCAAACATACACTAACTAATGATATTTTTATACGTAATTAGGATGGGACGTGTCTGGCCTGAACATTGCCGCCCACCTTGCAGAATTAGAACTGCAACAAAGAAAGCTTAAACTTAAGATAAAGTAGAGATCTTTTTCAATATATATTTAATATAGAAATAAAGATAGTGGTTTAATTTGAATAAAGTTAATTATATGAGCAAATTGGTATAAATTCAAAATTCAAGTTTATGGTATTCATATTTGGATACATGTGTTTGTTATATACTTCTAAGAAACAAATGTTTAAGAAACTGAAACTGTATTGGAGTGTCATTAAGGACACGGTTGGTCAAAAAGGACCCACACAGGAATAATGTATATTGGGTTTGTCTTAAAGGACACACGGGCCAGAAAGGACCCAACCGAATAAAGTATTGTGCGTTAAAGGAAAACCAGGGTTGGCTTGATTGAGGAATTTCCATTTTTATATAATTATATGTATGCTGAAAGCGTGAAAATAAAACGAAAATTTGTTTGTAAGATTATAAATGAAAGGCTTTTAGAGTCGAAGGACTATAAGCTTAACAATAGGACGAGTTATAACGCCTTTTTGCGTTTTAATATCTGCTACCCGAACGCGATTGTCAGTTCCTCGGTAAACATGAATAACTCTACCAAGGCGCCATTCCGTAGTTGGAAGATTT
Source organism: Tetanocera ferruginea (assembly GCA_958299015.1). NCBI lineage: Eukaryota > Metazoa > Arthropoda > Insecta > Diptera > Sciomyzidae > Tetanocera > Tetanocera ferruginea. The sequence continues at coordinate 99,718,997 of OY282640.1, read as the reverse complement.
TCTTGCTTAATCACCACTAAATCATTAACCGAAATTTCTTTTTCAGGGTACTTCCATTTGAATCTCTTATGGAGTTCTTTCAAATATTCTTCCTTCCATCTAAGAGAAAGGTGCTGAGCAAAGGCTTTGAGTTTTTGCCAACGATTAGTAAAGGAAAGTGAATGCCCAGAGAGGCTAGGCTCAGCAGGTGCTAAGATTGGTCCATCAGAAATATAAATCAGAAATATTGTTCGACAACGGACTTAATGGTCTAGAGTTAAGACATGCCTCAATACGACAGATAAGTGTTGATAACTCTTCGAAGGTGTATTTTTGTGAAACTGCCATTTTTTTGAAGTGGGCTTTAAAACTTTTAACTCCTGCTTCCCATAGCCCACCCATGTGTGGGGCACCGGCAGGTATAAAGTTCCAAATTATATCTTGGTCACTGTAATTGGAGTAAATTTTTCTTGGGATGACTCTATGAAGTCATGAAAATCTCTTTTTATTGTTTTGGATGCCCCAACAAAATTCGTACCATTATCAGAGAAAAGCTTTTTAGGACATCCTCGTCTAGATGCAAACCTTGCAAAGGCTGCAAGAAATGTAGTTGCTGACAGATCGCTTGTCGCTTCTAGATGGATAGCCTTTGTCGAAAAACAAATAAAAATACAAACATATCCTTTGGTTATCAGACACGCTCGTCCAGTGTAGTTTTTTACATCAAACGGACCAGCAAAGTCTTTGCCTGTAGTTTCAAAGGGTCTTGAGAGAATGGCGCGTTCTACTGGAAGTGCGGCCATAATTTGAGATTGCTGTTTTTTCTTTGCTAAGACACAAATTTTACATTTATGAATAACAGCTTTAACAAGATTTTTGGCCTTTGGAATCCAATATTGTTGTCGAATTAAGCGGAGCATGAGAGAATTTGCCCCATGTAGTGATATTTGGTGCACAAACTGTACGAGAAGTTCTGTCAATCTGCAATTATATGGTATGAGAATAGGATGCTTCTCGTTAAATGAAAGAAGAGGTGAATTAGTGAGTCGCCCATTAACTCGTAAAATACCATTGGAATCTATATATGGATTGAGTGTAAGTATTGTACTCTTCGAACTAATGGGAGAATTATTGCATATATTTTGATACTCATCTGCGAAGTGTACCTTCTGACAAATGATTATCAAACGAGTTTTGATATTTGAAATTTCAGTCCCATTTATCGTTAAAGAATTAAAAGAATATTGGTTTCTGGACTTGCTATGCGTTTTGTAGAAAAATCGAAAAACGTACGCTAAGACACGATATGCCCTAGGCAGTGAAGAAAAATTTGTAAGAATATCCTCATAATTAGAAAAGAAGCAAGCATGAGTTTTTACTGCTCTCATTTCTAAGGTTGTTTCAGCTATACAATTTTGAGAATGAGGCCATAAAGAACGATCATACTTCAACCAACTCGGACCATGCCACCATAAATTGTTATTAGACAATTCTTGAGGAGAAGTACCACGACTTCCGAGATCAGCAGGGTTATCATGACTATCAATGTGTTGCCATTTTTCACTATTAAATTTTTCTTGAATTTTTGAAATTCGATTTGCCACAAAACAAGTCCAAGTACAAGGCGGTTTTTGAAGCCACGAAAGAACGATAGTTGAATCAGTCCAACAAAATATATTTTCAACTTTTATGGTTAATTCAGCTAAAATTGAATCAAGCATTTCAGCAAGAAGAAGAGCTCCACAAAGTTCTAACCGAGGCAATGAAACGCTTTTCACTGGAGCAACCTTTGTTTTGGCCATGAGCAAGAAAGTAGATATATTTGAATCATTATTGATTCGAATATAGACGGCCGCCGCGTATGCTTTTTCCGAGGCGTCGGAAAAGGCATGAATTTGAACTAAACTATTTGGTGTATAAGCTATCCACCAATTTATTTTTATTTGGTCTATGAATGGGTAGTTATCCACAAACTTTTCCCATTTTACTAAAGTTGAAGAGGACACAACCTCATCCCATCCTGTTTGGTCAAGCCAAACTTGTTGCATGATGATTTTAGCCACCACAATTATTGGTGCTAACCAACCAGCAGGATCAAAAAGCCGTGCCGTTGCAGACAAGATATCCCTTTTCGTGAAAAGTTTGCTACTGGTAATAGGTATTGTACTGAAATAAAAGTAGTCATTCCGCGCATTCCATCGAACTCCCAAAGCTTTTGCATTGCTTGTCTCATCAAAGTCCAGGAATTCGGTGTCCAGTAAATGTTCTTTGGGAAGATTTTCTAAGATTTCCCTTTGATTTGCGGTCCATTTCTGAAGAGAAAACCCAGCAGACTTTAGCGCACTGATAAGCTCATCTCTAGCTTTTAGAGCCGTGGGTACATCATGGGCTCCAGCTAAAACATCATCTACATACATACAACTTTTGAGAATAAAGGCTGCCAAAGGAAAAATGTCTTGAACATCAGAAGCTAGCTGTAAAAGAGTTCGAATTGCTAGAAAAGGAGCGCAATTGACTCCAAATGTTACAGTTTTAAGCTCAAAATCAGATACTTCGGTATCAGGAGATTTTCGAAAGAGAATTCTTTGAAAGGGTCGATGTAATGGATGGACAAGTATTTGTCGATAAATTTTTTGAATATCGCTATTAAAAACATATCTATAGAATCTCCATCGTAACATTAGAAATGTTAAATCAGCTTGCAAGACTGGGCCTACATGAAGTACATCGTTAAGACTGTAGCTATTCGATGTAGAGCTAGATGCATTGAATACAACTCGTAGAGCTGTCGTGCGACTGTCAGGTTTAATAACAGCGTGATGTGGAAGATAGCAATGATTTGGAAAGTGGTTAAAATTTGGAATCTCGACTTTTTCCATATGGTTGAGATGAAGGTATTCATTTACGACGTTGTCATATGCTGATTTAAGTTGAGGCTTTTTTAGTAAAGAAGTCTCGTTTCGAAGAAATTGCTTATATGCAATGTGTCGAGAAGATCCAAGTTTTATCTCAGATTGAAAATGTTCTTTGAAGGGCAATGAAACAATGTATCTACTCACCATTCCTGCTAGTAGTTTTAATAAAATTCTGCTCACATAGTTTATCTGCTTCTGTAGTGAATTTTTTCTTTGGAACCTCTTCTAATTCCCAGAAGCGTTGTATTTGCTTATCCATCGATATTTCGTCAGGAAAAGTAACTTTTGTTGCAAAACAAGATACATTGGTAGTAGATAAAGAACCAGTGAATATCCACCCAAATACAGTTTCTTGGGCAATAAGTCCGCCCAGAAAGTTTCGTTTGACACCGTCCAGCATTATTAAAGGATATAGATCCCCACCAATTAAGACGTCGACGGGTCCACTTTTAAGAAAATTAGCATCAGCTAATGGAACATTGGGCATATGCTCAATAGAAAAATTTATAGAAACAGAAGGAAGATTGCTAGTAATCTGAGGCAGCACCAGAGCTGTTGCCTCAATATTCAAATTTGAATCGATAGAAGAACCCAAGACAAATGAAATTTTTGCTTGAGTACGAACAGAAGGAAGTTTAAGCATCTTTTGAAGCCGTTCAGAAATAAACGATGCTTCTGAAGCAGAATCGATCAAAGCGCGAGCTGTATATGAGACGCCTAAGTGACAAATGAGAACAGTGGCCGTTCCAAGAATAACGTTGCCACTACGAGAAGGAGAGAAGAATTGCTTATGGGGTGAACAAGAGCTGTGTGAAGTGGACTGTACCTGATGAAATGATTGCGAGACTATTTCAGGTTCTTTTTGGTTACCAGAAGTCCCGGGTGAATGATGAGCACTTGAAGTTGAAGGCGTATCATCGAAGTTGTTTCTATGTAAAAGTGTATGATGCCTTTTCTTACAGACTGAACAACTAAAAATACTTCGGCATTCTTTTACAGAATGGTTTTTAGTTAAACAATTTAGGCAACAATTGAATTTTTTAATAGATGAATATCTATCAGTGATAGATAGTTTTAAGAATTTAGGACAAGAGCGCAAAAAATGTTGTTGCTTCGGACAAAGAATACAACTAGAGACTGAAATATTCGTATGATATGAATTAAGTTTCTTGTTAATTGTTTGACCTTGAGATACATTCGGAGCCTTTGTGTGAGCTTTCGAAGAAGAATTACCTTTGATATCCGAAATCGAATCCAGAGTTTGGTGACGATCAGTTAGAAATTCGTCTAAAACGCTCCATTTAGGAATAACGGTTTTTTCCTTTAAGCTCTGCTCCCACAATGCTAAAGTACTATCAGGTAGTCTTTGGCAACAAAGAAAAATCAAAATTGGGTCCCATGACAATGTGTTAATATCATACAATTTAAGAACAGACAGACAATTGTTAATACCTCTTTGTAGGTTCTTAAGCGCTGCAGCATTTTCCGTTGATACCACAGGCAGACCGAAAAGCAATTTTAATTGATTATTTACAAGAATACGTTTATTCTCGTAAGTATCTCTAAGATTCTGCCAAGCGAGTAAGAAGCCACCATTTGTTAAAGGTGATTTTTGGACTATTTCTTTAGCATCTCCGCTCGTTTTATTCATAAGATGATATAGTCTCTCTACATCACTAAGCCTTGAATTATTAATGTAAAGCGCGGTAAACATATCTCTGAATGTTGGCCAGGACAAATAGTTTCCTTGAAACACTTCCATGTCACAAGGTGGTAAACGAAGATTATTTAATACTTCCTGTTTCGCAGGAAGTGTCAAGGTGGATGGATTTGGAGCAGACAAGGGCTGCTGATGTAAAATTTCATTAATTTTTGAAAGACAAAAAACATAAGTTCTAAAAGTAGTTGTATATTTGGCTTTAACTACTTCAACATCATCGAAGTTTTCTTGTTCCTCAATATATCGCAAGCATCTCTCATATGAATTTTTAGTTTTAAGCCAAATATCACAAAGTTCTTCTCGAAAAACTTCTAAGGAAAACTTATTTTGATCAGTTGAACCGACCTCAGCAAAATTTGCATCAAATTCGACAATTTGATCACAAAATCGAATAAAAATATCGAGCGACGTCATAATTGATAAAAAGACAACCGAACCGATGAGACGAACTTGTTTATGTAGCGCCAAAAATATCTTTAAGATATAGAACTATGCGAAGAATTTACAACAACACGTTTAGAAAAAGAGTATGATATGAGAGTTTGAAATACTAGCGCAAGAATATTTTTACCAACAAAGTTGTAAAGAAAATCAAAACAGAGAATGCTAAACCTGACTTGTACTTGTTTTTTTTTTTTTTAACTTAAGTTAATCGCGGCGCTGAGTATTTACAGAAAATTATTATTTGTTTTTTTTGTTTTTAATAAATTTATCAATATATTTTATATAAAAGTTTTATACAAAAAACTTTTATATTGTTAATCAATGTTAATTTATGATTTAGATATTGTTGTTCGTTTTATATTTGTATCCAAAGTCGTTTAGTACATAAACGCATGAAATAATTTGTTCTTGTTTCTCACTGTGTTTGACTTTATGCAGCATCCAAAGTCGTCAATATATTGCTATAGCTAGCTTAAAAAAAAGTATGTATGTTTAGCAGAGGTGAGCGCAACAAATAATATGTGTGTAAATTTTTGCATACGCACATACACACATGAATGATAAATTTAAGAGAGTTAAGAAGAAGAGTTAAGTTAAGAAACTAAAACAATAAATATGTGCATTCATTTTTGCATACACTCACACACATATACAGGAACTTTAACTTTAAGAGAGTTTAAAGAGATTGACTTTCGTTTTTGCTTTGACCTTAAGCAAATACCGCGATTAGAACAAAGAAGTCAAGGTGACCTGATGTTTTTGTTTTTGTATAAAACGAAGTATGTATGTTATATATTTTATATAAGAACTTGTTGGTTCTTATATCAAAATTGTTTTATGTTATATTTGTGCTTATTACGTTATATTTAGCGAATTTTTAACGTAATAAGGTATTTCATTTACAAGATACCAAATGCTCTATAACCTTTATATCAAATAGAACCACTAACCTTTTTCTGTTGAATTTGCCAAGCGCAGTCCGTCCGAAAACTTGTTGACTTGAAGATGTGGATGAATTGATGAAAAAATGACAAACTGCTGCCCGTGGTGCTAGTGGTGCTTAGTTTTAATGATGAACTATGCCTTAAGATGCACAACGCAGTTCTTTTTAAAGAATTTAATAAATACTTTAACCCCAGAATTCCGTGATTCGGCTCGATAGGACCAGCGAATGTATACGTTAAAACTTAGGGTTTTAACTTGGCCGATAAAAATCACGGAAAAGAAAGAAAGTAAAATAAATTGGTTTAAAATATTTATTATTTAAGGCTTTATTTAATACTTAGTTGTACCTTGGTTTTAAGTTTGGTTGCTGAAGGTACGTCTTGCGTGTACGAGAGGTTGTATAGAAGAGGCATTAGAAACTTTTTCTCTCAGCTAAGCGGAAGGCTAGCAGCAAGGTTTAGTACTAAAGCTTAGTATTAAACAGTTGGTAGCAATTAAAGATCAAACATAATTATAAACTTCAGTGCTTCTCAAACATACACTAACTAATGATATTTTTATACGTAATTAGGATGGGACGTGTCTGGCCTGAACAGTAAGTTTGCGGCAACTATCCAACCCAAGATCCTACGTGGAAAAGAGAGTAAACTCTTAAACACCAAACCAATTCCAATTATAACGGAGATATATACTTGTAAATATGTACAAACATATATGTGTATATATATACGGGTCACTATGTAATTTTGGAACACCGTGCTAATGTTATTAATTGGATATGTATTTGGGCCAACGCAGGCATAAATTTGCATGGAAAAGAGATAAACTCTTGCGCACCAAACTAAGTAACTAATAAGTCAAAATGAATAAGAAAAACTAAAAATTTTTTTTTTTATTAAAAACAAACAAGTTTAAGCATACATATCGTATTCGATGGTGTTTACTTCATCAAACGCAATATTATAAAGGAAAACAACTGAAACAGTCTCGAATATATGGAATAACTTCAGCCAACATTTAAACAGAATATAACAATATTATTAACCGAGTAAATGTTTGAAACAAAATTATAAAATGTATCAATTATTTAAATGTAAAATCATTTTCCGTTTCAAGGCATCCACCGACTCACAAAAATTAATTAAGCTGTAGCTATTGTTGAAATCACTACACATACATCGTAAAGGGTCATGAAGGGCAAAATTTGAAGTGCACTGGCTCAACTTTAAAAGCACAAAATGTCTAGATCCTCTTCTTGGGATGTTAAAGTTAAGAGATGAGAGAATATATTGGGAGTCAATTTCACCACAAAGTAATTTATATAGGAAGGTGACATTAAGCACCATCCTTCTGCTTCTCAGGGAAGGTAGTAAAATTTGCTTAAGGCGGGTTTCATACGAAGGAAGAATAATATCTGGGTTCCAACGATGATGACGTAAAGCAAAAACTGTTTTTGAACCGATTATATTGCATCAATGTGGACGTTATATTGAGGGTTCCATACTACGGAAGCATAGAATAGGCCTTACGAGAGATATATACAGTAATTTAGTTGTGAAGGCATCATTGAACTCTTTCGCCCATCTTTAAATGAAACCAAGGACACCTCTGGCCTTGTTTACAGCCAAATTAACGTGGAGATTGAAGCGAAGTTTTGGATCCATAATTACACCAAGATCAACAAAACTATGAACAATTTCTAAGTGGATGTTATTTATAGTGTAATTTGTACTATGAGCAGTTCTACGTGAGAAGGTCATTGATTTGCATTTTTTTAAGTTAAGGTTTAATAGGTTGAAGTTACACCAATCCACTAGTCTGTTTAAATCAGATTGTAAAAGGTGTTGTTCGTCGAGTGACTTGTAGGTAAGAAAAAGTTTCACATCGTCAGCATACATTAAGACGTCACAATGTTTAATTGCCGAAGGAAGGTCATTAATAAATAGTAAGAACAAAACCGGTCTAAGATGACTTCCTTGCGGAACACCAGATGTAACCATTATATTTTGTGAAAGAGAATTTTTATATAAAACTTTTTGAAAACGTCGCGATAAATAAGATTCTATCCAATTTAGCAATTTTACAGGAAACCCAATTAGCTTAAGTTTATTCAATAGAAGATTATGATTGACACTGTCAAAAGCTTTGCTAAAGTCCGTATAAATAACGTCAGTCTGTTTTCCCAAAGTAAAACCTTTTATTACACGAGTTGTAAACTCCAAAATGTTTGTTGAAGTTGATTTACCCTTTAAAAAACCATGTTGAGTGTCAGAAATGGAAGAAGATACGAAGTGGGTTAGTTGTTCAGTTATGATTTTCTCAAATAATTTAGGGATTGCGCTTAATTTGGCGATGCCTCGGTAGTTAGTGACATCAATTTTGGAGCCAGATTTATGAAGGGGTATCATATATGAATCTTTCCATATAATGGCAAAATGTCCACTTTGCAAGGATATATTAAATATGTTTGTTAGAGGAGCACACAGGTTGCTAGCACATTCCTTTAGAATGCAACTCGGAATTTCATCAGGGCCAGTCGAAAAAGAGCATTTAACTTGACGAAGGTAATGCATAACAATAATTGAGTCTATTACTGGAGTTTCGAAAAAGCTAACTGGAGGTAAATAAGGATGCTCAGAACACATATTAAATGGTATGTTGGAGTAAGTTGATTTAAAGAAGCTTGCAAACATGTTGGAAATAACATTGTCACAAGACGATTCCTCTTGATTGAATCTCATAAGGGGTGGAAAGTTGGAAGCCTTACGTTTTGAATTAACAAAAGTATAGAAGAGTTTCGGATTATCATTAAATTGAGATTTGATGTTGGCTATATAAGCAGAATAACACTGTTTATTTAATAGCTGGTATCTGCAACGACAAGATGAATAACAAGCAAAGTCTATATTAGAACCAGATTTTTTATATATTTTAAATAAACGATTTTTTAAATTTTTGAGTGACTTAAGTTCACTTGTTAGCCAAGGTGGACTTAAGGGTTTAGAATTATTTTGCTTTGTTGGGACGCACAATAAGAAGCACCTTTGCAAAGTATCATTAAAAAACTGTACCGAGGTTTCGACGTCATAATATGAATACGGTGGTTTAATAGATAGAATCGGTGACCAGTCAGTCTGCAAGAGTAAGGCGTTGAGTTTAACATAGTTTATTTTCATTTTCATGAGCAAGTAAAACTGTTATTTCAAGAGTTGGATGATGTTCATCTTCCGGAAAAGATACAGGGTTTGAGCGATTGAGATATACAGTAGTGCATCTGTCTACAAACACAAGGTCCAGCGTTCTATGGTTTTTATTAAAAGTATTATTGACTTGTTGAAGACATAGGTCAGATAACTTATCTAAAAAATCATTTATCCAATTACTAGTGGAAACAGGTGTAAGAAATGAAGAGTCATCTGTCGAATTCCAAGACACAAAGGGTAGGTTAAAATCGCCCTACCCTTAAAATCTTACGAAGAAGTTTTAGTGATGAAAGTCAGTAGTGATAAAAAATATAAGTGATAAAAAAAAGTTATCATATCTATTTTTCTATTATAAATAACAAAAAATGTGTCTTGAATTGGATTTTTAAAAAACAAATAATATAGGTGCAAGATTGGTACCCTTAAGGTTTTACCAATTTCTTTAATTTTCAGTTCACATCTATAATTCCTCTTGTCTAGCCTTCTCACTGAATTTTGATAGGATCTGGCTACTTTTGTATGTACCTCCCATACAAAAAAAAATACCTCCCATACCGTATAAAAATTTAATAAAGGTCCAAGGAAGGTGCCCCTAAGTTCTCATGAATTTCTACTGTTTTTAGTACAAAACTATTTCTCTAATTGCCTAGCCTTTTGACCAAATATTGTTAAGATCGGCCAACTTTTGTAAGCACTCGCATACAAAATAATGTAAACTAGTAAGGTATATCTTCGACTTGGTCGAAGTTAAAATACCCCCACGGCTGATTCGTAAGTGTAAAACAATCTTAAATATGTGCCTTTTTATAAAGTTTTCAATCTGGGGTTGTATGTGAGGTGGGCATGTTCGTGAATGGATGACGCCCATTTTTCTAACATGTCTTATTTATGATATAAAATGAAATAATACCTAATTATATTTTTGTAGCTTCGACAGAAGCCTCTTTATATAGATTTCAATTTTAGGTTTGTATGGGAGGAGGGCGTGTAAGTGGGTGGATGACGCCCATTTTTCTAAGACACTTTAGTTTTGACATAAAATGAATATATATCAAATTTTACTTTTGTAGCTTTGATAAAACCCTATTTATATAGTTTTCAATTTTGGGGTTATATGGGAGGTGGGCGTGGTCGTTGGTGGATGGCACCCATTTTTCTAACACATCTTAGTTTTAATATAAAATGAATAAATACCTAATTTTGTGTATTTAGCTTCCACAGAAGTCTTTTTATATAGTTTTCAATTTTGGGGTTGTATGGGAGGTGGGCGTGTTAGTGGGTGGATAACGCCCATTTTTCTTACATACCTCAGTTTTGACATAGAATACACAAATACCGAATTTCAGTATGGTAGCTTAAATGTTAGCCTCTTTATAGAGTTTTCATTATTGAGGTTGTATGGGAGGTGGGCGTGGTTTTCATCCGATCTAGCCCATTCTCGAACTTGATCTTCGCTTTTTATAAAAAAACTTAAATATGAAGTTTCATAACGATAGCTTGAAAATTACGGCTGTAATCGTGTCGACAGACAGACAGACGGACAGACGGACAGACAGACGGACATGGCTAAATCAACTCGGGTGGTGATGCTGATCAAGAATAAATATACTTTTCTATACCTACCACGCCTCCTTCTGGGCGTTACACACTTCGTGACAAAATTAATATACCCCTTACGCAGTGCGCGTGGGGGTATAAAAATTAATATAGGTCCAAGGAAGGTTCCCTAGGAACTAACCGATTTCAACCATTTTTGCAATTTTGCTTATTTAGCTAAAATTATTCAACCATAAAAAATTTAAAAATAATCGGAGCACTCATTCTATTTTTGAACCAATTTTGCATACTTTCAAGAATTTTTTTATGACGTATATAAGTATATTATAATACAACATTTGAAGATTATTTAAAAAAGTTTGGAACAAAAATATAAAGTAATAACAGATTTAGAAGAAGAAGATTGAGAAGATTTAGAAGAACGCGATGAAATTTTGAAGTTTTTTACAATAAAATCGACCTATTTTTTATTGTAAGATAGATACTAATTGAAAAATTTAAACGTCATTTGAGAGTTATTTGAATGTACAATATGTGGAGAAATTTTTAAAACGATCGGTTCAGTAGTTTTCTCCGAATCGTGGTCACCGACTTTAAAACTTAGATGTTTGGGAAAATCGACTTAAAGTTTTGTTCGTTTGTGAGTTGAAGCCGATTGTCCTCAAAATATTCTTGAGATGTTCAAAACTTTACCCCGCCCTTAATAAGTTTTCTTTATTAAACCTTTTTTTTTGAAAAATATAAACATAATAATAAAAACACTAAATCACATCGAATTGGTTTCTTACTGCATTTAAGAATTTCTTATCTATAGGGGTGACACCATGAGAACCCGCCCCGGGTGACACCAAGCCCAGGAACGCCTCTACAGTGTCTGTTTTTTGCGTATGACTTAAAATTGTATCGATCCGTTTAATCCGAGTTAAAATGTAGTCATTTACAGACTGATTTAAATGCAGTTGCCTCCTGGTATACTTCTTAAAATCTTTATTTTAATATCTTTAAATGTCAATCTCTGTCGTTTTATAGAACTAGTTCAGCTTTATTTTTTAATTATAGCATTAATAATCTCACTCTTGAACAAGTTTTTTTAAAAAAAGATTAAGGAGTGATTTTGGATCGCCGTCTTAAAATTAAACATCATTTAGATTATGCTATACTTAAGGCATGCTCTATGCTCGGATTTTTATAAAGAAACTCTCAGGATTTTAGAAATCCTCTTACTATCAAGCTGCTATTTGAAAGTTTGGTAAGACCTCACTTAGAATATTGCTGTATTATATGGAATTCCTCTTAAACTTCGCATATTCAAAAAATTGAAAGGGTCCAAAAACTTTTTACTAAATTTCTTTTCTCCAAGTTGAATTGGCAAATCAGCTTACCTTCTCACAAAACGCGCTGTGCTTTGCTTAGTTAATATTCACTTACATGTCGTCTCATTATGTCTTCTGTTGTGTTTATTAAAGGTATCATTCACTGTTAAATTCAATGTCCGAGTATTCTAGTCATCAGGCACGAATGCAGGGGGGTTTTGGGGGTTAAAACCTCCCCCAAATGAATGAAAATAAAATGTATAAGGCAAAACTATTAAAAATTCAAAGATTTGAGTAAAAATACTTAGAGTTAAAAAAACTTCTTATAAAAACTATTAATAAAAATAAAGGAATCTTAAAACACAGGATTCAATACTCAGAGTATTATACTCTTCATAAAGAATTCCAATCTAAAATCAAATGAAAGACAAATAAAATTTGTAAAGCAATACGATAAAAATTATGAAGTATTTTATATCAGTTGTATTATTTTAAGCTATTTTTTGTTGTGTTGTTTTGATAACCATCGCTAAATATTTGTAGAAAGCACTACGTAGAAAAGTATTGTGACAAAATTAAAAAGCACTAAATCAAAAACAAAAAACGACCTCGGAAGTTGATTGGAAATGGTGTTTGACCACCATTCCAGGTACCGTGTTTGAATCCCGGGCAAGACATGGTCTAACGCTGTAACTTTTCTTTAATTCTTTCCTCATTTCTAATCAACTGAAATTCAAAATTTGATCAATGTATACGTCTTTGAAAGTTGTAATGATGGTAGAGAAGTTTGAGGATGGCATATCTAACGCATAACTAACGTACCCATCTCTTTTTTTCGCCAAAACATGACAAATCGACAATATTATAAAATTTAACAGGTTTGTACAATAGGGCGTGCCAATTTTTATGGGCGAAAAAAAAATTAAAAAATCGTAGGCGTGGAAAATATTCTACGGAATAGTCTGAACAGGTTTGCCTAAGAAACCCTTGGTTTAAAATTGAATGCGAGCCCCCGGTTTTTTGAGAGAAAGTTTGAATTTGTGTTTTACTTCAGTATGTAAAAAAATGTATACAAACATTCAAAAAACATGTATTAGGGTAAAAATTTCCAGGTTTTCGGTAAAGTCTTCACTGAATGTCCTCATTTAAGAAAAATTTTATCTTATTTTCATATTTTATCAAAATTTCAAAAGGGTTATATTATTAATCTAGTGAAAAACCGAAATCAAATAAGAAAAAAGTTTCTAAAATTCAAATTCAAATTTAAACCGATAAAATATAAAAAAATGTAAGATATGAATAAATTCAACAAGAAAAAACAATAATAAAATAAATAAAACAAAATAAAGTAAAAGTAACAAAAAGTTTTATAGAAAAGGAACAAAGAGATTCTCAATATAAAATTGAAAAGATTGTTTTAGGAAATCCTGTTTGCTTTCAAGTCGTGGAGTTTTTCTTCAACTATCTGTTGTCATAACTATAACTGCCTCCATAACTGTTGATTTTTTTCAACAACTCGTCGAACACTGGCCAAAAGTTGAACATCACTCTCAGTTCCTTGAATTTGGCATGGAATTTGTAGATTAAGTTTACATTATTTTGTTATTTATTTACTAACTTTCATCAAAACAAAATATTTTCTAACAAGTGGAATTATGCAATAGATTTCACGAAATTCAAAACTAGATAACACTGTTGTAGTTCAATTTTGGTTATGCGATAAAACCAACATTTTCGGATTTGGAGTACAACTGCGTCCTAGGTTTAGTGAGATTGGTGCAAAATTTTGAAAAACCATGTTTTCCCAAATGGTCGATTTTGAGCTATTCTAAGCCTTTTGCCATGTCTATTTATAAAGATATCTCGCAAACTAGTTGCATGATCTTACCAACTTACCAATGAAGAAAACTAAAGGCAATAAAATTCTACGTCAATAGTTTTTGTACTACTTTTGGATCCGAGGATTAGTTTTTGTGCAATTAATAAATGTTTCCTTAAATTGTTGTTTTCTTACGAAAAATTAAAATTAATTTTGCCTAACGACAATTTTATAGTTTTTCCATAATTTAAAGAATTTTCAAAAATATTGATATGTTGATATATTGATCCAAAAGTAGCAGGAGAACTATAGACGAAGAATTTCAATACCTTTAGTTTTCTCCATTGATTGTAAAGATTGATTGTAAAGAAAAACACGGGTTTCTTAAAAATTTGCCCCATTCTAACTTAACCAAGGACACAGTTGTACTCGGCGGACTCCCCCAGATCCGAAAAGGTTGGTCTTATCGCTGAACCAAAAATTTCGTGTCAAAAACTACAACAGTGTAATGAAACGATAATAGCAAATCTAGTTTACAAATGTTGTTCTTCTATTTCAAATAAATTTTCAAAATATTTTTTTAATGTTGTAATGAAATCTGAAATTTTTTATTTTTTGTTGACACATGATGAAACAAACACGTGAAATTTAAAAATAACTTAATATTTTAAATTTTGGTTCGAAACCAATAAAATTTGTACATCAGTACAGTACTTTTTTGGTTCTTTTTTTCAATTTCTTCACATTTTGTAGCAAAACACATATTCAAACTTTCTTTTGAAAAACCGGAGGCACGAAATCGATTTTAGCGTAGTGTTTTTTGGGAAAAGATGGTTAGAATTTTCCGTAGAACACTATCCGCGTAGAACACTATAAAAAATGGTATTTTTTTAAAACAAAAATTCAACTGGCCTAATAAAAAAGGCTTGAGGCTACAAAGACCCCAAACCCACTAAAAGCCCATAGAAAAATACCCATGAAAATAATTTTTTTAAGAAAATCACAAAAAAGTTTGAGGATGGTTAGGTAACAGATCAAAATTACTTAAACTTTAAGATGTATCCATGAAATTCTGCCATTTGACTAGAGTTACCAGACTACGAAAACCATTCATTTTCCTGTGGTGGAAATAGCGGCAGTGGAAAGCAGAAAATATAGAAAATAAACCAAAGACAACAGAAATATTTAGTTTTTTTATCTTGCGTTGTCATCGACACCAACTTTGGCTCCATCGCATTATTTATAAGAAAGAAATAAGTAATTAACTGATTTGAGTATTATTCTACCAAATCCGCCGTTCAGTTTTTAATTTTGCCCCCCACCGCGAAAAGTAACAAACAACAAAACAACGAAATTGGCCATGTCAGCCCTTGAAAGGACTTTGACCGAGCTTCTTATGATCAATTGTGTTGAGTGTGTTATTAAATGTTTGTACACAATTGACCGAGCGCTGGACCAACATATTTTATGCCGACTCCGAACGGCTAAAGTTCATGTTCTCAAGAAGCTTTACATGGCTTTATTTACTCTTTGAGGTTTGCCATTGTCTGCAGAGAGATGTGACCGATCAGAAAATTTATTTTATTGACTAAAACTTTTGCCGCGACTGGGGTTCGAACTCGGACTCCGAGCATGCTAAGCCACACACTTAACGGGCATGCCATGGTCACCAAAAATAATCGGTACAGATTTCAATTAGCAGTTTTGTCGTTAAATACGCATTGCAATAATTTTAAAAATTTCAACGATGGCCTAATGGGTTGAAAAATACCCAATGAATAACTCAGCAACGCATTGAGGTACGGAGCTGAATGTTTGTTTTTGATCATTTTGAATCAATTGATCATTCAATCGTGTATGAAATTTTATCAAAATAGGTCCAAAATAAAAGAAAAATAGACATTGTTCTCTTAATATTATTTGCAGAATAACAAATTTAAATAAGTCAGAAAATAGAAACATAAAAACCCACCCAAAACTTTTTCCTGGGTGCGCGCCTGCTAGTCATGATTAATTGCAAGGTGTGACGACTAAAATAGCACAAGCTAAGTTTATAGAAATTCTTAAAGAGGACCATGTTGAGAGTCCATCGCACCTTGTCAGACCTCTCAATGTCGTCACAATTTTTTGTAATTAATTTTTAAAGTTGAAGTGTTCCAATTTTTTTGTGCAGACCTTTTATTTTACAGCCATTAACTTGTCAGAAATAATAACTAAATTGCACTTTTTTTCAGTATAATATCACGTAGAACAAAACTGTATAAAAAGAAATTTGATTTAATACAAAATGAAGCGTGTAGCGAAGCGTGTAGCGAAGCATGTAGCGAAGCGTGTAGCGAAGCAAATTCTTTTGTTTTTCGTTAATATCATGTTTTGATATTATTGTTTATTTTAATGACATAATGTTGCATAAATAACATTATTATTTTCACAAAAACTCATTGCGCGAAAATTTAAACAAAATTTACCATTTCATTGAAATCAAAAATATCAAAATCGGTTGAGAATTGGCCGAATGGCGGTAATTTAAACGTTTTTTTTTTCGTCACCAAATACCGATTCCCATTAGGCGTGTCAATCCCGGGATCCCGATTTTTTAAATCCCGAAAATCCCGGCATTAGCCGATTTAAGTCCCGGGACTGCCAAAACAATTTTTTTAATAGCCAATAAAATTTTTGAAACTCTCATCTAAAATATTTCCCTTTTTAGGGCAAAACCATCATAATTTGTTACATTGCACAGTGCGAAATTTTAACAATCTAGGTTTACAAAAGTATTTTTTCAAATGTATGTGTATACAACAAATACTTCTAGATGTATTTTGGACGCCGATTTAAAATATGAACTCCGATTTCCTCTATCAGCTCCAGTTTATGAGTTATTGGCGAAAACATAAAAATTGGTTTTTTTTCTAATAAATTAAGTATATCATTTTACTAATTAACCGATTGCATAATACTGATGTGTTTTTTTATTTAAAAATAGTAGACCTTTCAATTGGAAGACTTTTCAATTCAATTGGTTTAAGAAGTTTTGAAGATATCGGCCTTCAAAGTTGAATATACTTTAAAATTTGACACAATTAAATTAAAAAATTTATTCATATGTTTATATTCCAAATGTTACAAAATAAAATTAAATTCATATAAATACATAAATCTTTAGTTTTACAAAAAAGCAGTTTGCCAATTAAATAAAATGGATTTATTCTTCAGTAAGAGATTCATCACTTTCGGAATGGGTTTCATTGTTGCTTGATGAATTGACGCCGACCGCAATAAGGATTGAAGGATCCTGTAGCAGTTCTCGAATGTCAGTAGTAAATAGAGTGCTTGTTTTCTCAAACTCCCAATATATGGGTCAGACGAAACGAGGAGTCTATGCAAAAGATCTGTGTTCGTGTCTACTCTAGATGTTTTTCTTGTAAAACTCTCCCTGTATTTCCGACTGTCCTTATTTCTTGCCTCTTGGGCTTCCTCTGACAGTTGACCGATCGGGAGGATGCAATAACGTAATATCTCTTTTCCGTGGCAAAGAATTTTGTGGGCAGTGACTGGCATTGGGTACCATGGGTATTCCTTGACGTATAACTCCCTGGAAGTTTTTGCATATTCTTCAAACTTGCTTAAATTTATTTCAAAGCCCGAATTTATTGCCTCTACAATAACGTTGAATCGTTTCAGAAAGTCTTCATTAACGCGAGTTAATTTTGCAGATTTTTTGTAATCTTTGAAAAATTTTCGGGACGTATTTCCATTATTAGTGTTTCCGCCTTCTTTATTTGGCATATCTACAAGTAAGCCACACTCCTTTCTTAAGTTCTCTTGCGCATTTTTCTTTTTTTGAGCAACACTTTGCTTTTTTTGTTGGCCCCGTGCCTGCCATGACTTGATTGATAGTCTGTAAAATATGTGCAGAATGCACTGTTTAAAACGAATTCTCGCATGGAGTGGAGATAAGCCAAAAGAAAGGAAGTTTGTGTTTATATCCTTCCTTGATATTACGTTCAAATCGTTCATTTCTAAAGGTTTGGCGCCACATAAGTAGCAAGTTTGGTTTGAGGAACATGACGACAGTATATTGCAATTTTTCCATCAATCATGCAGAAAATCAGAATAGGCTTAATAAAAATTTCAATGTCATTGATGAATACTTTTGTTAAACTAAAAGTTTCGATTTGCTTTTGAACTTTTTGTATTTCCAAGGTTACCAGTTCCTTTGTCTCTTTCGCAAAAATAAATTCGATTGGCCTACAGTATTAAGGCGAAGATGGTGCTGGATTCTGCCATATGATCTGCTTATTATTTTCAATACAATCTGACATATTAATGGGTACCATAGATAAAGAGAAGAGATTTGCATCCGTTTGGTGATCGTCAGAAAACCTTTGTCTATACTTTTTTGGTCAGCTCCATCACAGCCCCATTTAAAAATAATTTCAACATTTTTTGTTTCGTTTAAGTCCTTGCTTTCAAAATTCGTTTTTTCAACCTTCACCAATCTTGTCACTGTGTGGTCAATAAGAGATTGGAGCGGAATTTCCGCATATGTTTCCGTAATTTCTAATCCAGATGGATAACAAAGTTGCTTAGACTGTCTTACTTTATAATAAGGTGGATATAAGTTATCTCTACGGGCCTTCGCTCCGTTGCGAATGGTCATATATTGATCGGTTGATAGGTTTGCATCTATCATTAAAGCAAGAGCCTCATCTGCGGAGTAATTCGGTGCTTGTTTATGAAGAAGCTCACGTGACTTCTTCATAATTTTTCCTCTTTTCGGAGATGAATTTGATAATTCTTTTAATATCATTGCGGAGTCTTTTTTCCCCTAGAGTCTTAATACTACTTCAGCAGCAAACTTTAATTGTTCGCCACAACTTCCGTCAAAGAGTGCCTGAACGTTTCTCTTTTTACACTTAGAGCTGCAGTCATTAAAAGACTTTGGACGTCTGCCGGGTCCACCAGGTTGAGGTAAAACTATATTGGGGAATTGAAGGCTCCCCTGAAACCATAAAATATTTTCAGACGCAAAACGGTCTTTCAATCTTCCAGAACGATTCCATTTATTCTTCATTGTACAGCAAAATCTTCTGACTTTAGATTTCATGGTAGACTTATCACCAATCTTTAAAGTCGAAGTATCAACTAGTTGAAGAATATGAGTCATCATAGCATCAACATTTTGCGAACCGCAATTTTTAATCCATATATCAAACAGCATCTGATACGGAATTTGTAGTGCCATTTTCAGTCAGCCGAAAAAATCCAATTTACGCAAATTTGTGCAAAACGGTCTTTTAAAATTAAGAAAGTCAATAAAATAATCTTTAAATTCCCGTGCAACTGAAACTGGAATAATGCAGAATAATAAAGTTCATTGCTCTTTCTTTCTAAGTAAAAAAAACGCTCCAAACAATACTTACATATTATATTTTCTGCACTGGATTTAAAGTAAAACTTCTAAAGGTAAACTTTTTGTGAATATTTGTTAAAATATATCAACACAAAGCTATTCACTTCCTTAAATGTGCGATCTTGCGTATTTGCTTGTAACACAATTAAATAAAATTAAACTTATAACAAGCAAGGTAATCATCAACGCATTAATGCGAAAACACATGTTGACTTTCAGCTACTGCTATAACGGTATTTGTTTTTTGTGCTCTCTCTTTTATCCATTTTCGTAATAACCCAACAAACATTGTGGCGAGGGGTGATTCGTTGAAGAATTGCTTATAAATAATTTTTTCGTATTATTTTCGAATAGTTTGGTTTTGTCTGAATCAGAGGTTGGCTGGATGCTTAAAGAAATCACCGTTTAAAATTGTTTTTGAAATTTTAAAAAGCATTTAAGATGATTTTAGCCTCCCCCCAAATTTTTATTTCCACTAATTAATTTTTTTTTTTTTTTTTCGTTTCAGCAACTTGCTACGAATCGCCTTTTAATATTTTTATGACTCGCTAGCGAAACACTTTTTTCTGCCTCAGCGATTCGTTAGCAATTTGCTTATCTCATTTTAAGCAATTAATCAACGAGTCATTTATTTTATTTTTAGCGATTCGTTACCGAATGGTTTAATTTATCTCTAACGATTCGTAGCGAAGTGTTTTGTACCCAATTATTTCATAAATTTAATTTATGTTTCTTATTTAATTAATTAATTGATTCATTGAAATATTATCAATTTTTTTATTTGAAGGTGGAAATAAATAATACAACTTTTTAAAAAAATGTTATTTAAGATTTTATTTGCACAACTTCAATTTGAATTTAATAACGGGCAAAAGTAAAATACTGAACTTACTTTAATTTTAAAAACTTTCACAATATCTTGAATTCTATGACACAAAATGTTGCCTCCAAATTGAATATCATCAGTACAAAATATATTAAAAAAATATGCATTGCTCAACTCAATTCTTTAAAGTTGTAATTTAATTTGTTGACCCTTAACAAGAACCTGGTCGTTGTTTCTGACAATATACTTAGTCATATAAATACCATCTTTATACATATAGAAGTTGTTTGGATGTTTTAATGATAAATAAATGTATTTAGTTTTAATATAAGTATAAGAACTTGTACAGGTTAATTTTGTTAAATGTATTTTGCGTTTTATCTAAATATAAATGAAAAGGAAGAGACCACAAGCATTAATTTTATATAAAGCAATGCAACATTTGTGTAGTTCTTTAAGCAGCCGGCCATCGCCGTCTAACTAGCAGAACCACACATTTGGGTATCATGAAACCATAAGCATTTCCTCTACTGTACTGCAAGCAACCGACCAACGTCGTTCAACAAGCAGCATCGCAAAGAAAACCCCCGGGTATCATGAACGCGTGATACAAAGTTTGAGAATTATTCCTGGAAATTCACTGTATGCGACCGACTATCGTCGTTCAACAAGCAGCGCAGCTCCAGTAAGAAAAACTATAACAAACACACTGCAGTGCCAGCGGCCGACCATCGTCGTCCAGCAAGCATGCAGTTAAGGGTTGATCTTACCCATGGTTGAATAACAAGGTTGCTTCAAAACTGACTGTGCTCTCTTTCGCATATCCAAAAGTGTCAAAAATCAACTGGCTGTCGAAAAAAAGAACAACAACAACAACAGCTGAATCAGTTCGCTTTGACATTTGCGGCAGTCGCGCTCTCCGTGTTGCGGCTACCTTATTCAGTGTACCCTGATCTTACCTATTCGCCTGTTTCGCCAAATGATGCGAAAATCTGGCTTGTGCTCTCTTTATATAGCATTTTTCTTATAAGAATAAGAAGAACAAGAAGTGTTATAAGACGTTAATTGTTATACATAGTAAAGTTAGGTGCAATATAATAATGAAATAATGAAACATAGATGGCGTTAGACAACTATAATAATAAATAGTTATAATTTATTTACTGTAAAGCTATAAAAGCTATAATTTGCACATTTACTGGCGTTTACTGGATCAGTGATGTCACTTTGCTACAAACTTTCTTTAAAATCTCCTAAGGCTATAAATTTATCATTTGAATTTTTTAAAATACTGCATGCACTCCTTTCTACAGTTATTTTATAAATTTAAAAGATCCTCTCCTTTTCTCCCTCTCCTTTTCTCTCAAGAACCGAAACTAGCATCGGTTCTTGAGAGAAAAGGAGAGGGCATAAAAACAATTCTGTTTTCCAGTCTTTCTCCGCGAATGGTACATTTATGACAGCTGCTATACCCAGCGTGACCCTTAATACCCATTATCATAGCTCTTGCCGGAGCATCACAGACAAATGCTCCTATGGTGATGCTGAATATTTTGTTGCAATATTCAAATCCTTCATTCAACAAAGTAGAGATGTGTCGTTCCGAACCTGTATAGTTCCCTGTATGTTCACAGTCGAACATAGTTCAAATCGTTCATTCGATTCATTTTTAGCATGTTCAAACAGTTCCGGCTGCAAATAATGTTTTTTTTTCTTACGCAATATGAACATGAATACAACATCTCTTTCTTACATATTAAGTCTTACACGATTTTTGTGATCGACTACAAGTGCAAAGATGATGTTTGTGAGCGAACGAAAGAACTAATGTATGAAATGAAAAGATGACAATTCGTTGTCCTTGTTGTGTGCAATGATCTGTTAATTTCATTTTGAACATGCTTTCGTTCAATCAAATGGAACTAGCGGAACTAGATAGTTCCGCGGACATGTATAAATCTGATTGAAAGACATGATAAAAGAACTATTGGATGATATATTGTCGTTCTTGTTATGCGCATTGTTTTGTTCATTTGGTTGAACAATCGAACGGGATAGTTCCGGGACATGTTTTGCTTTCGAGCAACTGCTGCACATGAACATGCTTAAATAATTAAAATATCTGCAATAAATTGCAGGCAAGGAATGTAGAATAATGTTTGTTATATTATTCCAATGAGTATGGCATTTATGAATACTTTATAAATATAATTTAATTTATTAATATATACTCATATCTAAGCATATTTCCTCATAAATTTAGGTACACAAACATTCTTGAAAAGTGCAAAGGAACTACATAGTTCCGCGAACATGTTTCCGCGAACTAGTTCCGCTGTACAAAAGAAACGTTCCATGTTCGTTCCGGCTCCGGAACTGTTTAGCACAAGCCTACAACAAAGTGTTCAGTTCTTCAACGAAAATTTGTAAGTACCTTGAAAATCGAAGTAATGTTATATTTACATATTTTTATAATTTTTTATTAAAATATTCTTTAACTTACTTTGTCAAATCCTTTACTTTAGAGTATCCTTCATAAGCGCCAATCATGAAAACATTAGCTGTATTTGTAATATTCATAAGTATTGGCCAAACTTGAGCTCCAGAGCTTTTGGAAACTGGAAGTCCATCTATATTGAGATTTAACTCTAAAGTTCGCGATGTTGCCTCATTACTCGTACAATGTATAAAATCTGTAAGACTGTCTTTAATGCCGTAATGTACGTAGTACCCTCCTGGGATGGTGATTTTTGGAACATAGTTCGGCGTTTTTTGAAGGGTGCGTGCATCTCTCGGTGAATTCGGTATGATAGGTTTCAAAATTGTCAGTAACTTGTTAAGCGATGTAGCTGGTATGTTCTCCTCAGTACCCCATAACGCAATTTTATCACGAATAATCGTTGTGTCCAATTGTTCACACATGTAGTTTTTCTGCATAGGAGGAACATTTCTTACAGGAGATGACAATTGGTTAACATAAATGCAATCCGAAGTTTCAGATTGGATGCTGCTTTCGACATGTTGTGAGCTACTATGTCTTCTAAACCCACGGTGATTTTCTACCACATAATATTTAGATGTTAAAAATCTTCACTGGAAACAGTTGAGGAACACATACCTTCGTTCTGCTCATCAATCTTCAAATAGCTATTAATGACATGAGCAACTTCTTCTTTCAATGTTTTGTTATTTTTGTTCATTTTACAACTTTTGCAACTTTTGCACATTTAACAGAACCATCCAAAGAAAGCAATATGAATAGCTTCAATGAATAGCTCGAAAATTAATTTTGACATTAGCGAAAAACTCAGATCAGCTGACTTTTTTCCAAGGTTGCCAACTGCTTAAAATGCACTTTGCCCAACTAACACGGGATTTATGTTACTTAGTCCCCTTTTCCACACGGCAATTTTTCTTGCTCGCAAGTCAAGTTTGTAGGCACCGGAACGTGACGAGAGGGGACGAGTACAGACTTGCTCGTACCGGCAATTTTTCTTTTGTGCCGCTCTTTCTTTGAAGTTTCGCTTTAGTTTTATTCAGGATTGCTCAATAAAACTTGCCGTGTGGAAAAGGGGACTAAGTAACATAAATTCTTTTATGTTTGGCTCAGTAATCAAACGATAACGATAACAAATAATCAAATTATAATAATCTAAAGTAATTGACAAAAATAATCCAATTACTTTTAGAGACTATGATTCTTTAAGGAATTGATTCTTTTTGAATATTTTCGATTCTTTTTGATTCTAATTGATTATTTTAAGAAATGTTTATATATGATATAGTAAAATTTCTCTTAGGTTAAGAGTTGCTTTTAAGGTTAAAATTTTTAAAATAATCAAAAAGAATCAAAAGGAATAAAATATTCAAAAAGAAACAAAGTAATCTTTAAAAGTAATCGGATCATTGTTGTTGATTACTTTTGATTATTTACGTAATTTCAATTTATCGATCTGTTCTTCTTTCAGAATGAATATAGAAATACAGCCACTTATTACACTACGCGCCAAAATCGGAACAAATTTCTGTACACGGCATCCCACTATTTTTTATTATAGATTTGGGGTCTCTCTACACGAAAATCGCAAAACAAAACTATTTTATTGCAACTTTTTTTTTAAATATACAAAAACCGTGGCGCATGGTGTAATCACTCACTCATCTCTATTATAATTCCAAAAACATTGAAAATCCAAAAAATTCCATAGTATTAAAATATGGCAACTATACTTCTGACAGTTAGTGATGTTGAAATTGAATTTTACAAATAAACTTCATATCAATTATAATGTGGAGAAAAATTTCAACAACACTAAATTGCGCCATTTTTTCTTTCCTTTCTTCTTTCTTTTTTCTTTTCTTCGAAATTAATACTTTCGAAGAGATTCATTGCTGTGAAAATATTATTTTTAAAAAAATGAAACCAAAGCGAAAAATTTTGAGCTATTCGTCGGAGGAGCTCGCTTTTGAAGGTGACTGCTCAAAAAATCATAAAAAACGAAATCTTTATTAATTATATTTATTTCTTCTATTCGCAGCTCCACCTAACCTCAAAATGCAGAGAAAAATGTCTATGGAGAATAATGAAGGTAATGGCAAGACATTTAATCTTTAATAAAACTTGTATATTCTGTGTTGTCAAAACTTTCAGCTCAATCCAATATTCAAGATGAATTGAACAAAATGTCCATTAAGTTAGAAAGGGTCACAAATTTATTAGAGCGACTGACAGAAGAAGTTCTTGCAGTACAGCATGAATTAAAAAGACGCGGATCGACCCAAATAACTGCGCATAAAGCTGTTTTACCAGCGCATGCCTCTACATCCTTGGCTGCGTTCAACGATTTAGAAAAGAAAATTATTCAGGCGGAGGAGATGCAGAATTTTGTAAGAAAAGTATTATATTTTCAAATAAGATATTAATTAATTTTTATTTCATAGGTCAAAGACCTGGGAAACATAAACGGCTCCCAGAACGAATTTGTTCGGAAGTGCTGGCAGCACTTGATGACGGATGCTGTTTCCCAGAACTTCTCCTGGATGGGAACTCAGTCAAAAAAAGCTGCCAAAAATTTAAGCAGCACCATAGCTATTAAAAGTGACAATAGTCTTTACACAGAAAAATTTTTCATAAATATTTAGCCCAATCATGGAACATTTTCTCCCGGGAGTTGTAAATGGGAATTTCCGGTTTAAAGATAAAATTAAAATACTTTTTGGAAATTTGTAATGCAATTTTGTTCATCAAACGCCAATATTCAAGAGTGTTAAATAAAAAATGCGATATCTTTATCTGCTATCTTAAAACCGGAAACTCCCATTTACAACTCCCGGAGAAAATGTTTCATGATTGAGCTGATTATGAATTTCCCCAGAAAATGTGTATTCATAAATTCTGTGAATAATTCACATTTCATAAATATCAGTTTTCTTAAAACAAACGGTTCATAAAAATGAAATTTGCATAAATATCAGCATTATTAAAACAATCGGTTCATAAATTCTGTGAATAATTTATCAATTCTGTGAATAAAATAATAATTCAATTAATACTTTCGAAGAGATTCATTGCTGTGAAAATATAATTTATCAATTCTGTGAATAAAATAATAATTCACAGAATTTATGAACCGATTGGTTTAATAATACTGATATTTATGCAAATTTAATTTTTATGAACCGTTTGTTTTAAGCATACTGATATTTATGAATATTGAATAGCCGTTCTCTGGTGAAATTTTATGAAAAGTTAATATTGATTACGAATATTTTTTTTTGTGTTCTTATACCTAAAAAGTAAATGGTTTTTCTGAATTTTCAGACGCATTCCAAAAGAAATATCCAAACGAATCATTAAATATTGTGGACAAAAAGTCCAAGAAATTTTTTCAATATGCGAAGGATAGAATCCAAAAAAAAATTCATTATAAACAAAATAAAAACGTTTCAAAAAACTAAATTATGATCAAATGTATATTGTACGATAAAATGTACAAAGAATAAATAAATGTTCATGTTCAATAAACGATTCGTTAACGAAGGAGGAATTTCTCCCCTTCACGATATTATAAATGAATTGTATATTATAATTGCTATTGAATGAAATGTACGAGAAAGCGATTCATAAACGATATCAAAAGTGAATCATTTTGTTTGTTGGGAATAGAACATATTTATATAATATATGTAAAAATAAACCATTTCTGACAACTTTTTTTTTTTTTTAATGTCCACCTGCATTGTTAAAATTTCGCACTGTGCATTGGTTGTGTTTTACGCGTTTGCAACAGTTTTTTGATTAAATATCTGACTGTATGTTTAGAGCAAAATCACTTACTAAAAACACAATTTTACATCATGTTAAAATTGAGCACAAAAAAAGAGTTGAAACTTATATAAAATTGTATTTAGTTGAATGTTTTAAAATTGCATTGATCGAAAGAAGGAATAAATTTTGAATGAATTATTTTTTACTCAAATGAATTGACTTTTCTTTTTATATTAAATACACTCAACTTAATAAAATAAATAAACTTTGAAACTTTTCAAATCGTCGTCAAGGCAATCAAATAAATTTTATAAAATTTTAGTTCGTATTGTGAATTCAAGCGTAACGAATGTTTCCTCGTTGTTATAAAAATAATATCGTCAGAAAATTTAAGTTACGTGATAAAATAGTTTTGTATTAAATATAAAACTAAGCGTTGTTTTTAATAATAAAACTTAATATTTTATGATTGTTTCTTGTTTTTGTTGATTGAAAATAATTATTTATTCCTTAATTAAAAATATACAACACTTATTACAAATGATTGCTGTATCAATTAAATATAGAATAATATAATAGGATGTTACAAATGTGTTTCACCTTTTGACAAAAAAAAATTACGAAATCAAAACTATCTTAAACCAGACGATCCCGAAATGTTCCCGGGATCCCAAGATTGTATATTCAGATCCCGAAAACTGAAATCCTTACGCGAACTAAGTAACAGCTTTTTCAGTACCCATTTTTATTTATTTTTATACTCCACGCGTACTGCATAAGGGGTATATTAATTTTGTCACGACGTGTGTAACGCCCATAAGGAGGCGTGGTAGGTATAGACAAGTATATATATTCTTGATCAGCATCACCACCTGAGTTGATTTAGCCATGTCTGTCTGTCTGTCCGTCTGTCCGTCTGTCTGTCTGTCGACACGATTACAGCCGTAATTTGTAAGCTATCGTAATGAAATTCGATATTTAAGCTTATTTTTTAAATGCAATGTTCAAGTTCGAGAATGGGCTAAAGCAGATGAAAACCACGCCTACCTCCCTTCCGACCCTAATAATGAAAACTCCATAAAGAAGCAAATATTAAAGCTACAAAACCTAAATTCGGTATTTTTGTATTTTATATCAAAACTGCAGTGTGTTGGAAAAAAATTTGATACGTTTGTATTTTATATCAAAACTAAATTGTGGGCGTCATCGACCTACGAACACACCCACCTGCCATGCAACCCATAATAGTGAAAACTCTATAAATAGGCTAATATTTAAGATACAGACCTGAAATTAGATGTATCGCACACTAAATACAAAACAGTCACAACTCAAAAAACATGACTTTTCAGGAGAAGCGAAAAATAAAACCCTTTAGTTAAAACTGCAGAATTAAAGCAACTTTTATTTAAACACACAAAATTTCATTCTTCCAGTTAATGAAGAAAATAATGAAAAATATAGTGAATTGATTTATAACAAAAAGTCGATATAAAAAAATTTCGAGTTGTGCTGTTTTGTATTTAGTGTGCGATATGTGTATATTATATCAAAACTGATGCGTGTTAGAAAAATTGGCATCAACCACTCAAGAACACGCCTACCTGCCATACAACCCCTAATTGAAAACTTTATAAATAGGCTCGTCTTACCTTGCAGGAAAACAAGTTAATTTGAAGGTATTTTAGACGTCATAAAAATAGTAAAATTTTTTGAAATCTCATACAAAAAGAGCTAAAATTTAAGATTTTGTACCACTACGAATCGGTCGTGGGGGTATTTTAACTTCGGCGAAGTCGATGATATACCTTACTAGTTTTTTTATAAAGTTCTATATTGATACATGTCACTTACCGTTCCTTCTTCAACGAGTTAAAGATGACCAAAATCGGTTAAGATTTAACGAAATGGATTATAATTTAACGCAAGCCTATACATGGGAATTGGTATTTGGCGACGAAAAAGACGTTAAAATTGCCGCCATTCAGCCAACTCTCAACCGATATTGATATTTTTGAGTTCAATGAAAAAGTACATTTACGCGCAATGAGTCTTTGTTAAAATAATAATGTTATTTATGCAATGTCATATGTCATTAAAATTCATAGAAACATGAATTTTGTTGTGAAATTGACGAAAAACAAAAGAATTTGCTTCGCTTCACGCTTCATTTTGTATAAAACCAAATTTCTTTTTATACAGTTTTGTTCTACGTGAAATTCCACTGAAAAGAAGTGCAATTTGGTTTTTATTTGCGACAAGTTTAATGACTGTAAACAGTCAATGAAGGTCTGCACAACAAAATTGTAACACTTCAACTTTAAAGATTAATTACAAAAAATTGTGACGACATTGAAAGGTCTGACAAGGTGCGATGCACTCGCAACATATTTCTCTTTAAGAATTTTTACAAGGTTTGCTTGTGCTTTTTTTTGGTCGATTTCGTCACACAGTGTTTATTATTCACCTCTTAGAAACCTAAGAGAGTGCTTCCATTTTCGCTGCAATACACTGAGAAGCAATTTTGCTCAGCAAGAACCCTTGGTGCATTGTCTTAGTATAACTAATTTGTTATTAGCTGATATTGAAATTTTTCATAATTGTTCCAGATATTGCTTTTGAAATTACCTCCTTCTAGTCTTAAATCAAATTGGAGTACTTGAACGTTTTTAATTATATGTATTTATGTTATGTTATGTTATGTTACAAGTTATTTTAAGTTAAGCAAATTTTGTCGACTCTCTAAGGGCGCGTTTATAGTAACGACTTGTTACCGAGTCGAACCGAGCCGAAAACGCGTCAAGCTCAAAGCAGCTGGTACTGCATATAGTGCCAGCTTATTTCGACCGACTTGTTGCAGCTGATTTATGACTGTTTTTGGCTGGTTTGTACATATTTAAGTTTTTTTGTATTTTTTTGAAGTGAAACTTCTTTGGCGGCGAGTGAAATTTCAAGGTCATTTTTCGTGACGCTAGGCTAACGTTTTCAATTCATATGAAAATTAAAAAAAATGACTGCCGCTGCCGAGAATTGAACCCCGTACATCGTTGCTTGTGAGACGGAATCTATACGATTACGCCACGTAGGCACATGATAAATAGCTAAACAAAATGTTATTAAAACTTAACGCGCAACATACTGAAAACAACATAATTAACATTAACATTAGATTAACATTAACATTACATTATTAACTTAACCGTAACATTAATTTTCATCCTACAAGTATGCACGGAAAAAAAATAGAAAAATAGCTAAAACAGGAGCAGAACGCGTTCGTGAATATAGAGAGCGAATTAGAGCTCTTAAGAATACAGCCGGAGCTGGGTCTGCAACTAATGATGAAGGTAAGGTGATTGCAACAACGGCTGAGTTTCAAAATGCATTTTTACGAAACATCAGTGTATTTTGGTGAATCTACAAAGAACCAATCCCCAAAAAACACACTGATGCATCTCAACAAAATTTTAAAGCCAACCAAGTTGATGCACTCAACAATCAACGTTCGCTGCTTTATGAGGCCCTCTATCAACATAGCAATTATTATGATCAGGAAGCAGGAGGTAATAATGAACAAGATTTGCCTCTGCTTTCGGAGTCTCCTTCAAAGAGTACTATGCAAATGCAATCCAGCATTCAAATGTAACAATGTTGAGAAGACATTCGAAAGCAACTATGTTAAAAATGTCCTCAGCCTCACGAATATTAAGTAGCTTTGAAATTTGAAACTGATTCTTTAAAAGTTAATTTCTTGCCTAGTATATTTCGAGGAAAAATATAGGTTACTTTTGACTTTTATTTTATCGGTCAAAAATAGCAGTTATTTTGTGACTTTAATTTTTTCGGTCAAAAATATCAAGCAATTTGTGTTTTCTTACGTACTGTTGACACCATGTGTAAAATGTCTCACCGGTGAGATGAAAATACTAATATCAAAATTTTTTTATCGGTAAAATGATTGAACAAATATAAATTACCTGATATTTTTGAACGAAAAATAAACGGCAGAAAATAACTGTTATTTTTGCCCAAAAAAAATATAAGGCACAAAAAACTGTTATTTTTTCGGAAAAAATAAAAATTAAGATATAAAAGTTAATATGTGACACTTTCGACAAAAACCATATTCGGTACGGTCCCTGGATGCAAATGTTGAATCAACAAATTATTATTCCATTTCATATTGATTGAATTTCTTTTCAGATACTTTCTCTCTCTATTTCACACTAAACTCTCTCTTATTTCTTACTGTTAAAGAAGTTTCACTTCTGCCACGTGTACGTTGCTACACGCGAGTTTTTTTTTTTATGTGATTCTATATGTGCTTTTTGCTCACCTCAAATCAACGGACAACAAGCAAAGAGACAAAAATGCTCAAAAAGCTGCTGAAACGCACTTTCAGCCACTTTCAGTCAATTGTTGTTCCAACTTGTTCCAACTTATTTGCCATTGTTTTCTGCTGTTTTTTGTTGCCTTGTTGTTGCGTGTTGGTAAAGAATTTCTCTAAACAAAAAAGAAATACGTAGGAAGAACGCACATTAAAATAATTACATCAGTTGCTGAACCGAGAACATTCGATTTTATAATTCAGCTGAAACGCACTTTAAGCTGCATGAAGTCACTTGAACTTCCAACTTGTTTTGTTTTTTAAGCTTTTATTTTTAAGTTTTGCTGTATTAATGTTGAATTTGGTACAAAGCAAAATAAAGCTAAATTAAAAATGTTTTTGTTGCCTTATTGGTGCTGTTTTGTTTGTTTATTTTTATGCACAAAATCAAACGGATACAAGGAACACACGAAGAAATGGAGAACGTAGGGGAGCGGGGGGCTAGTTGTAACATTTTTTGGAAAATATGATGGGAAAACGAAACTACACACTATCAGGCATGTTCTGAAAATCGTTTGCGTAGCGAATTTATGCCGGAATCGATATGCCATGTTCTGTATTGCGTTCCGGTTTCACTTTTTCGAACTTAAAATCGGTACGAAATATCCTGTTCTAAAAACCGAATTCGGCAGTTTTCTGCCGATTTAATATCGGTCAGTTGTTTGTTTGTGAAATTCAAATCGCAAATAAGTAGGCAACAGTTTAAATTGCTATTAAATTTATATTGGTATTTAAATATATTTGGAATTAAATATTCAATTAAAAAAGTGAGTATTGCGTTAAAACTACTCTTCAAAAGTTTAAAAACATAAACATTAGTGAAAACACAAGAAGTCTGCCCAAAAAAATTTTTTTGCCAAACATTTTATAAAAGGCGGTCTTTGTGTTTAGAACTCAACAACACTGACGGACCCCCGCAAAAAGGATATTATTGGCTGGAAAAAGGTAAACTTAACCCCATGTGTAATTGTGTATTTTTTGGCATGAATTAATTCGTTTACTTAGATAGATCCAGTCAGATTGGAAAGGAACAATTTGATTCGGAAATTTCCACAGGATTTGAGTAGTCTCTAAGCAATTGTCTCTTAATTTTTTCTTCCTTGTGTTGCACTTTCTCACTTAATAAATAGGAAGATACGAAGAATGCACTCATTTCAAGGATCTGAATTAATCTTTTTTTAAGGAAATTGATAGAAATTTAATGCAGCTATTCACAATAATGCGAAACAGCTTTTTCGAAGTTAATTTCGAAAGAAACCAAATCGTACGATTTCCAGAACACTCAAGTACAAATCGTACGATTTGCTATTCCAGTATCGATTTTAAATCGCGCGAATTTCAGATCATGCCTGTATATCCTGGTTTTAAAAACATGAGTTGAAAGGTTAAATGACTGACTATCCTTGCATTAAAAAAAGTGTTTGAATAGGAAGTACTTTTTAACTAAGAGACATTTTAAGAAAAAATTGCTAGTGTTACATCTTACCCCGTGTATAATGTAACAGCCTTGGGGTATGATATAACAAGCAACAAAACTAAAGTTATATATAGTTAGCCTAAATAACAGCCAACTCGAAAAATTCTTTGCTTAGAGTTGCCCGATTAGACTTTCGTTTATAATTTTTCATTCGGCAAAAAATAATTAAAACATAAAAATAAAACAAACACCGAATATCCAGTTTAAATTGAAGCAAGTTGTTACATGTTATAACTTACCCCACAAAATTGTTACAACTTACCCCGCAGTATAATTTTTGACAAACATATAAATATATAAAAATCAACTTAATTTGAAGAAAAAAAATATATATCAGTAAACAGTAATAAAATATGCTCCGATTAAAATTTAATTAGTTTTAAAAATCTTTAATTCAAAAAGCAAAAAATAAAAAATATATATATTTTATAATAACTGCTAGAAGTTAAGCCTATGTTTACTCCCACTCGATTTAAAGTCCGATGTGACACTAACGGGTCTCGTTTGAAAGAGCGCGTAATATAGGATGAAAAAAAAGAGAGACTTGTAAAAAAAAACTTTCGTATTCAAGGCGAAAATAGAGTGTTACAACTTACCCCTGTTACAACTAGCCCCCGCTACCCTACATACGAAAATTTGTTAATCTTCGATTCTATGCTTCAGCTGAAACGCACTTGCTTATTTTCACTAACAGAAAGAGGAAAGGGAAGAAAGAGCGAACATATGAATATTTGTTTATTTTCGATTCTCTGCTTCAGCTGAACGCACTTGCAACCGCTTATCCACGAATTGCATCACCAGCTGGTTTAGCTTATTTTCGCTAATAGAAAAGGGAAAGTTCGCTTCTTTACTTTAGATGAAACGCACTTGCAGCCGCTTATCGACGAATTGCTTTACAAGCTGGTTTGGCTTTTTTCACTTTTTTTGGTGTATTTTTTCTGTATGCACAGAACCACAAAAAAACAATATAAAAAATAGTGGGGAAAAACGTCAATCGGCGGCTGCACACAAGATACAAAGCAAAGGCTCACCAACAGAAAATTATGTTTGTTGTTATTGTTGTGTTTTTATTTTGGTCAAAATTTGGTTGTTTTTATTTTGTAACAACAAATTAAAAAATTTTTAATTGTCTCCACTCAATTGCTTTTGAACCTAAAAACTGAAAAGGAGCAACAGTGAATACCTCAAAGAATATATGTGCACTATACTTTATTGGATTTTACATGTTGTTTTGTCTTTTTTCTGTTATTTAGTGAAAATAGCAAGCAAGCAACGTGTTAAATGAAACAAAACACATGCAAACCATGCGAGCGAGTGAGAAAGCAACAATCGGTACGCTGGAAACCAGCGCACAAGTCACTTTAACCTGCCTATTCGGATGCCACTATACGCACTTTGAACTTATTTCACAAGTCGTTACTATAAACGCACCATAAGAGAGATCATCTCTTTTTGACAATGATTATAAATAAATAAATGAATTTTAAGAATTTATATTGTCTAATATAATAATAATTAAAATTGTTAGCTATTAAATTATGTATAGTGCTTGAAAGCATAATAAGGCTTAGCAAACAATAAATAAACAATTTCATATGTGGTAATATGTAAATATTATTACAGGCATATCTCAGCAATAAGTTCAAATTTCGTCTTCTTATTTTTGGAGGGTAATCTGATTGAAAAGATCTGAAAAGATTCTCCAGCTTAAAAGAATAAAAGATTTATAAGAAAGAAAAAAACATAATTTTGCAAATCCAATCTTGTAGACAGAACTTAAAAAACTTTTAAGCTTATGAACTTATGAAGAAATTTTACAGTTGTCAACATCCCTTTTTCTTTTTTTTGCAGGCTCATTATTGAGTTGTTGCAACAAAAAATGCAACAATGTGGAGTAGGATCTGCAAATATTTTAAAAAATCGTCATATTATGGTTTGTTTTGCCAGATTTTGCATTTTTAAGAGGAAAACTTTTGCGAATTTTACTGGGTTTAAAAAATACATTTCTTGTGATGGTCTTAAGCGTAAGCGAAACTTTGACGAAATTGATAAAACGCCAATTAGTTTCAGTATATTAAGTCACGTCATTTGATTTGCTTATCAAATTTAAATTTAATTTTCAGTATCTAAAAATTCAAAAACTATGTTAAATTAGAAAAATTTCTATTGAATAAATTCACTTTATGAAAATTGTTGCACTGCATTTAATTTACAACTGTTAATACAAAGCTTTCTATTAATGTCAAGCTTACTTAAAATACCCATGATCATAAAGCTCTTAATTCTTAAGTTTACTAGCTAGCTTACATAAATCCGTTTGAACCCAAATAATGCTATTATTTTAATTTAGGGGACACCTTCAAAAAACATTTTTTTTAATGTTTAAAATGCGTATAAGTTGAATAAAAAACAAGTACGTAAACTCTTAAGTTCATATCCGAGGCTGGTTTAGTTTTCATTGGGAAGTTATAATGTGGTTGAGACCCAAACCATACGCACATTCCATTTTTATGGTCTTGCAGAGACCCCTCAAGTTTATAGTCTAGAGGAGACATCGCCGCTCAAATAAGCCGACAAATAAAAGGGTGATAGTTTGCCGTTTCCAGGAGACACCACTTGGAGGTTTTGAGTCGACTTGAGACGATTTTGACATGGATAATGCTGGCCACGTAAAAAAAGAGAGCAGGAAAAGCGTGAGCGAGAAAAAATTGAGGTGTGTCTAGGCAAGAAGGATGCTCGAAAATTCCACCAGCAGATTAAGCGTCTAACCCAAGGTTTCAAGCCCGGAGCATCCACTTGTAGAGATGAGAATGGTGATCTGGTTACAGATACGCAGTGCGCATTGAAATTATGGAGACAGGATTTTTCCAATCTGCTTGCAGGCGACGATACCAACAATTCCGCCCTTGGAGAATGCAGTCTCCACCACCTAGCCATGACGAGGTTAAAGTTGCTATACAGCGACTCAAAAACAACAAAGCCGCAGGAGCTGACGGCCTGGCTGCTGAATTGTTTAAAACCGGCGGCGGCGAACTGAAAAGGTGCATGCATCAACTCATCAGCGAAATATGGTTAGCGGAAAGCATGCCCGACGGTTGGAATCTCAGTATGCTTGTTCTATACTTAAGAAATGAGACCCGACAATCCGCGCCAACTACCGAGGTATCAGTCTTATTTCCATCGCATACAAGGTTCTTTCGAGCGTATTGTGTGAAATATTGAAGGCGCATTGCAAAACACTGATTAGACCTTATCAGTGTGGCCTTCGTCCTGGCAAGTCCACCATAGACCAGATTTTTACACTACGCCAAATCCTGGAGGAAACCCACGAAAACCAAATCGACACCCATCATCTCTTTGTTGATTACAAAGCTGCGTTCGATAGCCCGATTCGGGATTGCTTGTACGCAACAATATCCGAGTTCGGTATACCTGCAAAGTTGATATGGATCTGCAGGATGACGTTGAGGAATACATGCTTCTCCGTCAAGGAAGGAAACGACCTTTGCGAAAACTTCAACACCGAACGAGGTTTCAGTCAAGGCGACCCGCTATCATGCGATCTCTTCAATTTCATTATGGAGGGGATCCTACGAACGTCAGGTGCACACCGAAATGGTACCATTTTCTACAAAGGTGTCCAGCTCCTTGCGTATGCTGATGATATCGATATTATCGGCAGAACCAAAAGAGATGTAACTGCTGCTTTCGCCACTATCGAAAAGGAATCAGCCAAAGTGGGTTTGACGGTGAACGAGGGCAAAACAAAGTATATGCTGTCTTCAAATAGGAAAGTGCGGCGTTTAGGCTCCCATGTTACAGAAGGCAAATATAACTTTGAAGTTGTCAAAGAGTTTACATACCTTGGCACCGTCGTATACAGCAACAACAATGTCAGCCTGGAGATAAAGCGAAGAATAACAATTTCTAATAGGTGCTACTACGGGCTAAGTAAGCAAATAGGTTCCAGAGCACTCTCTCGATCGACAAAACTAACATTCTACAAGACGCACATCAAACCTGTCCTTCTCTATGGCGCTGAGGCATGGGTGGTATTGCAAACAGATGCAGCCGCTTTTGGGGTGTTCGAGAGGAAAGTTCTTCGCAAAATCTTTGGTCCTGTTCGAGTTGGCGAAGACTATCGTATTCGAATGAACCACGAACTGTACGTGCTCTACGACGACATTGACTTAGTCCAGCGTATAACAATTCAGCGACTACGTTGGCTGGGTCATGTCTTTCGTGTGCATGAAGAAGCTCCAGCGAAAAAGGTGTTTAAGTCGAAAGCCGAGGGTCGACGACGAAGAGGAAGACCATGCCTCCGATGGATTGACCAGGCCGAGGAAGCCCTTATCGCGCTTGATGTAAGAGATTGGAGACGGCGTGCGCGAAGCAGTGACGCCTGGCGAGAGCTGATGAAGTCGGCCGTATCCCGACAACGGGTTGTCATGGCCACCTAAGTAAGCAAGTAAGTAAGCTCTAAAGTCGGTGTAGCCTGACCATGGTATACCCTAAACCTCCTATCATATATAAATAACTAGCAGGCCACAGTCGTCCGAGGCTTCGCCACGGACATTTTCTCTTTATCAATAATACCTTTGTATATTTGAAAAATTTCTATAATAAAAAACGTTAAAATATTTGCATATTATTTGTATTTGGAAGCAAATTATATTAAAATAGTATAGTGATAATAAAGTGAAGATATTTTCATTTTAGTTATTTAATACTTCAGTATTAACAACGATTTTTGATTCATTGACATTACCAGGAATAAGAAAAATCTGATTTTCTGCTGTGCCGACTCGTTTACCATAATCTACTTCTACGTTTTTCAAAGTTTTTTTTTTTGTCACGAAATTTTTTCACGACCATGAGTCGATTAAGCCATGTCCGTCTGTTTGTCTGTTCATTCTTTTGTCCACACGATTATTAATATTATTATTAATTATTATTATTAAATGTTTAGAAAGCTGCTGGTTAAAATCTGTTCACACTCCAAATGAAAAATCCAAGATTATGTCAATACATTCCTATAATGTTTTTTAAAGAGGAAACCCTACATAATGTATATTAACCCGCGGTGACAATTTGAGAATTAGATAAGTAAATACATATTTATGTTATTACAAATTCAAAAACAAACGAAGCACGCTCAGAGAAGCAAATTTTTATTATATAGAATACCTACAATTTCAAATGTTTGCAATATAGAGTCAACAATGAACTTTAAATAAGGGTTCGTTATATTGGAAGTTCGTTAAATCGGTGTTCGCTAATGCTTAAATTTGAACTGTAATGCTTAAATTTGAAACATATACCCTGAAGTTGAAATTCAACAAAATTTTGTGAATACTTCCATAGAAAGTGACGTCACCAAAATATCAAAACCTTCATAATTTACACAAAAATTAATGTGTTGAATTGAAAGTTCATACATTAGTCTTGTTTTCTTGATAAATAAAACGTCCTCTGAGTTTGAAATATGAAAAATTGGAAAAATACGCCTATCTTCCACACAAAGTGACGTCATCAAATTAATATAACCTAAATAAATTCGAATAAACTTCAACCTGAGTATTTTGACTTCGGGCAAGTCGAAGATCATTTTTTAATGGTTTTATTTTTCATTTGTCCTTTATTCATCATTAACGTGATGAATTAAAGTATATTCCTATGTATATATTCCTCACTTTATATTCCATAAAGTTTTTTAAAAAAGCTTTTATACTTCAAATATTCATCTTAAGAAGTGCTCAAACATGCTAGTATAGTAAATATTTCATCCAATATCCCAGCAAAATTTTACTTTAGGTCTTGTTTTTTAATCGATTCTAAAGTGCATTACATAAATGCTAATGCAAGATATTAAATTTAATCCGTAATAAATTCACGGCAATGCATTCACATCAACTTGAAAGTTGTTATTCAAGTATTAATTTCGTGAAATCAGTTATAAAGCAACCGTTTTAAGCGCTTAATCTTTTCAAGTGACAGCGCTTTCGAAAATTTCTGGATTACTTTTTGCTGGGATGTTCTCCAGCAATACATTTCTTCAGAGCTTTTTAGAAAAACGTGCTGATGTCATAAATGTCAGGAATAAAAATATACTTTATAATTTTGTGATTACTAAGTTCTGAGACTATACATCGACAAACAAACCTTATTTGCAGCTCTTAGCCTGCTAGAACATAATTTTTAATAGTAATATATTTTTGGGTATCCTGTTATATAAAACAATTTAAAATCTCAATTTATTACTTGCTTTAAAATTTTACAAAAAAAAAATTAAATTGATTAAAATTCATGAAATTTTTTATTTAAATTAAATAAATGGCGTTTTATAACAATTTTATGGCGTTCTGATGTTTTTTTCTTTTATTTTGAAGATGTCTATTTAAAACTCTAAGATGGTTTCCTTACTACTTTACTTTTCTAAATTACATAACTATTATTCTGTTCAAATCAACTAACAAAAACTGTCAAAAATACAGTTTTTAAGAAAAAACTATTCTAAAAATTATTTTTATTTTCATGACTCTTGAACTTGTTCTCCCCGGGCAAGTTTGCTTTGGAAATTATGAAGATAATGACTATTTCTGATATCAATTTGGTATCACTGTGATATTCTGATACTGTGATATTTATGGTCGAGAATAAGGCAGTCAAATGTTACAGACCTCAGTCTTGTCTATTAAAGTCCTTATCTACTAAACCTTATCTATTAAACCTTGTCTATTAAAGTCCTATTTTTTCCTCAATTATTCAAAATTATTAAAAATAGATCTTTGGGGATTTACTCACTATTGCAAGTCAAAATTTTGCGTAAACAAAACATTTTTGAAAAATTCCTTGATTGGGGAAAATTTTTCAGTTTTGTATAAGTTACCAAATTATCTTTCAAATGATATCAAATATATAATATCGATGAGATTAATTTTGTGTATTGTTACCGACGTTTATAAATAATACAATAAATTAAAATATATATTTTTACTCATTTGCACTTTAACATAATAATCATAACAGTAAACTATTATTTAAAAAAATTATATTAATTTCGTATTACTTTTTAAGCATTGCTTTTATGAGGTTAAGTATAAGCTTCTTAAAGGGTGCACAATTTATTTTCCGGCCCGGGTGCCAGCAACCCTAACTACGCCACTACCTCACTCCAATCGCAGTTGTGTAAGCAAATAATTGCATGCATAATTTACCAACAATTTTTTCTTTGAGTCGCTGCTCTTGCTCTCCTAGCGCGGAGCATCGCTCTTGCATTTTCTGTTGACCTTGTCAAACTTGTTTTAAATCGAGGCATTTATTTGTAGTTTAAGGGAAATACGAACACTTCATTTTTCAAACTTTTAATTTTAATAGATAAATTTATCTTTAATCTATACAAAATATGCTATCACACTTGTGAATGCCACATTTTGAAATATTAAAATATCTTTCTTTATCAAGTGTGAATTAAAAAATTGGAAAACTACAATAAAAATATGTGTAAAGAAATTGCATGCGATGAAATAAATATGCACACATTGGTTTGTAGCTCATCATTCTACAGCAACAACAGCACAGCAAGCTTTATTTAACTTGTATTCCCATCACGTCAAAGAGCGCCAACTGCTTTTGGTTACTCTTCGAATGAGTGTGGAGAGCGAGATCAATAAACTTTAAAGAGAAGGGTTGATAGCAACATGTAGTTGAAACTCTCGTAACACAAACGCGTGAAAAGCAAACGACCAAGCAATGCTTAGCATCAGTGGTAATTTCCTCAATAACTTTACATTTTAATTAAATATATTTATTGTTAAATTTTCTAAAATAAATTCCGCTTATGGCATTCTGTAGCACAAATATGACATTTTAAAATTTTTTTCATAAAAATCGATCCAGTAGTTTTGGAGTCCATAGCGCACTTAATATTTCCACTTCAATTTTATATAATAGTATAGAAGATAAATAAGGTACTTAAACAAATATAAATAACTTCCTTTTTTCAAAATCCATGCATTCCTTAACAGTTTTCAACAGGTTCCACTTATGTGGGTTGCATTGGAGTTGGGCGTATTCGAGTGCGGATAGCGCCGATTTCCTGTGCACACCTTAGTTTTGATATAAAATTATGCCATACCATACCAAGTTTTATCCCTGTTGGTCATAAATAACTTTTTTATGTTTTTTTCATTATTATGGGTTGTATGTAGTGTTGCCATATTTCCCGTATATCACGGAACGTTCCGTATTTTGCATGATATTTGAAATGTCCCATCGGGACATTATTATCCCGTATTTACAATTATATCCTTCCTTGATATTACGTTCAAATCGTTCATTTCTAAAGGTTTGGCACCACATAAGTAGCAAGTTTGGTTTGAGGAACATGACGACAATATATTGCAATTTTTCCATCAATCATGCAGAAAATCAGAATAGGCTTAATAAAAATTTCAATGTCATTGATGAATACTTTTGTTAAACTAAAAGTTTCGATTTGCTTTTGAACTTTTTGTATTTCCAAGGTTACCAGTTCCTTTGTCTCTTTCGCAAAAATAAATTTGATTGGCCTACAGTATTAAGGCAAAGATGGTGCTGGATTCTGCCATATGATCTGCTTATTATTTTCAATACAATCTGACATATTAATGGGTACCATAGATAAAGAGAAGAGATTTGCATCCGTTTGGTGATCGTCAGAAAACCTTTGTCTATACTTTTTTGGTCAGCTCCATCACAGCCCCATTTAAAAATAATTTCAACATTTTTTGTTTCGTTTAAGTCCTTGCTTTCAAAATTCGTTTTTTGAACCTTCACCAATCTTGTCACTGTGTGGTCAATAAGAGATTGGAGCGGAATTTCCGCATATGTTTCCGTAATTTCTAATCCAGGTGGATTATAAACTTGCTTAGCCTGTCTTACTTTATAATAAGGTGAATATAAGTTATCTCTACGGGCCTTCGCTCCGTTGCGAATGGTCATATATTGATCGGTTGATAGGTTTGCATCTATCATTAAAGCAAGAGCCTCATCTGCGGAGTAATTCGGTGCTTGTTTATGAAGAAGCTCACGTGACTTCTTCATAATTTTTCCTCTTTTCGGAGATGAATTTGATAATTCTTTTAATATCATTGCGGAGTCTTTTTTCCCCTAGAGTCTTAATACTACTTCAGCAGCAAACTTTAATTGTTCGCCACAACTTCCGTCAAAGAGTGCCTGAACGTTTCTCTTTTTACACTTAGAGCTGCAGTCATTAAAAGACTTTGGACGTCTGCCGGGTCCACCAGGTTGAGGTAAAACTATATTGGGGAATTGAAGGCTCCCCTGAAACCATAAAATATTTTCAGACGCAAAACGGTCTTTCAATCTTCCAGAACGATTCCATTTATTCTTCATTGTACAGCAAAATCTTCTGACTTTAGATTTCATGGTAGACTTATCACCAATCTTTAAAGTCGAAGTATCAACTAGTTGAAGAATATGAGTCATCATAGCATCAACATTTTGCGAACCGCAATTTTTAATCCATATATCAAACAGCATCTGATACGGAATTTGTAGTGCCATTTTCAGTCAGCCGAAAAAATCCAATTTACGCAAATTTGTGCAAAACGGTCTTTTAAAATTAAGAAAGTCAATAAAATAATCTTTAAATTCCCGTGCAACTGAAACTGGAATAATGCAGAATAATAAAGTTCATTGCTCTTTCTTTCTAAGTAAAAAAAAACGCTCCAAACAATACTTACATATTATATTTTCTGCACTGGATTTAAAGTAAAACTTCTAAAGGTAAACTTTTTGTGAATATTTGTTAAAATATATCAACACAAAGCTATTCACTTCCTTAAATGTGCGATCTTGCGTATTTGCTTGTAACACAATTAAATAAAATTAAACTTATAACAAGCAAGGTAATCATCAACGCATTAATGCAAAAACACATGTTGACTTTCAGCTACTGCTATAACGGTATTTGTTTTTTGTGCTCTCTCTTTTATCCATTTTCGTCGAGGGTCGAGGCGAGGGGTGATTCGTTGACGAATTGCTTATAAATAATTTTTTCGTATTATCTTCGAATAGTTTGGTTTTGTCTGAATCAGAGGTTGGCTGGATGCTTAAAGAAATCACCGTTTAAAATTGTTTTGTGAAATAGCATTTAAGATGTTTTTAGCCTCCCCCAAATTTTTATTTCCACTAATTAATATTTTTTTTTTCGTTTCAGCAACTTGCTATCGAATCGCCTTTTAATATTTTTATGACTCGCTAGCGAAACACTTTTTTCTGCCTCAGCGATTCGTTAGCAATTTGCTTATCTCATTTTAAGCAATTAATCAACGAGTCATTTATTTCATTTTTAGCGATTCGTTACCGAATGGTTTAATTTATCTCTAACGATTCGTAGCGAAGTGTTTTGTACCC
This sequence comes from Tetanocera ferruginea, assembly GCA_958299015.1. Taxonomy (NCBI): domain Eukaryota; kingdom Metazoa; phylum Arthropoda; class Insecta; order Diptera; family Sciomyzidae; genus Tetanocera; species Tetanocera ferruginea. The sequence goes on along the minus strand of OY282640.1, from coordinate 99,676,309 downwards.
AATTATTTCATATATTTAATTTATGTTTCTTATTTAATTAATTAATTGATTCATTGAAATATTATCAATTTTTTTATTTGAAGGTGGAAATTAATAATACAACTTTTTAAAAAAATGTTATTTAAGATTTTATTTGCACAACTTCAATTTGAATTTTATAACGGGCAAAAGTAAAATACTGAACTTACTTTAATTTTAAAAACTTTCACAATATCTTGAATTCTATGACACAAAATGTTGCCTTCAAATTGAATATCATCAGTACAAAATATATTAATAAAATATGCATTGCTCAACTCAATTCTTTAAAGTTGTAATTTAATTTGTTGACCCTTAACAAGAACCTGGTCGTTGTTTCTGACAATATACTTAGTCATATAAATACCATCTTTATACATATAGAAGTTGTTTGGATGTTTTAATGATAAATAAATGTATTTAGTTTTAATATAAGTATAAGAACTTGTACAGGTTAATTTTGTTAAATGTATTTTATTTATAAATACAAAACAGGGTTTAATTGTACATGAATAGAATGCTCATGAATAATTTCACATGCGCACACAGTTTTGCGTTTTATCTAAATATAAATGAAAAGGAAGAGACCACAAGCATTAATTTTATATAAAGCAATGCAACATTTGTGTAGTTCTTTAAGCAGCCGGCCATCGCCGTCTAACTAGCAGAACCACACATTTGGGTATCATGATACCAGAAGCATTTTCTCTACTGTACTGCAAGCGACCGACCATCGTCGTTCAACAAGCAGCAGCACAAAGAAAACCCTCGGGTATCATGAACGCGTGATACAAAGTTTGAGAATTATTCCTGGAACTTCACTGTATGCGACCGACTATCGTCGTTCAACAAGCAGTGCAGCTCCAGTAAGAAAAACTATAACAAACACACTGCAGTGCTAGCGGCCGACCATCGTCGTCCAGCAAGCATGCAGTTAAGGGTTGATCTTACCTATTCGCCTGTTTCGCCAAATGATGCGAAAATCTGGCTTGTGCTCTCTTTATATAGCATTTTTCTTATAAGAATAAGAAGAACAAGAAGTGTTATAAGACGTTAATTGTTATACATAGTAAAGTTAGGTGCAATATTATAATGAAATAATGAAACATAGATGGCGTTAGAAAACTATAATAATAAATAGATGGCGTTTACTGGTTCAGTGATGTCACTTTGCTACAAACTTTCTTTAAAATCTCCTAAGGCTATAAATTTATCATTTGAATTTTTTTTGCATGCACTCCTTTCTACAGTTCTTTTATAAATTTGGGAGCAAAATTTATTTTTTTTTCTTAGTTGACGTTTAATTTGTTGCAAGAAATTTTCATATTTAAATGCGCTGAATTTTTCTAACGAACCAAAATTTTCGCAATCAGTACTAAGATGCGTAAGGCAATGCATATTGTAAATTAAAAATGTCTTGTCATACAAAGTCGGTAAGCTACTTACAAATTTATTTAGTAAAAAACTAGCTTCTCTCAAGTTGTCTGCTTTTAATTCAATCAAAAGTCTTATTGCCTTAGATAACATTAGAAAATGAGTATATCTTTCTCTATTTAAAAAATGTTGCATTAAAATTGGTCCGGTGTATAATAAGAACATCCTTAATTCAGTAGCCTTCCAACTGTCAATTTCGTTCAAACTTCTAGGTTTTCTTATCTAGGTTGTTGTGATGGGCTGGATCCAATTTTTGTCTGAAACTAGCATCGGTTCTTGAGAGAAAAGGAGAGGGCATAAAAACAATTCTGTTTTCCAGTCTTTCTCCGCGAATGGTGACCCTTAATACCCATTATCATAGCTCTTGCCGGAGCATCACAGACAAATGCTCCTATGGTGATGCTGAATATTTTGTTGCAATATTCAAATCCTTCATTCAACAAAGTAGAGATGTGTCGTTCCGAACCTGTATAGTTCCCGGAACTATGTTCACAGTCAAACATAGTTCAAATCGTTCCTTCGATTCATTTTTAGCATGTTCAAACAGTTCCGGCTGCAAATAATGTTTTTTTTTTTCTTACGCAATATAAACATGAATACAACATCTCTTTCTTACATATTAAGTCTTACACGATTTTTGTGATCGACTACAAGTGCAAAGATGATGTTTGTGAGCGAACGAAAGAACTAATGTATGAAATGAAAAGATGACAATTCGTTGTCCTTGTTGTGTGCAATGCTCTGTTCATTTCATTTTGAACATGATTTCGTTCAATCAAATGGAACTAGCGGAACTAGATAGTTCCGCGGACATGTATAAATCTGATTGAAAGACATTATAAAAGAACTATTGGATGATATATTGTCGTTCTTGTTATGCGCATTGTTTTGTTCATTTGGTTGAACAATCGAACGGGATAGTTCCGGGACATGTTTTGCTTTCGAGGCAACTGCTGCACATGAACATGCTTAAATAATTAAAATATCTGCAATAAATTGCAGGCAAGGAATGTAGAATAATGTTTGTTATATTATTCCAATGAGTATCGCGTTTATGAATACTTTATAAATATAATTTAATTTATTAATATATACTCATATCTAAGCATATTTCCTCATAAATTTAGGTACGCAAACATTCTTGAAAAGTGCAAAGGAACTACATAGTTCCGCGAACATGTTTCCGCGAACTAGTTCCGCTGTACAAAAGAAACGTTCCATGTTCGTTCCGGCTCCGGAACTGTTTAGCACAAGCCTACAACAAAGTGTTCAGTTCTTCAACGAAAATTTGTAAGTGCCTTGAAAATCGAAGTAATGTTACATTTACATATTTTTATAATTTTTTATTAAAATATTCTTTAACTTACTTTGTCAAATCCTTTACTTTAGAGTATCCTTCATAAGCGCCAATCATGAAAACATTAGCTGTATTTGTAATATTCATAAGTATTGGCCATACTTGGGCTCCAGAGCTTTTGGAAACTGGAAGTCCATCTATATTGAAATTTAACTCTAAAGTTCGCGATGTTGCCTCATTACTCGTACAATGTATAAAATCTGTAAGACTGTCTTTAATGCCGTAATGTACGTAGTACCCTCCTGGGATGGTGATTTTTGGAACATAGTTCGGCGTGTTTTGAAGGGTGCGTGCATCTCTCGGTGAATTCGGTATGATAGGTTTCAAAATTGTCAGTAACTTGTTAAGCGATGTAGCTGGTATGTTCTCCTCAGTACCCCATAACGCAATTTTATCACGAATAATCGTTGTGTCCAATTGTTCACACATGTAGTTTTTCTGCATAGGAGGAACATTTCTTACAGGAGATGACAATTGGTTAACATAAATGCAATCCGAAGTTTCAGATTGGATGCTGCTTTCGACATGTTGTGAGCTACTATGTCTTCTAAACCCACGGTGATTTTCTACCACATAATATTTAGATGTTAAAAATCTTCACTGGAAACAGTTGAGGAACACATACCTTCGTTCTGCTCATCAATCTTCAAATAGCTATTAATGACATGAGCAACTTCTTCTTTCAATGTTTTGTTATTTTTGTTCATTTTACAACTTTTGCAACTTTTGCACATTTAACAGAACCATCCAAAGAAAGCAATATGAATAGCTTCAATGAATAGCTCGAAAATTAATTTTGACATTAGCGAAAAACTCAGATCAGCTGACTTTTTTCCAAGGTTGCCAACTGCTTAAAATGCACTTTGCCCAACTAACACGGGATTTATGTTACTTAGTCCCCTTTTCCACACGGCAATTTTTCTTGCTGGCAAGTCAAGTTTGTAGGCACCGGAACGTGACGAGAGGGGACGAGTACAGACTTGCTCGTACCGGCAATTTTTCTTTTGTGCCGCTCTTTCTTTGAAGTTTCGCTTTAGTTTTATTCAGGATTGCTCAATAAAACTTGCCGTGTGGAAAAGGGGACTAAGTAACATAAATTCTTTTATGTTTGGCTCAGTAATCAAACGATAACGATAACAAATAATCAAATTATAATAATCTAAAGTAATTGACAAAAATAATCCAATTACTTTTAGAGACTATGATTCTTTAAGGAATTGATTCTTTTTGAATATTTTCGATTCTTTTTGATTCTAATTGATTATTTTAAGAAATGTTTATATATGATATAGTAAAATTTCTCTAAGGTTAAGAGTTGCTTTTAAGGTTAAAATTTTTAAAATAATCAAAAAGAATCAAAAGGAATAAAATATTCAAAAAGAAACAAAGTAATCTTTAAAAGTAATCGGATCATTGTTGTTGATTACTTTTGATTATTTACGTAATTTCAATTTATCGATCTGTTCTTCTTTCAGAATGAATATAGAAATACAGCCACTTATTACACTACGCGCCAAAATCGGAACAAATTTCTGTACACGGCATCCCACTATTTTTTATTATAGATTTGGGGTCTCTCTACACGAAAATCGCAAAACAAAACTATTTTATTGCAACTTTTTTTTTAAATATACAAAAACCGTGGCGCATGGTGTAATCACTCACTCATCTCTATTATAATTCCAAAAACATTGAAAATCCAAAAAATTCCATAGTATTAAAATATGGCAACTATACTTCTGACAGTTAGTGATGTTGAAATTGAATTTTACAAATAAGCTTCATATCAATTATAATGTGGAGAAAAATTTCAACAACACTAAATTGCGCCATTTTTTCTTTCCTTTCTTCTTTCTTTTTTCTTTTCTTCGAAATTAATACTTTCGAAGAGATTCATTGCTGTGAAAATATTATTTTTAAAAAAATGAAACCAAAGCGAAAAATTTTGAGCTATTCGTCGGAGGAGCTCGCTTTTGAAGGTGACTGCTCAAAAAATCATAAAAAACGAAATCTTTATTAATTATATTTATTTCTTCTATTCGCAGCTCCACCTAACCTCAAAATGCAGAGAAAAATGTCTATGGAGAATAATGAAGGTAATGGCAAGACATTTAATCTTTAATAAAACTTGTATATTCTGTGTTGTCAAAACTTTCAGCTCAATCCAATATTCAAGATGAATTGAACAAAATGTCCATTAAGTTAGAAAGGGTCACAAATTTATTAGAGCGACTGACAGAAGAAGTTCTTGCAGTACAGCATGAATTAAAAAGACGCGGATCGACCCAAATAACTGCGCATAAAACTGTTTTACCAGCGCATGCCTCTACATCCTTGGCTGCGTTCAACGATTTAGAAAAGAAAATTATTCAGGCGGAGGAGATGCAGAATTTTGTAAGAAAAGTATTATATTTTCAAATAAGATATTAATTAATTTTTATTTCATAGGTCAAAGACCTGGGAAACATAAACGGCTCCCAGAACGAATTTGTTCGGAAGTGCTGGCAGCACTTGATGACGGATGCTGTTTCCCAGAACTTCTCCTGGATGGGAACTCAGTCAAAAAAAGCTGCCAAAAATTTAAGCAGCACCATAGCTATTAAAAGTGACAATAGTCTTTACACAGAAAAATTTTTCATAAATATTTAGCCCAATCATGGAACATTTTCTCCCGGGAGTTGTAAATGGGAATTTCCGGTTTAAAGATAAAATTAAAATACTTTTTGGAAATTTGTAATGCAATTTTGTTCATCAAACGCCAATATTCAAGAGTGTTAAATAAAAAATGCGATATCTTTATCTGCTATCTTAAAACCGGAAACTCCCATTTACAACTCCCGGAGAAAATGTTTCATGATTGAGCTGATTATGAATTTCCCCAGAAAATGTGTATTCATAAATTCTGTGAATAATTCACATTTCATAAATATCAGTTTTCTTAAAACAAACGGTTCATAAAAATGAAATTTGCATAAATATCAGCATTATTAAAACAATCGGTTCATAAATTCTGTGAATAATTTATCAATTCTGTGAATAAAATAATAATTCAATTAATACTTTCGAAGAGATTCATTGCTGTGAAAATATAATTTATCAATTCTGTGAATAAAATAATAATTCACAGAATTTATGAACCGATTGGTTTAATAATACTGATATTTATGCAAATTTAATTTTTATGAACCGTTTGTTTTAAGCATACTGATATTTATGAATATTGAATAGCCGTTCTCTGGTGAAATTTTATGAAAAGTTAATATTGATTACGAATATTTTTTTTTGTGTTCTTATACCTAAAAAGTAAATGGTTTTTCTGAATTTTCAGACGCATTCCAAAAGAAATATCCAAACGAATCATTAAATATTGTGGACAAAAAGTCCAAGAAATTTTTTCAATATGCGAAGGATAGAATCCAAAAAAAAATTCATTATAAACAAAATAAAAACGTTTCAAAAAACTAAATTATGATCAAATGTATATTGTACGATAAAATGTACAAAGAATAAATAAATGTTCATGTTCAATAAACGATTCGTTAACGAAGGAGGAATTTCTCCCGTTCACGATATTATAAATGAATTGTATATTATAATTGCTATTGAATGAAATGTACGAGAAAGCGATTCATAAACGATATCAAAAGTGAATCATTTTGTTTGTTGGGAATAGAACATATTTATATAATATATGTAAAAATAAACCATTTCTGACAACTTTTTTTTTTTTTAATGTCCACCTGCATTGTTAAAATTTCGCACTGTGCATTGGTTGTGTTTTACGCGTTTGCAACAGTTTTTTGATTAAATATCTGACTGTATGTTTAGAGCAAAATCACTTACTAAAAACACAATTTTACATCATGTTAAAATTGAGCACAAAAAAAGAGTTGAAACTTATATAAAATTGTATTTAGTTGAATGTTTTAAAATTGCATTGATCGAAAGAAGGAATAAATTTTGAGTGAATTATTTTTTACTCAAATGAATTGACTTTTCTTTTTATATTAAATACACTCAACTTAATAAAATAAATAAACTTTGAAACTTTTCAAATCGTCGTCAAGGCAATCAAATAAATTTTATAAAATTTTAGTTCGTATTGTGAATTCAAGCGTAACGAATGTTTCCTCGTTGTTATAAAAATAATATCGTCAGAAAATTTAAGTTACGTGATAAAATAGTTTTGTATTAAATATAAAACTAAGCGTTGTTTTTAATAATAAAACTTAATATTATATGATTGTTTCTTGTTTTTGTTGATTGAAAATAATTATTTATTCCTTAATTAAAAATATACAACACTTATTACAAATGATTGCTGTATCAATTAAATATAGAATAATATAATAGGATGTTACAAATGTGTTTCACCTTTTGACAAAAAAAAATAACGAAATCAAAACTATCTTAAACCAGACGATCCCGAAATGTTCCCGGGATCCCAAGATTGTATATTCAGATCCCGAAAACTGAAATCCTTACGCGAACTTAGTAACAGCTTTTTCAGTACCCATTTTTATTTATTTTTATACTCCACGCGTACTGCATAAGGGGTATATTAATTTTGTCACGACGTGTGTAACGCCCATAAAGAGGCGTGGATGGTATAGACAAGTATATATATTCTTGATCAGCATCACCACCTGAGTTGATTTAGCCATGTCTGTCTGTCTGTCCGTCTGTCCGTCTGTCTGTCTGTCGACACGATTACAGCCGTAATTTGTAAGCTATCGTAATGAAATTCGATATTTAAGCTTATTTTTTAAATGCAATGTTCAAGTTCGAGAATGGGCTAAAGCAGATGAAAACCACGCCTACCTCCCTTCCGACCCTAATAATGAAAACTCCATAAAGAAGCAAATATTAAAGCTACAAAACCTAAATTCGGTATTTTTGTATTTTATATCAAAACTGCAGTGTGTTGGAAAAAAATTTGATACGTTTGTATTTTATATCAAAACTAAATTGTGGGCGTCATCGACCTACGAACACACCCACCTGCCATGCAACCCATAATAGTGAAAACTCTATAAATAGGCTAATATTTAAGATACAGACCTGAAATTAGATGTATCGCACACTAAATACAAAACAGTCACAACTCAAAAAACATGACTTTTCAGGAGAAGCGAAAAATAAAACCCTTTAGTTAAAACTGCAGAATTAAAGCAACTTTTATTTAAACACACAAAATTTCATTCTTCCAGTTAATGAAGAAAATAATGAAAAATATAGTGAATTGATTTATAACAAAAAGTCGATATAAAAAAATTTCGAGTTGTGCTGTTTTGTATTTAGTGTGCGATATGTGTATATTATATCAAAACTGATGCGTGTTAGAAAAATTGGCATCAACCACTCAAGAACACGCCTACCTGCCATACAACCCCTAATTGAAAACTTTATAAATAGGCTCGTCTTACCTTGCAGGAAAACAAGTTAATTTGAAGGTATTTTAGACGTCATAAAAATAGTAAAATTTTTTGAAATCTCATACAAAAAGAGCTAAAATTTAAGATTTTGTACCACTACGAATCGGTCGTGGGGGTATTTTAACTTCGGCGAAGTCGATGATATACCTTACTAGTTTTTTTATAAAGTTCTATATTGATACATGTCACTAACCGTTCCTTCTTCAACGAGTTAAAGATGACCAAAATCGGTTAAGATTTAACGAAATGGATTATAATTTAACGCAAGCCTATACATGGGAATTGGTATTTGGCGACGAAAAAGACGTTAAAATTGCCGCCATTCAGCCAATTCTCAACCGATATTGATATTTTTGAGTTCAATGAAAAAGTACATTTACGCGCAATGAGTCTTTGTTAAAATCATAATGTTATTTATGCAACATTATGTCATTAAAATTCATAGAAACATGAATTTTGTTGTGAAATTGACGAAAAACAAAAGAATTTGCTTCGCTTCACGCTTCATTTTGTATAAAACCAAATTTCTTTTTATACAGTTTTGTTCTACGTGAAATTCCACTGAAAAGAAGTGCAATTTGGTTTTTATTTGCGACAAGTTTAATGACTGTAAACAGTCAATGAAGGTCTGCACAACAAAATTGTAACACTTCAACTTTAAAGATTAATTACAAAAAATTGTGACGACATTGAAAGGTCTGACAAGGTGCGATGCACTCGCAACATATTTCTCTTTAAGAATTTTTACAAGGTTTGCTTGTGCTTTTTTTTGGTCGATTTCGTCACACAGTGTTTATTATTCACCTCTTAGAAACCTAAGAGAGTGCTTCCATTTTCGCTGCAATACACTGAGAAGCAATTTTGCTCAGCAAGAACCCTTGGTACATTGTCTTAGTATAACTAATTTATTATTAGCTGATATTGAAATTTTTCATAATTGTTCCAGATATTGCTTTTAAAATTACCTCCTTCTAGTCTTAAATCAAATTGGAGTACTTGAACGTTTTTAATTATATGAATTTATGTTATGTTATGTTATGTTACAAGTTATTTTAAGTTAAGCAAATTTTGTCGACTCTCTAAGGGCGCGTTTATAGTAACGACTTGTTACCGAGTCGAACCGAGCCGAAAACGCGTCAAGCTCAAAGCAGCTGGTACTGTTTATAGTGCCAGCTTATTTCGACCGACTTGTTGCAGCTGATTTATGACTTTTTTTTGGCTGGTTTGTACATCTTTAAGTTTTTTTTGTATTTTTTTTTTTTTTATGTGATTCTATGTGTTCTTTTTGCTCACCTCAAATCAGCGGACAACAAGCAAAGAGACAAAAATGTTCAAAAAGCTGCTGAAATGCACTTTCAGCCACTTTAAGTCAATTGTTGTTCCAACTTGTTTCAACTTATTTGCCATTGTTTTCTGCTGTTTTTTGTTGCCTTGTTGTTGCGTGTTGGTAAAGAATTTCTCTAAACAAAAAAGAAATACGTAGGAAGAACGCACATTAAAATAATTACATCAGTTGCTGAACCGAGAACATTCGATTCTAAAATTCAGCTGAAACGCACTTTAAGCTGCATGAAGTCACTTGAACTTCCAACATGTTTTATTTGTTAAGCTTTTAGTTTTAAGTTTTGCTGCATTAATGTTGAATTTGAAGCGAAAAAAGAAACATATGACCCTTCGAAGCAAACAGAAAACTGACTCGACACCAACACAACCTTCTATAGAACAAGGCAACGTTGACGACATAGACACGGATGCTCCTCCTCCTATTCTTTCTTCTTCGGCAAATTTGTCTTTGTCTGCTCCTTTTCCATTATCAGCTCCACCTCTCGCTTTGCCTGAAATATCGTATACACAAGCTGCTTCTCTTGCTCCTACTGTTGCTGATGTCCAACAAATTGCAATTACTTCTGACATTTCTGTTCCTAAACCTTTGATTGCTATTCCTCCAACTAAATCAATCTTTGTTTCGCGCTTAGCATCTGATACAACAGATAATGATATAGATTTTTTCATTAAATCAAAGTTGAAATGTTCATCGACTCTTTCTATTTTTATTCATAAATTCAAATATGTAAACGCACGTCCGACTAATTCCTTTAGATTGACAGGTCCGGAAAATTTATTTAATAATAATGTTGATGTAAGTTTCTGGCCACGAAATACAATCGTACGCGAATTCGAATTCAAAAATAATCCGCGGTTAGTAAATGTAGTTCACTTGCCTCGCCCGCGAAATAGCCCGCAATCTCATCCAAAAAACGATTTACAAATCGCAAGTCTAAATAAGAACTTGTGTATCAAAACGTAAGGGGTCTTAATTCCAAACTTTCTGCAATGTTCATTAACAGTTTTGATTTCGAATATAACATTATAATTTTCACGGAAACTTGGCTTCGCTCTAATATTCTTAATTCTAAAATAATGTGTAAAAATTATCAAATTTTCCGTAAAGACCGTTATAATAAGATCGGTGGTGGTGTTCTGATAGCTGTTCATATCTCGTTTGCATCTGATGAATTAACAATTCTCGACACTAGTGAACTGGAGTTTATTTGTGTTTCAGTTAAATTAAATAATTGCATTGCTTATCTTACCTGTTCTTACATTCCTCCAAATTGTGACATATCAATTTACTTAAGACATATAAACGCCATCGAGCAAGTTCATAATATGTTAAAAAATAATGATGTTCTTATTGTGTTGGGCGATTTTAACCTACCCTTTGTGTCTTGGAATTCGACAGATGACTCTTCATTTCTTACACCTGTTTCCACTAGTAATTGGATAAATGATTTTTTAGATAAGTTATCTGACCTATGTCTTCAACAAGTCAATAATACTTTTAATAAAAACCATAGAACGCTGGACCTTGTGTTTGTAGACAGATGCACTACTGTATATCTCAATCGCTCAAACCCTGTATCTTTTCCGGAAGATGAACATCATCCAACTCTTGAAATAACAGTTTTACTTGCTCATGAAAATGAAAATAAACTTACACCTGATAAGCGAAATACAAAAATATATAATTTCAAAAGTACCGACTATGTTAAACTCAACACCTTACTCTCGCAGACTGACTGGTCACCGATTCTATCTATTAAACCACCGTATTCATATTATGACGTCGAAACCTCGGTACAGTTTTTTAATGATACTTTGCAAAGGTGCTTCTTATTGTGCGTCCCAAAAAAGCAAATTAATCCTTACCCTTAAGTCCACCCTGGCTAACAAGTGAACTTAAGTCACTAAAAAATTTAAAAAATCGATTATTTAAAAAATATAAAAAATCTGGTTCTAATATTGACTTTGCTTGTTATTCATCTTGTCGTTGCAGATACCAGCTATTAAATAAACAGTGTTATACTGCTTATATAGCCAACATCAAATCTCAATTTAATGATAATCCGAAACTCTTCTATTCTTTTGTTAATTCAAAACGTAAGGCTTCCAACTTTCCACCCCTTATGAGATTCAATCAAGAGGAATCGTCTTGTGACAATGTTATTTCTAACATGTTTGCAATATTCTTCAAATCAACTATCTCCAACATACCATTTAATATGTGTTCTGAGCATCCTTATTTACCTCCAGTTAGCTCTTTTGAAACTCCAGTAATAGACTCAATTATTGTTATGCATAACCTTCGTCAAGTTAAATGCTCTTTTTCGACTGGCCCTGATGAAATTCCGAGTTGCATTCTAAAGGAATGTGCTAGCAACCTGTGTGCTCCTCTATCAAACATATTTAATATATCCCTGCAAAGTGGACATTTTCCCATTATATGGAAAGATTCATATATTATACCCCTTCATAAATCTGGCTCCAAAATTGATGTCACTAACTACCGAGGCCCACTAACCCACTTCGTTTCATCTTCCATTTCTGTCACTCATCATGGTTTTTTAAAGGGTAAATCAACTTCAACAAACCTTTTGGAGTTTACAACTCGTGTAATAAAAGGTTTCACTTTGGAAACAGACTGACGTTATTTATACGGACTTTAGCAAAGCTTTTGACAGCGTCAATCATAATCTTCTATTGAATAAACTTAAGCTAATTGGGTTTCCTGTAAAATTGCTTAATTGGAAAGAATCTTATTTATCGCGACGTTTTCAAAAAGTTTTATATAAAAATTCCCTATCACAAAATATTATGGTTACATCTGGTGTTCCGCAAGGAAGTCATCTTGGACCGGTTTTATTCTTACTATTTATTAATGACCTTCCCTCGGCAATTAAACATTGTGACGTCTTAATGTATGCTGACGATGTGAAACTTTTTCTTACCTACAAGTCACTCGACGAACAACACCTTTTACAATCTGATTTAAACAGACTAGTGGATTGGTGTAACTTCAATCTATTAAACCTTAACTTAAAAAAATGTAAATCAATGACCTTCTCACGTAGAACTGCTCACAGCACAAATTACACTATAAATAACATCCATTTAGAAATTGTTCATAGTTTTGTTGATCTTGGTGTAATTATGGATCCAAAACTTCGCTTCAATCTCCACATAAATTTGGCTGTAAACAAGGCTAGAGGTGTCCTTGGTTTCATTAAAAGATGGGCGAAAGAATTCAATGATGCCTTCACAACTAAATTACTATATATATCTCTCGTAAGACCTATTCTTGAATATGCTTCCGTAGTATGGAACCCTCAATATAACGTCCACATTGATGCCATAGAATCGGTTCAAAAACAGTTTTTACTTTTTGCTTTACGTCATCATCGTTGGAACCCAGATATTATTCTTCCTTCGTATGAAACCCGCCTTAAACAAATTTTACTGCCTTCCCTGAGAAGCAGAACGATGGTGCTTAATGTCACCTTCCTATATAAATTACTTTGTGGTGATATTGACTCCCAATATATTCTCTCATCTCTTAACTTTAACATCCCAAGAATAGGATCTAGACATTTTGTGCTTTTAAAGTTGAGCCAGTGCACTTCAAATTTTGCCCTTCATGACCCCTTACGATGTATGTGTAGTGATTTAAACAATAGCTACAGCTTAATTAATTTTTGTGATTCGGTGGATACCTTGAAACGGGAAATGATTTTACATTTAAATAATTGATACATTTTAGAATTTTGTTTCAAACATTAACGCGGTTAATAATATTGTTATATTCTGTTAAATTTTTGGCTGAAGAAATTCCATATATTCGAGACCGTTTCAGTTGTTTTTTCCTTTATAATATTGTGTTTGATGAAGTAAACACCATCGAATACGATATGTATGCTTTAACTTGTTTGTTTTTAATAAAAAAATTTTAAAATTTTTCTTATTCAGTTGACTTATTAGTTACTTAGTTTGGTGCGCAAGAGTTTATCTCTTTTCCATGCAAGTTTATGCCTGCGTTGGCCCAAATACATATCCAACTAATAACATTAGCACGGTGTTCCAAAATTACATAGTGACCCGTATATATATACACATATATGTTTGTACATATTTACACGTATATATCTCCGTTATAATTGGAATTGGTTTGGTGTTTAAGAGTTTACTCTCTTTTCCACGTAGGATATTGGGTTGGATAGTTGCCGCACACTTACTTATATTCATATTATTTATAGATACTTTGGTCTCTTTGTTTTAGAGTTTTATGTAAAGTTTACTACTTATTTGATGTTGTTTACTATTTCAAATTCATAAATTCTAAATAAATTCGTGTTTTTGTATAAAATTTTTAAGTTCCGCTGAAAAGCCAATTAATGTGCTTAGTGGAAATTCATACTTCGCCAACTGGTTGTGTGTTTTAGTACGTAGGTGCATTCTATCTTTCCGGTTAATCCGGACTGTTGTAGAATGTAAGTCGTGCATGCGTATAGTACGGGCTATACGTATTCATGAGATTTCACACTCCCTTGGCGAATCCAAAAAAAAAAAAAAAAAAAAAAAAATTTGGTACAAAGCAAAATAAAACTAAATTAAAAATGTTTTTGTTGCCTTATTGGTGCTGTGTTGTTTGTTTATTTTTATGCACAAAATCAAACGGATGTAAGGAACACACGAAGAAATGGAGAACGTAGGGGAGCGGGGGCTAGTTGTAACACTTTTTGGAAAATATGATGGGAAAACGAAACTACACACTATCAGGCATGTTTTGAAAATCATTTGCGTAGCGAATTTATGCCGGAATCGATATGCCATGTTCTATATTGCGTTCCGGTTCCACTTTTTCGAACTTAAAATCGGTACGAAATATCCTGTTCTAAAAACCGAATTCGGCAGTTTTCTGCCGATTTTATATCGGTCAGTTGTTTGTTTGTGAAATTCAAATCGCAAATAAGTAGGCTCAGCAAGAACCCTTGGTGCATTGTCTTAGTATAACTAATTTATTATTAGCTGATATTGAAATTTTTCATAATTGTTCCAGATATTGCTTTTGAAATTACCTCCTTCTAGTCTTAAATCAAATTGGAGTACTTGAACGTTTTTAATTATATGTATTTATGTTATGTTATGTTATGTTACAAGTTATTTTAAGTTAAGCAAATTTTGTCGACTCTCTAAGGGCGCGTTTATAGTAACGACTTGTTACCGAGTCGAACCGAGCCGAAAACGCGTCAAGCTCAAAGCAGCTGGTACTGCTTATAGTGCCAGCTTATTTCGACCGACTTGTTGCAGCTGATTTATGACTGTTTTTGGCTGGTTTGTACATATTTAAGTTTTTTTGTATTTTTTTTTTTTATGTGATTCTATATGTGCTTTTTGCTCACCTCAAATCAACGGACAACAAGCAAAGAGACAAAAATGCTCAAAAAGCTGCTGAAACGCACTTTCAGCCACTTTCAGTCAATTGTTGTTCCAACTTGTTCCAACTTATTTGCCATTGTTTTCTGCTGTTTTTTGTTGCCTTGTTGTTGCGTGTTGGTAAAGAATTTCTCTAAACAAAAAAGAAATACGTAGGAAGAACGCACATTAAAATAATTACATCAGTTGCTGAACCGAGAACATTCGATTTTATAATTCAGCTGAAACGCACTTTAAGCTGCATGAAGTCACTTGAACTTCCAACTTGTTTTGTTTTTTAAGCTTTTATTTTTAAGTTTTGCTGTATTAATGTTGAATTTGGTACAAAGCAAAATAAAGCTAAATTAAAAATGTTTTTGTTGCCTTATTGGTGCTGTTTTGTTTGTTTATTTTTATGCACAAAATCAAACGGATACAAGGAACACACGAAGAAATGGAGAACGTAGGGGAGCGGGGGGCTAGTTGTAACATTTTTTGGAAAATATGATGGGAAAACGAAACTACACACTATCAGGCATGTTCTGAAAATCGTTTGCGTAGCGAATTTATGCCGAAATCGATATGCCATGTTCTATATTGCGTTCCGGTTTCACTTTTTCGAACTTAAAATCGGTACGAAATATCCTGTTCTAAAAACCGAATTCGGCAGTTTTCTGCCGATTTAATATCGGTCAGTTGTTTTTTGTGAAATTCAAATCGCAAATAAGTAGGCAACCGTTTAAATTGCTATTAAATTTATATTATTAAAAATATATTTGGAATTAAATATTCAATTAAAAAAGTGAATATTGCGTTAAAGCTACTCTTCAAAAGTTTAAAAACATAAACATTAGTGAAAACACAAGAAGTCTGCCCAAAAAAATTTTTTTGCCAAACATTTTATAAAAGGCGGTCTTTGTGTTTAGAACTCAACAACACTGACGGACCCCCGCAAAAAGGATATTATTGGCTGGAAAAAGGTAAACTTAACCCCATGTGTAATTGTGTATTTTTTGGCATGAATTAATTCGTTTACTTAGATAGATCCAGTCAGATTGGAAAGGAACAATTTGATTCGGAAATTTCCACAGGATTTGAGTAGTCTCTAAGCAATTGTCTCTTAATTTTTTCTTCCTTGTGTTGCACTTTCTCACTTAATAAATAGGAAGATACGAAGAATGCACTCATTTCAAGGATCTGAATTAATCTTTTTTTAAGGAAATTGATAGAAATTTAATGCAGCTATTCACAATAATGCGAAACAGCTTTTTCGAAGTTAATTTCGAAAGAAACCAAATCGTACGATTTCCAGAACACTCAAGTACAAATCGTACGATTTGCTATTCCAGTATCGATTTTAAATCGCGCGAATTTCAGAACATGCCTGTATATCCTGGTTTTAAAAACATGAGTTGAAAGGTTAAATGACTGACTATCCTTGCATTAAAAAAAGTGTTTGAATAGGAAGTACTTTTTAACTGAGAGACATTTTAAGAAAAAATTGCTAGTGTTACATCTTACCCCGTGTATAATGTAACAGCCTTGGGGTATGATATAACAAGCAACAAAACTAAAGTTATATATAGTTAGCCTAAATAACAGCCAACTCGAAAAATGCTTTGCTTAGAGTTGCCCGATTAGACTTTCGTTTATAATTTTTCATTCGGCAAAAAATAATTAAAACATAAAAATAAAACAAACACCGAATATCCAGTTTAAATTGAAGCAAGTTGTTACATGTTGTAACTTACCCCACAAAATTGTTACAACTTACCTTAAAAATCAAATCAAAAGTAAACAGTAATAAAATATGATCCGAACAGTAATAAAATATGCTCCGATTAAAATTAAATTAGTTTTAAAAATCTTTAAGACGCTTTCAAAAAGCAAAAAATAAAAAAAATATATATTTTATAATAACTGCTGGAAGTTAAGCCTATATTTACTCCCACTCGATTTAAAGTCCGATGTGACACTAACGGGTCTCGTTTGAAAGAGCGCGTAATATAGGATGAAAAAAAAGAGAGACTTGTAAAAAAAAACTTTCGTATTCAAGGCGAAAATAGAGTGTTACAACTTACCCCTGTTACAACTAGCCCCCCGCTACCCTACATACGAAAATTTGTTAATCTTCGATTCTATGCTTCAGCTGAAACGCACTTGCTTATTTTCACTAACAGAAAGAGGAAAGGGAAGAAAGAGCGAACATATGAATATTTGTTTATTTTCGATTCTCTGCTTCAGCTGAACGCACTTGCAACCGCTTATCCACGAATTGCATCACCAGCTGGTTTAGCTTATTTTCGCTAATAGAAAAGGGAAAGGGAAGATAGAGCAAACATAAGAATATTTGTTAATCTTCGATTCTTTACTTCAGATAAAACGCACTTGCAGCCGCTTATCGACGAATTGCTTTACAAGCTGGTTTGGCTTTTTTCACTTTTTTTGGTGTATTTTTTCTGTATGCACAGAACCACAAAAAAACAATATAAAAAATAGTGGGGAAAAACGTCAATCGGCGGCTGCACACAAGATACAAAGCAAAGGCTCACGAACAGAAAATTATGTTTGTTGTTATTGTTGTGTTTTTATTTTGGTCAAAATTTGGTTGTTTTTATTTTGTAACAACAAATGAAAAAATTTTTAATTGTCTCCACTCAATTGCTTTTGAACCTAAAAACTGAAAAGGAGCAACAGTGAATACCTCAAAGAATATATGTGCACTATACTTTATTGGATTTTTACATGTTGTTTTGTCTTTTTTCTGTTATTTAGTGAAAATAGCAAGCAAGCAACGTGTTAAATGAAACAAAACACATGCAAACCATGCGAGCGAGTGAGAAAGCAACAATCGGTACGCTGGAAACCAGCGCACAAGTCACTTTAACCTGCCTATTCGGATGCCACTATACGCACTTTGAACTTATTTCACAAGTCGTTACTATAAACGCACCATAAGAGAGATCATCTCTTTTTGACAATGATTATAAATAAATAAATGAATTTTAAGAATTTATATTGTCTAATATAATAATAATTAAAATTGTTAGCTATTAAATTATGTATAGTGCTTGAAAGCATAATAAGGCTTAGCAAACAATAAATAAACAATTTCATATGTGGTAATATGTAAATATTATTACAGGCATATCTCAGCAATAAGTTCAAATTTCGTCTTCTTATTTTTGGAGGGTAATCTGATTGAAAAGATCTGAAAAGATTCTCCAGCTTAAAAGAATAAAAGATTTATAAGAAAGAAAAAAACATAATTTTGCAAATCCAATCTTGTAGACAGAACTTAAAAAACTTTTAAGCTTATGAACTTATGAAGAAATTTTACAGTTGTCAACATCCCTTTTTCTTTTTTTTGCAGGCTCATTATTGAGTTGTTGCAACAAAAAATGCAACAATGTGGAGTAGGATCTGCAAATATTTTAAAAAATCGTCATATTATGGTTTGTTTTGCCAGATTTTGCATTTTTAAGAGGAAAACTTTTGCGAATTTTACTGGGTTTAAAAAATACATTTCTTGTGATGGTCTTAAGCGTAAGCGAAACTTTGACGAAATTGATAAAACGCCAATTAGTTTCAGTATATTAAGTCACGTCATTTGATTTGCTTATCAAATTTAAATTTAATTTTCAGTATCTAAAAATTCAAAAACTATAGTGGTATTCACACGTTGCCTTGTTAAAGTGTTAAATTGCTGGAATTTTTAACAACGGGTGAACATACTTTTGCAATATTTTTTAATGCACCTAATCTCTTGTCAAATTTCACTTGTAAAAGTCAAATTAAGTTTTTCTTTCATTTGTTTTGACTTTCTTTCCGATAGATTGCATTATAATTTATTTAAATAAAATTTCACATCAAATTGAAAAGTTCTCAGAAAAAATTCAGAGAAAAATTAAATTCAAACTGACAGAAAAAGTATTCAACACTTTAGCAACGTTTTTAACAATAGGGTCGAGCTTTTGCTAAAGTGTTAAGTTGCTAGGTCGTGACAAAGCATATATTTTGTTGTTGTGTTGCTAAAATTATTAACACTTTAGCAATCTAACACTGTTACAATACTACGTGTGAATACCACTTATGTTAAATTAGAAAAATTTCTATTGAATAAATTCACTTTATGAAAATTGTTGCACTGCATTTAATTTACAACTGTTAATACAAAGCTTTCTATTAATGTCAAGCTTACTTAAAATACCCATGATCATAAAGCTCTTAATTCTTAAGTTTACTAGCTAGCTTACATAAATCCGTTTGAACCCAAATAATGCTATTATTTGAATTTAGGGGACACCTTCAAAAAACATTTTTTTAATGTTTAAAATGCGTATAAGTTGAATAAAAAACAAGTACGTAAACTCTTAAGTTCATATCCGAGGCTGGTTTAGTTTTCATTGGGAAGTTATAATGTGGTTGAGACCCAAACCATACGCACATTCCATTTTTATGGTCTTGCAGAGACCCCTCAAGTTTATAGTCTAGAGGAGACATCGCCGCTCAAATAAGCCGACAAATAAAAGGGTGATAGTTTGCCGTTTCCAGGAGACACCACTTGGAGGTTTTGAGTCGACTTGAGACGATTTTGACATGGATAATGCTGGCCACGTAAAAAAAGAGAGCAGGAAAAGCGTGAGCGAGAAAAAATTGAGGTGTGTCTAGGCAAGAAGGATGCTCGAAAATTCCACCAGCAGATTAAGCGTCTAACCCAAGGTTTCAAGCCCGGAGCATCCACTTGTAGAGATGAGAATGGTGATCTGGTTACAGATACGCAGTGCGCATTAAAATTATGGAGACAGGATTTTTCCAATCTGCTTGCAGGCGACGATACCAACGACGAGGTTAAAGTTGCTATACAGCGACTCAAAAACAACAAAGCCGCAGGAGCTGACGGCCTGGCTGCTGAATTGTTTAAAACCGGCGGCGGCGAATTGAAAAGGTACATGCATCAACTCATCAGCGAAATATGGTTAGCGGAAAGCATGCCCGACGATTGGAATCTGAGTATGTTTGTTCTATACTTAAGAAATGAGACCCGACAATCCGCGCCAACTACCGAGGTATCAGTCTTATTTCCATCGCATACAAGGTTCTTTCGAGCGTATTGTGTGAAATATTGAAGCCGCATTGCAAAACACTGATTAGACCTTAGCAGTGTGGCCTTCGTCCTGGCAAGTCCACCATAGACCAGATTATTACACTACGCCAAATCCTGGAGGAAACCCACGAAAACTAAATCGACACCCATCATCTCTTTGTTGATTACAAAGCTGCGTTCGATAGCCCGATTCGGGATTGCTTGTACGCAACAATATCCGAGTTCGGTAAACCTGCAAAGTTAATATGGATCTGCAGGATGACGTTGAGGAATACATGCTTCTCCGTCAAGGTAGGAAAAAAAAAAAAAACAAATTGGCCATTTCAGCCCTTGAAAGGACTTTGACCGAGCTTCTGATGATCAATTGTGTTGTGTGTGATATTAAATGTTTGCACACAATTGACCGAGAACTGGACCTACATGTTTTATGCCGACTCCGAACGGCTAAAGTTCATGTTCTCAAGAAGCTTTACATGGCATTATTTACTCTCTGAGTTTTGCCATTGTCTGCAGAGAGGTGGTGACCGATCAGAAAAATTTTTTATTGAAAAAACTTTTCGCCGCGGCTGGGGATCGAACCGGGGCTCCGAGCATGCTAAGCCACATACTTAACCTGCATGCCACGGCAATGTTGGAAACGACCTTTCCGAAAACTTCAACACCGAGCGAGGTTTCAGTCAAGGCGACCCGCTATCATGCGATCTCTTCAATTTCATTATGGAGGGGATCCTACGAACGTCAGGTGCACACCGAAATGGTACCATTTTCTACAAAGGTGTCCAGCTCCTTGCGCATGCTCATGATATCGATATTATCGGCAGAACCAAGAGAGATGTAACTGCTGCTTACGCCACTATCGAAAAGGAATCAGCCAAAGTGGGTTTGACGGTGAACGAGGGCAAAACAAAGTATATGCTGTCTTCAAATAGGAAAGTGCGGCGTTTAGGCTCCCATGTTACAGAAGGCAAATATAACTTTGAAGTTGTCAAAGAGTTTACATACCTTGGCACCGTCGTATACAGCAACAACAATGTCAGCCTGGAGATAAAGCGAAGAATAACAATTTCTAATAGGTGCTACTACGGGCTAAGTAAGCAAATAGGTTCCAGAGCACTCTCTCGATCGACAAAACTAACATTCTACAAGACGCACATCATACCTGTCCTTCTCTATAGCGCTGAGGCATGGGTGGTATTGCAAACAGATGCAGCCGCTTTTGGGGTGTTCGAGAGGAAAGTTCTTCGCAAAATCTTTGGTCCTGTTCGAGTTGGCGAAGACTATCGTATTCGAATGAACCACGAACTGTACGTGCTCTACGACGACATTGACTTAGTCCAGCGTATAACAATTCAGCGACTATGTTGGCTGGGTCATGTCTTTCGTGTGCATGAAGAAGCTCCAGCGAAAAAGGTGTTTGAGTCGAAAGCCGAGGGTCGACGACGAAGAGGAAGACCATGCCTCCGATGGATTGACCAGGCCGAGGAAGCCCTTATCGCGCTTGATGAAAGAGATTGGAGACGGCGTGCGCGAAGCAGAGACGCCTGGCGAGAGCTGATGAAGTCGGCCGTATCCCAACAACGGGTTGTCATGGCCACCTAAGTAAGCAAGTAAGTAAACTCTAAAGTCGGTGTAGCCTGACCATGGTATACCCTAAACCTCCTATCATATATAAATAATAAATAAGGTACTTAAACAAATATAAATAACTTCCTTTTTTCAAAATCCATACATTCCTTAACAGTTTTCAACAGGTTCCACTTATGTGGGTTGCATTGGAGTTGGGCGTATTCGAGTGCGGATAGCGCCGATTTCCTGTGCACACCTTAGTTTTGATATAAAATTATGCCATACCATACCAAGTTTTATCCCTGTTGGTCATAAATAACTTTTTTATGTTGTTTTCATTATTATGGGTTGTATGTAGTGTTGCCATATTTCCCGTATATCACGGAACGTTCCGTATTTTGCATGATATTTGAAATGTCCCATCGGGACATTATTATCCCGTATTTACAATTATTCACCGAGAAAACAAAAAAAAAGTCAAACGCACATTTTAAATAAAATGTTTATTTTAAAAACATTCTACGCCATGCAAAAATGAAAGTGTATACTTTAACAAAACTAAAATTTGTTTTGATTGTTTTTATGATTGTAAGGGCGAACTTATTTAGAGGGTTTTTTCTGACTTAAGAGTTAATGAAACAATTCTTATTAGAATTTTAAGTATTTAATTAATACTTTTGATATATACACAGTCAGGATGCGAACCGACGTCCTCTGCATGCCAGTCCAGCACACTTCCACTGAGCTATTGGTAACGATATGTTGACTGTAGCACAACATATTTAAAACTGCTCATTTTAAATAGTGTCAGAAAATCTTGTCAAAAACATGATAATTCTTGTAAAACCGTTTTCAGTTAATAAAATATGTTAAAACGTTCATTGCTGTTTCTAAAACGTTTCATTTTACTTTTTTATTTTAAAACGTGCATTTCTATTTTTGTATGGCGTTGAATGTTTTAAAAAATATTCATTTTAGCGTGCTATATCATAGCTAAACCTTCGTTTTTCTTTTTATAACGTTTCATTTTACTTTTGTGTATTACAGTATACATTTTCATTTTTGCATGGCGTGGAATGTTTTTAAAATAAACATTTTACTAACCGGTTTTAAAATGTGCTTTCAACTTTTTTGTTTTCTCAGCGTAATACATTTTATGAAAGGATTCTTATGAGGAAAACTATAAATTTTTGAATTACGATTTATTACAAAAATTTAAACAAAATTTTGTACAACTGCATAATTTTCAAAAAATTTGTTATCTTTTGAACTTTTGACAAAACCAATCATGCTTTCTTAATTTAAATAAAGCACATTTTAAACAAAATAAATTTTTGTTGATTATTTATTTAACTCTGCTGTACTGTTAAAATATCCTTGTATGTTATTGTACTAATTAATTTCAAATAAATAATAAATATATATATAAATCGTGCTTCATATGGTGAATTGCACTATATGAGTCAATAGTAATTTTGAAGATTCGTTTATGAAAAAAAAGACAAAAAACGTGGTATATATAAAAGTTTTCATCCTGAATTTATGCTAAAAAATTTATTGTAGTGAAAAAGCGATTGGATCATGCTCAATAGGCCGTATCGAAAAATTTAGATCGTATCTTAGAGGTCTCAAACGTTGCATAGGCTTGTCAAGATCACCCAAAAAACATTTTATAAAAAATAAAGGACATCTTCCTGCCCCGCAAGGACTAAGTTGTTTTCTGGGAAAAACAATAAAAAATAACGATCTTAAAATGCTTTGATTTTTTTAAGAAAATCCACACATGTCTTAAAGCAAAAGTAATAATGCAGTTTAACTAACAATTTCTTGCCACACACGGTGCTACTCATGATTTTTACCAACAATATCCTGTATGAAGGATATTCGAAGCGAAAGTTGTACTTGGGATAGCACAAGACTTTTGATTGTAAGCATTGGATATACAATTTGGTGGTACTGTTTATAGTGTTGATGTATTTCATAAATATCATGAAATAATAATTTGCATAGTTTTTGCATTTGTATTCATTTGTTTTAGACAAATGTATACTGGAACGCAATTTTTTAACTTTTTCAAATTAATATAAGATTTTATGTTAAGTGATTCAGAAGTGGTGTCGAAGATAATCTTCTTAATTTGAGTTTTTTGAAAATTTCTGAACATGATACTGCCTAAAAATATTTATTTAATATATCAGCTTAAGACCACGATTTTTTTTTCTTTTTCGATATTTTAAAAAAAGTTATTTCCTAGCATCAAATTTCTCAATTTGAGTTATGTCCCCTTTATGGTTATAATTTCATTAAAACACATCTTAAAAACAATTGTTTAGTCTTTTGAGACCGACTGAATGGCAAAAAATGTATTTTAACGATATTATAACCATAAAGAAGATATAACTCAAATTGAGAAATTTGATGGCACGAAGAAAAATTTTTTTAAGTACTAAAATATAAAAAAAAATCGTGGTCTAAGCCTGGCATATTAAATACATGTTTTAAGGTAGGGTCATGTACAGAAATATTTGAAAAATCCAAATTGAGAAAATTATCTTCGACACCACTTCAAATGCCCGTGATATAAAATCTAATATTAATTTTTTTGAAAAAGTTAAAAAATTGCGTTCTAGTATACATTTCTCTTAAACAAGAGAATTGATATGCAAAAAGTATGCAAATTATTAATTCATCATATTTAAGAAATACGCCAACATTAAAATCAATGCCATCAAAATTTATGTGCCATCTCGAGTATAACTTTCGCTTCGAATATCCTTCAAACAGGATACTGTGGGTAAAAATCGTGAGTATCATCGTGTTCGGTAAGATATTGCTAGTTAAACTGCATTTAAATTTTTTTTCTTTAGACAAATGTAGTTTTTTTTACAAAAAACAAAGCATTTTAAGATCGTTATTTTTTAATGTTTTTCTCAAAAAACAACTTTGTCCTTGCGGGGCAGGAAGATGTCCTTTTATTTTCACAAAAATTTTTTTGGCAAATCTTGACAACCACATGAAACTGTGAGACCTCTTAGAATGTGAAATTCGAAAAAAAAATGTAATTCGATACGCCCTAATGCTCAAGTTTCGATACTTCGTAGTGAAATTTAAGCCGAAAGTGGAAAAAAAGTGATTTTTGTATGAAAGTTAAACTTCCGCACCATAAAACTAGTACCAAAAAATCTCGTACGGGTTTTTGATAGGTGAAAGCTGATGCAATAGGATTATTTTGTTGTTTAATCCCGAAATTGTCTTATAGCGTAAAAAGGCTTGGAAGTTAAATAGTCAGGTCATGAAAATGTGATAAATGGAAAAAGGAGATAAGAAAGATTTTTTGGAATAAAACGAGGTGAGAACTTCTCATTTCGGAGAACTGTTTCGAAGAATTTCACAACTATTTCAAGAATAAATTGCTTGCTAAAATAAAACAACAAAACTAATTTCAAGAACTGTGATATCCAAAAGCAATATAGTTTCCCCATTTTGCATGAAATGACCAATATCTTTTAAAAGCTCGCTGTTTTGAACATTTTTTTATGATGTTTGATTAATATGATTTTTTTAAATAATTTTCAATTTATATATTTGTCCCGTAACATTTTTCAAAAAACCCGTATTTTTCTCAGAAATCTGCATTTCTACGGATGTTTTCACAAAACATTTTTATGGTATTTTCAATATTGTGAGTTGTGTGGGAGGTGGGCGTGTTCGTGGGCGGATTACGACTATTTTGTGTACACACATCTTCGTTTTGATATAAAATCCTCCCATACCACGTTTTGACCCTATAGGTCATATGTAAACCTTGTTATGGTATTTTCAATATCGTGAGTTGTATGGGAGATGGGCGTGTTCGTGGTCGGATGACCCCCATTTTGTGTGCACACCTTAGTTTTGATATGAAAATCTTCTATACCAAGTTTTATCCCTGTAGGTCATATTTAAACCTACAACCTTTTTATGGTATCTTCAATATTGTGGGTTGTATGATGGCGGGCGTGTTCGTAGGCGGATGACGCCCATTTTTTACACATCTTAGTTTTAATATAAAATACATATCTGTTGAATTTTATTCCTATAGCTTAAATATAAGCCCCATTATAAGTCACGGATAAGAAAATCGCGGCCACAGGTAGCACACAGCGAATATAAGATTAAATCAAGTACCTAAATTATTTTCTGACATATCAAAATAAATATTCCAGTCAAAAATTACTTAAATCAAATAGATATTTTCAGTCAAGAATAAATAAAAACTTTGCCGCGAGTGGGAATCGATCTCGCGCTCGGGGCATGCAAGCCACACACATAAAGCTGCTTTACATAGTCCTACTGTGTGGTACAACATGTGAGATAGAAAGTATAACCGAAATTCAACACACTTTCATTTTAATTTTTGTATAAAAATATATTATTCTCTCTTTTTTGTTCTTTAATTTTATAATGTTTAGTATTTTATATTTGTTAATTAAGATGAGATACCTAATATTGTTAGTTATAATTATATTTATTATTAGATTTTTAGGAATCCATATTGAAACTCCTGTAAAGCTTTATACTTTAAAAAAACTTAGTTCTCAGTGCACTTATAAAAAATTGATAAATAATAAATAATAAATATAAAGGAATTCATATTTCATTTTTTGTTTGATTTTAAAAAATAAAAGATTTGTCAATTCAGCTGTGACGACCATCCAAATGAATCGCAATCTAGCTGTCATAAAAAGCATAATAAGTGTTTTTGTGCACAAAAAAAAAAAATTAAGTTGAAATTTATAGTTATCTAAATGCAACTGTGGTCGGATAGAATGTGTGATGAAATTAGAAACAAACATAAAAACAAAATGTGTTACAACATGTCAAAAATATAAAAAAAGAATCGCAAACACTTTCTTTTTCGTTGCTTACAACATTCCACATTCTATCACATTAAAAATTTTGTATCTAAAAAAATTATAAATCTAATAATACTTCAGATAATTCTTCCAATTTATGTTATGACTAGCAATACCCGGCGCGAGTTGCTACGCCTTAGACAAACACATTTACTTTATCTGTGACTTCAAAACCTATTCAACCAAAAATGTAGCTTGTATGGGGAGGCACACCCACTTGTCCAAAGCTCGGCCCAATTTTCTAGTAGAAGGACATTCCCAAATGGTAACTTCATTCTGAATTTCAATGCTCAGCGAATTTAACTTCCAAAGCTTTTTGATATCAAAAATTTGGCTTATATTGGCGGAGTCACACCTTTAACTTTATACTGAGCTTAAATTCGGACTCTACTTGTAACATACACACATTAATTTTTATATACATAGAAGATGTTAACAGCTTATTTAACATTTGCTTAACTTACGCAGCCTTTAAGCGCCAAAATTTGCGTTAAAAATGCAATTTACATGCGCTGCTTAGCTTTTGCCAGGCTGTCTAATATAATGGATAAAACCATTCAAAAGTTGAATTTTAATATTAAGGTTCAACTAAAACAACCGGAGACCAATGCAAATGCATTATTTATAATGCTATTATCAAAAAAATATATGCTTTGCACAACAATCACAATAACCACTTCTTTTTGCAACATTTTTGCAGCTTATGTTGGGAACAAAATCGAAAATCCAACTAAATTAAACGTTATTATCTCTCTAAATCAGAGAAGGGCACAAATTAAATTTCCTATCCTATGGGATTAGAAGCAAAATGCTACATGCGCGACGTCGGCACATGCACAGTGTAAGCTACTTCGTGTGGCTTACGATCGTGTGCATTCGGCTGTTGCTTTGTTTTTAATTTGGCAGTAAATCAAGTCAGTTGCTTTTCAGCATTTGTTGAAATAACATCTTTTTGCGCAATTTTTTAAAATATAGCGTGAAAATACGTAAAACTGATCTTCGTTTTTCTCTGCTTTTCACACAATCAAAGAATGTGATAGTATGTGTGTGCCCATCGCCGCTCTAAATTTATGCTTGTCATGTTGGTACAACTTCATTTCAAAGACCAACCAATTTGCTTTTAAAAAAAACGTTGGAAAATAAAAACAAAAATTTTCTGATGCGTCCAATATAAATCTATTGAAAATAATTTCTGCGCAGATGCACAAAACCCATGACATATCACTGCGACATTTCAGATCGACATTTGAGCATATGCAATCATGGTTGAATAACAAGGTTGCTGCAAAACTGACTGTGCTCTCTTTCGCATATCCGAAAGTGTCAGAATCAACTGGCTGCCGAAAAAAACAACAACAACAACAACAGCTGACGCAGTTCGCTTTGACATTTTCGGCAGTCGCGCTCTCCGTCTTGCGGCTACCTTATTCCGTGTACCCTGTATGCAATGGAATATTTGTATGGTAAAAAACTACAACAATAAAAAATTGCATCACCCATTTCATGGTGAGATTTTAATGTACTTATATTTCTCTGAGAGCAAGTTGACTGCAAATAAAGTAGCTAATGCTGCCATTAAAACAAATTTTAAATCTGAACTTTTGTATTTAGCTTTCAATTCATCGAGATTGCGTTATTGTCGATGACTATATTGCAATAAAAAACAAAATAATAAATCGGTTATATATCAGCCATAACAGGAAAAACATTTTTTACTGTAAATATGTATAAGCATTGAAGTCTGAAAACCACAACAAATGCGATGTCAGATTGTTGGCAACTTTTCTCAAGAGACCAAACTGAGAGCAACTCCCCACACAACATGGCAGCCGTGCTGTGTGGTGAGTTACTCTCACAGCCATAGCTTAAGCATTGGTTTTCTGCTGCTTGTTGTGCTGCTTGTACAGGATTAGCATGAATTAAAATACATGAATTCTTAAATAATTAAAGAAAAACTTCTGTAAGAAACGTAGTACCCTATTTTAATTTCGCTTATCATAGCAATTGAATAGTGAAAAAAATTATAAAAATCGGTTCAGCGGTTATAGAGAAAACTCCTGACCAACTACGCTGTGAGTCTCCTTTTATATAATAAATCGTTATATATAAGTATAGATTTAAAGAATGTTAAGTACCCTGCATTAAATAATTATTTTGATTCGATTAGTTCGCAAATAGTTCTTAACTCTATGGATTTACATGCCATGTACTTCACGTTCAAAAAAAATCTTAAAGACGGTTTTTATTTATATGTTCCAACCAAAATAGTTTATCGACAATTTAACTTACCCTGGTATAATCGTCGATTGTTGTACCTAAAAAATCTAAGAAATAAAGCGCATAAAAAAGTTAGGCAGACAAATGCACAAATATAAAGCTAATTTTGTTTTACGTCGTAAGGAATTTGACTTCGTTTCAAACTTTTTATATTAAAAGTATCTAAATTCTATCGAATCTGGAATTAAATCTAATCCTAAGTCTTTCTGGGTATTTATAAATTCTAAACGTAAATCTTATCGTCCTAAATCTAGAGAGTACAAGGATAAATGCTCGAATAGCTCACAAGAATCTTCCGACTTGTATACTGCATTTTTGCGTCTGTTTTTAATAATAATGCTGTATTGCCACATAATCATGATGGCTTCAAAAAAATTAACCAAATTGTCAATGTGTCCAGTATGAGAATTTCATACGAAGAAGTATTGGGGGAAGAACTTACCGAACTCTTAATTGTTTGTTAACCTTTTAAACTAAGAACAATATTTTATATTTATTTAAGTAATGTTTTATTCAACACAACAGAAAGATGAACATGCGTACACAGCGGCAGCAACTTAACGAATGAGAAAATAATAAAAATGAGACCAGAAAAGAATGATGAAATATTCAGACGAAAACAAGTGTTGCCTTCGTGGCGTAATTAATAAAATAGGCATAAATGATTAAGTACTTTTAACACTTACACTCCCTTTAACAAAAATTCAATTCTCTGAACAAAATGAAATAATTCATATTATGTATCAAAAATACAAAAGCTTAAACAATACCCAATTTTAAAGTACAAAAATTA
Source organism: Tetanocera ferruginea (assembly GCA_958299015.1). Taxonomy (NCBI): domain Eukaryota; kingdom Metazoa; phylum Arthropoda; class Insecta; order Diptera; family Sciomyzidae; genus Tetanocera; species Tetanocera ferruginea. Next base: position 99,646,677 of record OY282640.1, on the reverse strand, counting down.
TGTTCTACAAAAGTTAAGTCCTTGGTAAGGATATGAACAGGCATTAAATCGGTCGACATATACTTGATGTCGCTTCAGCTTCAACATTTTACCTTATAAAATGATGTGTTATATCAATGTGTTTCTTCCGTGGGTGGTAGTTTTTGCGCACTTTGGTCGTCGTTGAAAATTGTTACGCAGCCATAGTCAATACCAATTTGACCAAGAACAGATGACAGATATAAAGCATCCTTTGAAGCCTCGCCAATTGCTAAATATTCGGACTCTGTACTTGAAAGAGCCACTGTTCGTTGTATTTTCGCTTACCAGCTAACAGGTCCACCAGACAAGATAAATGCGTACCTAGAATACGAGCGCCTGTCATTCAAATCAGCACCACAGTCTGCGTCCGCCACTGCAAACAGTTTTGAGCCGTCCTTTTTGTAAAGTAGTACACGGTCAAAAGATCCCTTGAGATATCTTTACACACATTTTGCTGCCTTCCAATGTTCGGAATTGTAATTTGAGTTGAATTGGCTTGAAAAATTTACAACAAACGCTACATCTGTATACTTTAATTTTATCAGTTGATTCTTGCTCTTTGACGCTAATAAAAGATCGTCAACGTTAATTGTTAATAAAATAAGCTCTTCTCCATCACGTTTAAGGAATAAACACGGATCTTCAAGTACTGCCTTTAAACAAAGTTGTTACGTTTTTGTTGTAAGCTTTTAGTACCACTGAAGCCCACTTTGCCTTTGACCATAGACTTGGCTTGATGTTTGTCAGCCATCGCTTTGCAGTCTTCTTTATTAATTTTTCGCCCTTTGCAATGACCTTTGTACCCACGTGCTTCCCAGAAATAATCTTTTTTGACACACTCACCAGATTATCAGGTAGCTCCATATGAACATTTTCTTCAAGTTCTCCATTCAGGTAAGCTGTCACGACATCCATTTGATGCACTTCCAGGTCGTACTTGGCCACCAGAGCTGATAATAACCGAATTGTCGTCAATCGCGCTATAGGAGAGAAGGTGTAATTAAAATCCTCTCCTGATCGCTGAGCAAACCCTTTTGCTACTAAGCGTACTTTCTTTTTGGAGCCGTTTAAACTGTCTTTTGTTTTGAAAACTAGTCTGTTGCCAATCACTTTTCTTTATTTAGGCCGCTCAACAGTCTCCCATGTGTTGTTTTTAATTTGCGCAAAATCTCATCTTCATGTGCTTTTGACCCTAAATCAGAATCGCGTGTCTTCAATGCTTCAGCTATCGATATCGCATCTTTAATTGTAGCTCGGAATGCCATCTCGCATTCCTCAAATGCTTTGTCGCTATCCTCATCAGAAACATCCTCATCCGTTACAGTAGGTGGTAAATAGACTTTTCTCGGTCTTCCTGGCAAGCCCGTTTTTAAATTTCTGGGTCATCCCCTCCAATGTTGAGCTACAGGTGGCATCTGGTTACTTTCCATATCAGAAACACCGTCTTCATCATTTTCATGGGTATTTGGATCGCTACTTTCATTATTGATTTGCTCATTATTACCTTTTAAATCAAATAAAATTTCATTTCGCGGATTTTCACCAATGTTATTCACGTTTGAGTTTTGAAAACTTTTTGAATATTCGCTCTTAAAGCCTGACTCATTTACAAACTGCACATCCCGACTAACAATCACAGTTCCTTTCGTAGTACACCACAAACGATATGTTTTTGATGTGGTCGAATAACCGATAAACACACACTCCGTCGAACGCGATTCAAATTTACCTTTATCAGTTTTATTTAAAGCATAAGCCTTAGTACCTAATATTTTCAAATAATAAAGACTTGGCGTTTTGTTAAGCCATTTGAAATATGGTAGCTGTCCTGACAATGCTTTTGTTGGTGACCGATTACGTATAAAATTCGCGCAATTAATCGCCTCGGCCCAAAAACTTACAGGGGCACCCGATTGTTTTATCATGCACTTTGCCATTTCGACTAAAATTCTGTTCTTCCGTTTCGCGACACCGTTTTGTTCGGACGTGTAAGGGTTCAGAGTTTTTAACCTCCTTTATATACCGCACGTTTCTAAGAGATGTAACGATACGTTACAAATATATTAGCACATTTTAGTAATACCCTGCTAACATATTAATACCAGTATAAACGTATTCACATGCATATATATTAACATAAACATAAACATATACGATAAACCTATGAACTAAACACCGCATATTATATTAACACCCTTTTAACATATTCACATACATTTATATATTAACAGAAATAGAAATAAAACTTCAAGCACAAGGCAACCAAAACAATAACAACTACCCGCACATCCCTATGAGTACAACCACCGTGTACGATAACAGCAACAATTACCAAGCATTAAGCACAACAACAAACTGCAAGCACAAGGCAACTAACGCATTAATTACAAATAAACATATTTTCATCAGTACCAACATGCGCACATACATATATATTAACATAAGTAGAGACAAGACTGCAAGCACAAGTCAACTAAAATAAGAACAACTACCATGTATTAAGCACAACAACAAGACGGCAACCATACAATAGCCAGACTAAGAACATAGCTACCATAGACAAGTTTGCACTCGTCCGCTATAGTCACGAATGGTCTAGGCTGTTAATAATATAAGAACGTCAGACAAGTCAACTAGAGCAACAGTCTATTTCTAGGTAAGTTACTGGAGTAATGACTTTGTTGTCGGGCTGCTCCAGCCCCAAGCCGTTTACGGCTAAACTTTTTGCGGCCCTCTGCTTTGCATGGCAAATATATCGGTGCGGAGTAATTACGGACCTGTTCGTCGGGCTACTTCAGCACCAAGCCGTTTACGCGGCTAAACCGTTGTCGGACCTCTACTTTGCATGGCAAATATAGTGGACTAGTAATTTCGGACTTGTTCGTCCGGCTACTCCAGCACCAAGCTGTTTGCGGCTAAACCGTTGCCGGCCCTCTGCTTTGCATAGCAAATATAGTGGCGGAGTAATTTCGGACTAGTTCGTCGGGCTACTCCAGCATCAAGCTATTTGCGGCTAAAACTTTTGGTGGCCCTCTGCTTTGCATGGCAAATATATCGGTGCGGAGTAATTTCGAACTTGCTCGTCGGGCTGCTCCAGCACCAAGCCGTTTACGGCCAAACTGTTGCCAGCCCTCTGCTTTGCATGGTAAATATAATGGCGGAGTAATTTCGGACTCATTCGTCCGGCTACTCCAGCACCAAGCCGTTTGCGGCCAAACCTTTAACGACCCTCTGCTCTGTACGGCAAATCTACTGTGGCTGCGGACTCGCTCGTCAGGCTAATTTCGGACTCGCTCGTCAGGCTACTCAAGCACTTAGCCGTTTACGGCTAAATTTGTAGTGGCCCTCTGCTCTGCTTGGCAAAAATATTGGTGAGTAGTAACTCCAGGCTCGTTTGCCCCGGTTACTTCGGCACAAAGTCAATTTACGACTCATCTATCACTCTGTCAGTTTTTATTGCTTGGCTGTCCGCTGCCTCGCATCGCCAACATTACCTTATATAGATTATACTAATGAACTACTTTACAATCGCTTGCCGACGATCGAGTCGATTACCGAACCGATTATCATCTGGTTACCAACCGATTGCCGAACCAATTACCATTTGGTTAAAAGCCGATTACCAGTCGACTACCGAACCGATTACCATCCGGTTACTAAACCAACTAAACTCGCCTACCCCTATACCCACCCACAACTGTCTTAGACTGCTTTAACACCTTGTGCTGTAGAGATTTCTATTAAGTATACTAAGGAATTAATACTTAAATAAAACCCATTGGATTGTATTTTAATATCAAATCTGCGTCTTTTATTTAACAAAAGTTAGTGGATCCTTTGTCTGATCCTGGATTGGCTGAGCTTACCTCAGCCTTAGATAAAACCACCCCTTACAATGGCGCCCGAGAAGGGGCCTAACTCCAACAGCGGCAGTTGAATCACTTTCTCAACCACCAAGCCAGGATGGCCACCACCTAACTACGGATTTGATTGGGTGGGTATACTTATTGAAGAAGGACAGACTCATCAGCGAGTGTCAGAAGATCGGCATAGAAACCAACGGCTGTATGGTCCAACAACTTCGTCGTCAGCTAAGTGACTTCGATTTTATTACTTAAACTTGAAAAGTAAGAGTTGCATTCCGCATTTTTGAGATGGATTTCTTCCTATTTATCAAATCGACAATTAATTGTGAAAATAGATAACCATTATTCAAAGCCTATTGTTGTTAATTCAGGCGTTCCCCAAGGTAGTCACTTAGGCCCTTTGCTTTTAAATTTGCTTATTAATGATATCCCGCAAACTTTTCAGTTCAGTAAATGCTTGTTTTATGCGGGCGACTTGAAAATTTTTATCACAGTTGAGAATATTTCAGATTGTTGTTATTTGCAAAAAGACAAACGATCATTTCTTTTATGGTGTAATAATTATTACTTATTTCTTATTATAATAATGACATGAATTTAAATTATTCTAAAGGCAATATCTTGAGTTATTCCCACAAAAATTCTACAATTTTATTTAATTATTCTTATGAAAACAATAGCGCTTTTCTAAGAGATAATATTGTTTATAAAATTAAGGAATACTATTAGACACCAAGCTTTCTTTTAGCTACCATGGAGACCTCATGATATCTAAAGCATGTTCTCAACTTGGATTTTTAAAACGATATTCTAAAGAATTTTTAGATCCCTTCACGAAAAAAACAGTTTATGTTAGTTCAGAAGGATCTCTACTTGAATACTCGAGTATTGTGTGGGACCCTTGTCATGAATGTGAAATCAATCTTGTTGAACTAATTCAAAAAAGGTTCACTAGGTCTACGCCGTAGTTTTTCAATTGAGAATATGCCATATTATGATAAGCGCTGCAAACTTTTAGGCTTGCAAAACTTGTCACTAAGAAGGTAAGCCCAGAGCGTTTTATTTATCAAGCGCATTTGACGGTTGATGAAGGAATTTGCATTAAAAATTTTCAAAAATTTTTCTCTATCTTAAATACAGAAACTTCCTTTTCCAATTCCGAAGGAACAATTTTTCATGATTGGGGTGGATATATATTTTTAAATTAATAAAAAATTTAGAGAAAAACAAGTACGGAAACTCTAAAGTCGGTCTAGCCAAACGATGTTATACCTGAAACCTCATATAATAAATAACTTCTTATTTCTATTCAAAAGCCATACATTTCTCAAAACGATTATGCAGGTTGTACTACTCTGGGTTGTTTGGGAGGTGGGCGCGTTCGTGGCCAAATGACGCCCATTTTTCGTACACACCTTAGTTTTGATATAACATACTCCCGGATTCTCTCATTTTTAATGTACGTCTTATATTTGATACTAGCTGCTTCCCGCGGCTTTGTACGCAGTATATTGGAGTGATATCAATGAAATCGGAAGTTTAAACTTCATGGTTATGAATAATAGTCATGTCCACAGAAATCATGAATGCAATTATATATTTAAAATATATTTAACTTTCTTAAGCAAGATGAAACTAAAATATACATGCTCAGCTATGGTTAATTTTCTATAATCTTTTATTCGGTTGTTTAATTAATAAAATTTATTGTAATATAATAGAGATAATTGCTTGCAAATTCAAAACCATTAAATTTCAAACCGTTTTTTCTCATTTTTAGGTAAGATATAATATTGAAGAATTGATTTTTAAAAATATTACATAGGACTGATGATGTATGAATTATTTTAAAGTCAAAAGACATGTTCTTTTTTGACGTAGAATTACGTCTTACAGCGCGGTTTGTATGGGGTCGTTTTAACAAATCTTTTTTAGGTGATGAAACTTTTTTGATTAATACATTAGGGTATACCTTCAGCCTGTAATACTCATCATTCAAAGATAATATATATTCTAAAATATCAGATATATCCTGCACTGAATGAATATCTAATTTTGGATTTTGTCACTGTTATATTAAAGTCACAAAATAGCCAAATGTAAGAAGAGAAAATCATGTGTTTATATCAAAAAATCAATCATCAGCTGCTTATGTTGTGTCTGTAGCTTTCTTTGTTTTTGTTTCGTTGTTTTTGCTTGTATTGTTTTTGTTTTATACGAACTGATTAGCAGCATTGGTTCTCTACTCCACATTAACGGGGAACATGACATTGACCGTTTTTTGAAATTGACTTTTTTATAATTTTGTATTTTAGTAAATATTCTTAAGATTCTAAGAAAAAAAAATTTAAGTTTTTTACGAAATTTTTTTTTTTGTATTTTTTTAAACTTGATTGACTATTGTATGACACGAGCTTTTTTAATTTTTTTTTTTCGATTTTTTATGAATTTTTAAAGTCAATATTTTTTCGAAAAAAACACACTTTCAAATTTGGCACATCACCAAAAATTGAAAAAAAATTTTCAAAAAAAGTTCCTGTCATACGATAACCATTTTGTTAAGATTTAAAAAAAGTCCTTTTTTCCAGAACGGACCATTTTTGCGACTCCCAGCGCTGTAACCACGAGGCCCCCTTTTTTCTCTGCCGCCAGTTTGGAGCTCTATAAAGCTATGTTGGAGCAGTGTTGCCAGAGAGCCCTACTGAAATTTACCACAATTTGGGAAAAAAATTACTTCTTTCTGAGAAAATGTACCTTTTTCTAAAAAAAATTACAAAATTTTAAATGATTGACAGTCGTTATAAGTCACTTCACTACTTCCACAATAAAACATTTCTTTGCTAGCCTTGAACAATTCGTTTCTTGCTGTACAATAATAAAAAAATTTTGGAAAAATGTTTGTTTTTGACTGAGCCATGAATTTTTAAAAAAAGGTCTGTTTTCTCTGCCGCGAATGTTATGTCCCTCCTTAAGAGGGCTTAGGTTGTTGTATGTACTACTTCGTTTGTGTACTCAGTGCTCTATTTTAAAATAAGATATCAATAACATCCTCTTGATTCGGTTATATTTAACTCTTATGAAAAAAACGACTTGGACCTTTAATAGATGGCGCTGGCTATTTGGCTGACACGATATATGCATCCAACAAAGCAAGCGTTGATTAGTGCGTCTAGTAGAAAGAAGCAGTGCTAAAAATGTGAAATGAACACATATATTTTGGATTTAATAAATTATTCAGGTTTCGTTTTGGGTCAATTGTTATTTCTGTTTTTAATTCAAATTAATTTGAATCCCACATCCCACTTCTCCTTTAAGTTTAGCTCGCAAACTAAACATCGGACAGAGATGAAAGTTGCACTAATGGAAAAGACACGTGCTCAACGTGAGATAAAGTCACCATGCGATTTTTTAAAAAATCGGGGTCTGATTTATATTTTGAAATTAGTAGTTAAACTCACTGTAGATCGCAAACTTTTTATCGGACAGAGACGAAAATGGCACCAATGGAAAGAGCATTGACTTCGCCTTATTTTTAAATAAGTCAATGGACTCAAACTGTAAATATTCGGATATCGAGGGGGAATTTAAAACACTTTAATAAACTTATTTTGGGGGTCACTATGAAATAAATAAAAAAAAATTCGAAGGGTTTAAAAAGGAACACATTCGACCGATGTCGCTTTTAATATTAAATCTTAGAAAACTAAAAGAGTTTAAAAACGCTCGATCCATAACGACCTCGCAGCGCTAGCGCACATACCTCCCGACCATCTACCATGCTCGTTGGAAGCCTCCATCTTTTAGCTTACTCGATGGCGACTTTGGTCTGGGGGAGGAATACATCAAGGAGAGCACGTTCCTTTACTAGGCTACCATTAGCCCAGATACTCACGACAGCTGGCTCGTCGTTGTTTGGAAACGGAAGCATCGACTGCGGTCTCTTCTGGGAAGAGGACCGTTTCGAAAAGTGATCCCTCGAAGCCGACGCAGACAGTACAGGCAACTGCGGTCCCTTCCCAGATGAACTCTTCGATTCCACCCCATACCTCGTTGCTTCTCGAGCAGCTGCGCATGCAGGCTGCAGTTTAGGCTGCTTTGCGCGAGATCGTCTTGCACGCCTTCTTGGATGGGCTCGACCTGTTCGGGCCCGAGTGTGTGAATGCAGCATGCTGTGGTGATCATCATAGCTATGAACCGCCGGCACGACATGAGATTATGCTCCATGGAGCACAAGCGACACTTTGGCATCATGTCACTGCGCGTCACCACGATGATCACACGGGACAGCACACTTCACACTGGAGTCCGTCTAGAGAAGCATCTCTTCCAGCAAATCACGCATGATGTTGGTGCTAAAGAAAAGAAAAGAAAAGAAACGTTTAAGAGAATAAAATGACGGTAACGGAGCTAGGTCGGCGGAATTGCGACCAGCTTCACTATAGGTCGCGTTATGCGACCTCTCCCGGTGCGAATGTCCACAACACGGACTCTATTGTCCCTACCGACATAGGTACTTAAAATTCGACCGATTCGCCATTCATTCGCGGGTAAATTATCATCTTTGACAACAACTAGGTCGTTGACATTGATGTCTTATTGAGGAGTTTTCCATTTCGATCCATTTTCCATGTATCTCTTTCAGGTGTTCATGTTTCCATCGGTGGCAAAAGTGCTGATACATCGCCTTGATTTTTTACCAACGATTGACAAAGGTCAGAGGCTGATCAGTAATTTCTGGCTCCACTGCAGATAGCAGTGGGCGACCCACCAAGAAATGACCTGGAGTAAGAGACTGAAAATCAGAAAGATTTTCGGACATGGTGGAAAGGGGCCTATAATTAAGACACGCTTCGATTCGAATCAGTAAAGTTGAAAACTCCTCGAAAGTATACTTCATACTTCTGGCCATCTTTTTGAAATGCGTCTAAAAACTTTTTACTCCAGACTGTTGTGTGGGGTTGTCCAGCGAAATCCTACCGGCTGCGCCATAATGTTGTGTGGCGTTCTCCGTTGAACCCACACAACTCTGTTGTGTAACGTTAAAAATTAACTGTTACATCGTTATATTTATACTCACCAAATAATCCTTTCCTTTATCGGTGGAACCTGAAAGTTTAAAATTAAACTGCACTTATTTATTGGTTAATTAACACTCTTCTTTCTTTATTAATTTTACTCTTATTTATAGTACAGTTTTTAGTTTAAGATTTATAAACGATTAAATATACAAACTTACTTAAATATACAAACATACATATTAGTTTATTAACATATATACATTCTTCGTTTGGTCACCTCGATATTTGACATCGTTGGCACCACGAATTGGCTTATTTCCGCGTTTTATATTTCAACACACATATTTTCAACAACAGCGGTTTATTAACCTAGAAACAAACATACTACATTGCAATTCAACCCACAAGAGTTCATTTACTTCCGCGATCATTTTCGAGCTATGTTAACAGAAGCGCAGCTCAAGTAGCTGGCCCGTGCTTAATTGCTATTTTAAGCTGACCGTTGCATTTTTTAATTTGACTGTAAACTTCGATTAGTAAGCATTGTAAAAACGCCGATCGCTTCACTTATTTTTGAGGCAGATCAGTGTTTGTAATTTATAATATGAAAAACGTCGCTTGTGACGATTGAGTCACAACATTCCTCCCCCCTTTGACAAAGAAAAAGTATGCTATTCATTTAGCAATAATTTTTCGTCACATGAATTTATCAGAATTTTGCATTATGTATGTATGTAAGGTTCATTTTAAGCATTAATACATTAATATTTAATAACTTTTCCAATATAGATTTCTTTGAATTTCATATGCAGTTTTTATATGTAGTGTTTTTTCTTTTAAATTTTTTGACTAATAATAATAATTCTCTTAATATTGTTTTTAATAATAATATTTCTTAATAGCAATTTGTGTCTTATATTTTCCTTTTATACATTTATTTTTCTTTATTTATTTTACACTCTTTTCCCTTTGTGTATATTTTCTTAAATGAAGGATTTTTGATTATTGCGTGACAAAGTATATTGTAGGTTTCCTTCCCCCTTATGAAAGAAAGTTTTTACCTTGAAGAGGTTTAGTTTTCTTAAAACTTAATGTACTTAGATATGAGAAGAGACATGCATCACTTTACAGTTCATTTTTTAAAATTCCTTGCATGCTTAAATACTTTATTAATATTTATTTATTGTCAATTCAAAATAGTTGTGTGCTTAATAAGTTTAATGTCAGCTATCTAATATTCTCTACTTTATTTATGTGTATCTGTTCGTGGGTCCTAGTAATTTTGATGATTATTTATTTGATTGTCGATAAAGTTGTTCCTCTTCTTGGCATTATTATGATGACTCTGCATATGTTCTGTCTTTGATGATCATTTGATAACCATTACTGATAAGTATATGTCACTCCTTTTCTTCTCTATTGAAGTATTTAAACTACTTGATTCTTGAAGTTAATCAAGTTAAAGTTGGTGAAGTCTTGAAGTTACGAAAAAGATGCCAAATTTCGTTTTTATTTCGTGTTTTATGTTGTTCATATTTTCGTTGGTTTATATTAAAGTTTGCTTTTAGTTTTGACGAGCTATGTTTGCTAGTGTTGTTAATTGGGAAGCGACTCTTTACATTTATCAAACACTTTGGTTTCGTTCTGGTTAAGCGTTTTCTTAGAAAGGTATGAACTAAATGCAGGTATTTCACATTATAGACATACGTTCGTGGTTTTCTTAAACCAGAATGCATTTTGTAATAACAAATTATGCATATCCGAATTAATTTTTAATCGTTGAACTTGTAAGCCTTTCAATCATAAAGAAATCTTACGACTTAATTGATTTTCTCGTTTAAATGGAAAATTGTTTGATTCGTTGTGTATACAATCTGTCGCTGTAATTTCAAATTTTTATTTACATTTTGTAACCTTGAACCTTCCACAAACATTTAAAAGCCTGTATATTTTCTTGTTTTTTTTTCTGCTTTCTTATGTGTTTTACTTGAAACGTGTTTTGCTTCATTATTTAGCCTTTGATACTTTTAACTCTTTTGCGTCTAAGGCCTCAAACTTCGTCAGAATAGCTCCTTTCTCTTGTATAACGTTGTCCACCAGATCGATTCAGTTTTATTGCTGCTACCGCCAGAACTAGGACCACGGTTATTGATACGGAAAAGTTTCGTGTAATAAATGTGCAGTTCTGATTTTTATAATCATTTTAACTTAAATATTAATTTCTATTTTTTAGTATGGTTAATTCAATTTGTGAGTTTTCTCTTGTAAATAATTTTAATTCAATTTCTTAAATATCTTTTGATATTGATATATTGATACAAGTTTTCTCTTGTAAATAATTTTAATTCAATTTCTTAAATATCTTTTGAAACTTTTTAATCTTTTGAATTTTTTTATCCTTTGAAAACTTTTTAATCTTTTGAATTTTAACCCTCTATCAATAAATAATTAGTTAGATATTGTTTATTGATTAAAATCAATTTCTTTTCATTTAATGTTTGAAAACTTATTTTCAAAAATTAAAAATTAAATTTTCAAATGTCTGTGTTAAATTTTAAAAAAATTAATGAATACCTTTGTCTCATCTAATTCAAAAATTTTTTTTTTTTTTTTCAAATTCAATGTCTATGTTTAATAATTAGTTTCGCTTGAACTTATTTTTATATTTTTAGTTTAATTTAATGTCTGATTGAATTTTTTATTTTAATTCTAATTTAAATTTAATTTAATTTTTACTTTTATAACATAACTTAATTACTGTGAAACAACTTCAGTAAATTATTGTGTATTTTCTTAGCTTTTCCTTTTATTAAAATCTCAGTTGTAACCGAACTTTTTATTGCTATGACCTCATATGGGCCTATCCATATTGGTGAAAATTTATTTTTTCTGACCTGATTTTTCATAAGTATTTTGTCACCAATTTTAAATTCTACAGGATTTAAAGAGTTATCATACTGTATTTTTGATAATTATTTTGCTCGCTCCTGGTTCTGTCTCACTAGTTCGTGAGTTCTTTGGATTTGATATTTAAGGATTTTTGAAAGATCTTCGGTGTTATACACCGGACTACATTTACGTTTGAGATTAGTTGGCAATTCTGAATTAAACCCATATAAAGTTTTGAACGGAGTTTGTTTGGTGCTCATGTGTGGTGTGTTATTGTGCACGTTCATGGCAGATGTTAACCACTGGTCCCAATTTGACCCATCCTCTTTTACAAAACTTCGTAAATATTCTGCTAATGGACGATGGCTTCTTTCCAATGAGCCATTAGCTTGTGGATGGTATGGAGTTATGTGTAATTTCTTAATTCCTAACATTTTACACACATCCGAAAATAATTTCGATACAAAATTTGAACCGTTATCGGTAATCAAAACTTTTGGAGTATTGTGACGAGTTATAATTTCGTCGAAGAACGCTTTTGATACTATACTAGCTTCAGCATCTGGTATTGCGACACATGCCATGTATTTCGAAAAATCATCTTGAATAGTAAGTATGTATTTATTTCCTGACACAGTCTCTGGCAGGATACCCACTATGTCCATGTAAACTTTATCGAATGGACGCGTCGGTTTATCCGTTAATACCATGGGCATTTTTGTTTATTTAGAACATTTATTAACCTGGCATTTTTTACATTTCTTGATATATTCCTTGATTTGCTTTTGCATCCCTTTCCATTTATATTCTTGCCTTATTCTGAAATAGGGTTTTAAAGCTCCTTGGTGCCCACCTAGTGGTAGATCATGAAAATCTCTCAAAATTCTTTTAATGTCTTTTGGATCGGTTAGAATTAATATTTCTTTATTCTGTTGGTCTACCACCTCATCATTTTGTTCACTAGATTTCTCTGCAGTTTCTTCCGTTTCAATTTTCCTTTCTTGTTCTGTAGCCTTTGACCTTGTTTGAACTATAACTATATCCTGCGCTTGTTGGGGTATCCTACCGAGCGCATCCGCATTTAAATTTCGTTTACCCGGCTTATATATAATTTCATACTCGTATTCTGAGAGTTTGTGCCGAAATCGTGCTAAACGTGATGTTTGGTCTTTCAAATTTGCTATTCCCCTCAATGGTTGATGATCTGTATATATCTTAAAAGGCCTTCCTAACAGATAAGCCCTAAAGTTTTTGGTTGCCCAAACAATTGCTAAAATTCTTTTTCTATTGTCGAATAGCGTTTTTCTGCGCTATTTAATGCCCTACTCGCGAATGCAATTGGCCTATCCTCGCCAAATTTGCCTTGTGATAAAACCGCACCTAGTGCCTCTCCACTGGCGTCTGTAGTTAATAAGAAAGGTTTTTCAAAATCTGGATAAGCTACAACTGGAGACGAAGTAACTGCTTCCTTCAACGTCTGGAAAGCTTGCTGACAGTTATCTGTCCTTTGAAACTTTACGTCCTTTTTAAGCAAATTATTTATTGGTAACACGACTTGTGACATATTTTTTATAAATTTTCTATAGTAATTTACTAAACCTAAAAATGCCTGAACTTCCTTTCTATTTCTCGGAACTGGTATATTTTTCACACATTCCAGTTTTTGTGGATCTGGCAAAGCTCCCATTTCCGAACATTTATGCCCTAAATATGCTATCTCACGACGTAAAAATTGGCATTTCTCTGTGTTTAACTTTAAACAATTCTCCCTCAATTTCTGAAAAACTCTTCCAAGTCTTTCCTCATGTTGCTGTAAATTTTTACCATAGATTACAATATCGCCTAAATATATAAAACATTCTATCCCTTGTAGTCCTGTAAGTATGTGATTCATTAGCCTTTGGAATGTAGCTGAGGCTCCAGTTAGTCCAAACGGCATTCTGTTAAACTCATAATGAGCTAACGACGTACTAAAAGCTGTCTTTTCCTTATCCTTGCTATTCACTAAAACTTGATGATAGCCACTAGCTAGATCTAGTGTTGAAAAATATCTACAATGACCTAACTGATCCAGAATTTCGTCAATTCGAGGAATAGGGAAAACTTGTTTGATTGTGGCATCGTTTACTTTTCTAAAATCAATAACTAATCTCCACTTTTTCTGTCCGTCTTCCCCGGCTTTCTTTGGAACAAGCAACATTGGTGAATTCCACGGGGACTTGCTTGGCCTGATTATGTCATCATCTAAAAGTTTTTCTACTTGTCTTTGTATCTCCTCCCTATGCATTTGTGGTAACCTATACTGCCTCTGATTAATTGGAGCTTGATCTCTTTGCATTTGAATCTCATGCTTTAAAACAGAGGTGCATGACAATTTATCCCCTTCAAGCAAGAAAATATCATGAAAAGACGTTGCTAAATTTTCTATTGATGCTCTTTCTTCAGTGTTTAAACTTTTGTCGAATTTAACTGTTTCTATCAATCTATTAACACTTTCTCTCACGTCTACTTCCCTTGTACTATACGACGAGCTCGCATCCACTATGAACTCTTTAAAATTTGAAAAATTTGGTCTAAAATCTTTAGGTATGACACAGTCATCCTTATTCGCATTTAGCACTGTTGCATATGCCATTTTATTCTTCACATTTGCTAACGTTTCACCTTAATAAACCCCCGGCATAATCTCTTGTTTATGGATTACAACAACTGAAATATTTGTTTTTATCGGAATTTTAACCGTTTGTATTGTTCTTGCTTTAACACTTATCTCCTTATTGTAGCTTAAAGAACTAATCTCGTTTATTTGTTTTAGAGGTAATTCCACCCTAGTCTCCATGTGTTTACCATAGACTGTTAACGTTTTATTAATCGCATCTATATCTGAATTATTCCACAAACTATCCCGACCTAAAATACCATCTGCAGGCAACGCTTGTTCTAGTGCCACTACGTGTAGCTTAAAACTTAAGTTCTTTATCTTATCGTGTTGGATCTCTACAGACCCCAATGTATCTACAAAACCTCCAAATGCTCCACTCAAATGTTTAATTTCCCTTGTATCTTCATTCAAATTTTTCTTTAATGTATTCAGTTTAACTTAACTGGCTTCAGCCCCGGTTTCCACAAGTAAAATGAGTCGTCCTTCTATAGAATCCTTACAGGGAATTTCTATGAACACATCATTGACTTTGCGAAAACCAAAGCTCCTACTTTATTCGTTCCTATTTTGAAACGTAAAATTCTTATTGTGTAACGAGTTTGCTAAATCTTTATCTCTTTCCTGAGAACTACTTAATATAGCTTCTTTTCGTACTGTATCCTTATCTGTTGATACTTCCGTCTTTGACCCAGTGGTGAGGATGTTTACTATCTTTTGCGACGTCAAACCATCCTCCACTATTTTTTCTTGCTCTGTTACCTTCAATTCTTCGATGTTTTAATAAAAATTGTTGAATTAAAAATTAGCCGTATCTTCTGACGTACTATCTTCTGTCGAGGTGCTCTCCGTTATTTCATTAGTTACCAAAACTTTAGTCTTATCTACCGATGCACGATTTTCTGGTATTTTGTTCCCCATTTTCCTTGGTGTAGATATTTACAATCTTTTTTGACGTGAAACCATCTGTGACTACCCTACTTGGCCCAGTTTTCCTTAATTTTTTGGGTTCCCAGCTCATTGGCCTTGGCTGGGCTCTCGATAGTTTCCCTGTTTCAAATCGTATTCTCTTTTTGCAACACAATCCTGCATTTTGTGTCCTAACCTTGCACACCATTTACATTTAACCTCATATTTGTTTGATTCTTGAATCATGTTGCCATTGCTCTTTAGAGTTATGTTATAATTGTTCTGACTTCTGTCATAACTGTTTTGATTTCCCTTTGTTTCATTGTTATTCATATTTCTGCTAGCTGAACAGTTTAAATTATATTCGTGACCATAATGTTTACACTTCTGACAATAAACTTGATTTTTTACTTCGTAGCACTCATCTCTTGTGTGCCCTATTCTACTACAAAATGAACATGTTAAGTTAACATTTCTAGACCTTATATTCTCATAATTTCTTGTTATTTGAATTCCTGGCAGGTTCTCTGATGATGAGTTAGCCCTATGACCTGCTTCAACCTCATGATCAGCCAACCTACATGCCATATCATTTTTACTGAAATTTATACCAAATGCCCTTTGATTTGATCTCGTATTTTTCCCTCTTTCGATAAGCCCAAATGCACTTATCGCTTCTTTCACTACACTCTCAAATGTTCCTGTTTTAACGCTTAGCATATATATTCTCAGAGTTGAATCCTGCAGACCTACTCTGAAAGTTGTAATCACAGTTTTATTTAATTCACTTAAAAGTGCAGACACACCGTCTTTGTATTCGTTATTTATTATATCTTCTGCTGTTGTTTTTAGAGCACTTAACCGTCTTGCATATTTTCGTATTTCTTCACCAATTTGTTGTAATGTCTTGTGTATTTCTTGCCATACTACATCTAATTCTTTTCTTTCCAAAAACGTTTTCTTTATAAGTATAAATAATTCGTTAAGATTGTTAAATTGTCTTGGTCTTACTAATTTAAAAGCATCTCCTTAAAGTCTTAGTTTCACATATTGAATAAATCTTTCTAAATTCGATTCTCCTACCACTTGGAAAGCTAATTCTGTTCCAAGTATAAACTTATACACTTCCTCCTGTAGCTCTCCGGAGTCTGCTCCTGAAAATATAGGCACAAGCTCCGATACTGTTTTCGCTATCTCGCATATGTTCATTCTGAAAATTTTTTTTTTTAAGCTATTTTCATTATCTTTTGGTTGTCTTTAAAATTTTCTGTGTTCTACAACAATTCTCTCCCTATACCATAATTTCTCTTTGGAATCTAATTTTGTAATCTAATCTACAAATTTTTATGTTTTATTGGTTTTACACCTTTTTAATCATATTCTGGAGGGTCCGGTCAACTACAAGGAATTGGCTACGGAGTCGCAGAATCTTTGAAAAGTTATTATTATTTATTTATTTTAACACGGATAACCGAGTTCGAATCACTTTCCTTCTTAAAAGGGACTACCCTTTTTTTAAAAGGACTACCGGCTGCGCCATAATGTTGTGTGGGGTTGTCCAGCGAAATCCTACCGCCTGCGCCATAATGTTGTGTGGCGTTCTCCGTTGAACCCACACAACTCTGTTGTGTAACTTCAAAAATTAACTGTTACATCGTTATATTTATACTCACCAAATAATCCTTTCCTTTATCGGTGGAACCTGAAAGTTTAAAATTAAACTGCACTTCTTTATTGGTTAATTAACACTCTTCTTTCTTTATTAATTTTACTCTTATTTATAGTACAGTTTTTAGTTTAAGATTTATAAACGATTAAATATACAAACTTACTTAAATATACAAACATACATATCAGTTTATTTACATATATACATTCTTCGTTTGGTCACCTCGATATTTGACATCGTTGGCACCACGAATTGGCTTATTTCCGCGTTTTATATTTCAACACACATATTTTCAACAACAGCGGTTTATTAACCTAGAAACAAACATACTACATTGCAATTCAACCCACAAGAGTTCATTTACTTCCGCGATCATTTTCGAGCTATGTTAACAGAAGCGCAGCTCAAGTAGCTGGCCCGTGCTTAATTGCTATTTTAAGCTGACCGTTGCATTTTTTAATTTGACTGTAAACTTCGATTAGTAAGCATTGTAAAAACGCCGATCGCTTCACTTATTTTTGAGGCAGATCAGTGTTTGTAATTTATAATATGAAAAACGTCGCTTGTGACGATTGAGTCACAACAAGCCTCTCATAAGCCTTCCATATGGGGAGCACCAGCAAGAATGAAGTGCCATACAATTTCTTGATGCGAATACTGGGATAGTAGTTAATAAGGCATGTGATGGAGTTAATAAGGCTTTGAAATCTTTTTTAAACGTGTTTGACGCTCCAACAAAGTTTGAACCGTTGTCGGAGTACACGTTAGCTGGGCAGCCACGTTTCACAGTGAATCGAGAGAAAGCTGCTAGAACAGTAGCAGTTGATAGATCGCCAGTGGCTTCAAGATGAATTGCCTTAGTTGAAAAGCACACAAACAAACAAACATAGCCCTTACTTATTCGACAAGATCTACCAAAGTAGCTTTTAATGTTGAATGGGCCTGCGAAGTCAATTCCAATCGCAGCAAATAGCCTTGAAATAACAGTTCGCTCAGCTGGCAGCGCAGCCATTATTTGTGATCGTTGGCGTTTCATGTGGAAGTTTTGCAATTGTGAAAAGTTGATTTTATAAGGGTTTTAGCACGCGGGATCCAATATTGCATCCAAATAAGTCAAAGCACTAATTGATTCCCTCCATGAAGTGAGATCGCATGGACAAAACGTACTTAAAAGCATGAAAAGTGGCAATTATATGGTAATATAATTGGATGCCTTTCATCATATGATAGGATTGGTGAAGAGGCTAGCCGTCCACCAACACGCATTAACTTGTCGTTGTTCAACAATGGATTTAGAGAAAAAATGGACTCCTTGCTCCAATTATCTGATTTCTTTCCAAACTTTGATATTCGTTTGGAAAAGCTTCTTTTTTGACATAAGAGTGCCAATCGTGCTTTCACAAATTTGATTTCTGCCGTTTCTAGGCATTTTGATTTTTTTGAAAAAGACACACGATACTTGGTGTAGGAGTGATGTAGAAAGCGAAACACGTAAGCTAATACTCTAATCTCCAAAACCGCTCTTAAATATCTTCATAATTCGAAAAATATTCAAAGTGTACTTTAACAGCTTTGCGCTCAAGCGAAGTTTCTAGATCAGGGCTCTAGAGCACTATTGTGCACTATTGTGGAATCAGTCCAGCAATATAAGCTTTGCCTTTCAATTTCAAGGTTCGATAATAAGGTGTCTACCATATCCGCAAGAAGTGCTGCACCACATTATTCAAGACGCGGTAATGAAATCACCTTGACTGGAGCACCTTTACTTTTCACATAAAACAGGTGACTGACAACACAATTATTTTGTTTAACGCGACTCTAAATCGACGCTGCGTATGCTTTTTCAGAAGCATCGCAAAAGGCGTGAAACTCGACGTGGGAATCAGGTGAAAACCCAACAAAACGTGGTATGCGAATATTATTGATGTTTTCATAATCTAGTAAAAAAGATTGCCAAGATTGAAAACTGTGTAATGGGAGATTGAATATTGCCAAATATCAAAACTTGCAATTTCAAACGTACGTACTCCACAACATCCGTTCTCATAATTTCTGCTGACGCTAAGTCTAGCGCTTTTCGCAGAAATGGCCTACGTGCAGTTGAACCAACGACAACAACAATAACACCAGCAGCAGCGACATAGCAGCGAAGTTTTAGGCGATAAGTAAATTTAAGCTTAGCTTTTAAGTTAGTCTTTTGTAATAAGTACAATAAAAAAGTTGACTTCGGTCTTCAAAATATTTTTTTTGTTTTCTAACACGGAAACTGTTTTCTACTTATCAAACAGTAACTTGCACTTGAAGAATTATGATTTTTTTCTCAACTTTACCGAACCGAACCGCTCGAAGGCGAATATTTATAACAAAAATACGTCACTTTTCTCTTTTATTAATAATTAACTTATAAAAAAGGGTAATATAAAAAATGTAAAATTGTTTGAAATAAAAAAAATTTTACTTGAATTTTCTCCTTTTCAAAAAATGTTGGTTGTTACTGAGAAGTTGTTGTTGCTGTTGTTGAAGCCGCTGCTGTTGAAGCTTTTTTTTTTGTTTTTGGTGTCTAAGATGTTGTTGATGATGTTATTGAGCTTTCTTTTTTTTGTTTTTTAATTTTATTCTAAAATAAGCTTTTTTCAAAAATTTTTAGTTCTTATTCTTGTTTTCTTTTTTTTTTTTTGAAGAACTTTTTGCACTTGTTTTTTTAGTTAAAACCCGATTTGCGAAGGACCATGTTAATATTCGGATATCGAGGGGGGAATTCAAAACATTTTTATAAACTTACACTTTTGGGAGTCGCAATGCAATAAAAATAAAAAGTCGAAGAGTTTAAAATAAACTTTCGACCGATGTCGCTTTTACTATTTAATCTTACAAAACTAACACAGTTTATAAAGAGCAGCGAGAAGCCAACACATTTTATTTCAAATGATTTAAAGTTAACAATAGCATGTAAGATTTCTTTAAAAATCGTAAAGTAAATTTACGAATAAAACAAATTTTAAATTAGGATCATATTTCAATCAAATGAAATGCAGCAATGAAGGGAAGAATACTTATTTCAACAATAAATTAATTATTTTAGTAATATATAAAAATTAAACTTAAAAATAAAAAATAAATAAAAAACTGATAAAGTTTTTAAAATTTCTAAATAGACAACGTTTGCTGCGTAATTATTTTTATCATTGTGTGGTGAACATGCCCTGTAATGAATTTGCAGTTTGACGTTTCTCTCTGCGATTATCGGCCTTTCTGTTTTGTTGTCATTTGTCGCGATTAAAATCATTGAATTTCCGCCTTTTTTTGTATTTGCAAACTTAAAGAAATATTTTAGTCTATATGTTTGCCGAAAGTCGTTGGAGAGTACGCAACTGCGGTAAGAATTGTATCTTTCAATTAATATGTAATATTTTATTGTACTTTGCAGAATAAAACAAGTAAAGAAAGTCTAAAGTCGGTCTAGGCCGACTATGAAATACCCTAAACCCACTTTTCAAAAACAAAAAATTTTGATTGTACATGGGCGTCTCCAAGGGCGGATGAAGCCTATATTTTATATGCATTTAAATAATGATGAAAAATTTACACATACCAAGTTTTATTCCTGTAGCTCACTGTTAATGCCTTTATTGTGCTTTCGCTATGGGAGGTGGGCGTGTTCACGGACGGATTACTTCCAATTTTTGAACACACCTTAGTTTTGGTATAAAATACATGCATACCAAATTTAATTTCACTATGACAAACATAACCTTATTTATTGAATTTAAAACTTTTTGGGTTGTATGGGACGTGGGCGTGTCCGTAAGCGGATGACGTCCATTTTTCAAAACCATCTTTGTCTTGTCATAAAAAACATACGTGCCAAATTTTAGCTATGTAGGTTACACAGAGGCTTATTTATTGCGTTTTCAAATTTTGGGCTGTATGGGAGGTGGGCGTGTCCGTGAGCAGATGACGTCCATTTTGCGAAGACATCTTTGTGTTTATATAAAACACATACACATCAAATTTTATTGTTGTAGGCTTGTTATGAGCTGAGCTATGCAGTTTTCAATTTTCGCGTTGTATTGGAGGTAGACGTGGCCGTTGGCGGATGATGTCCATTTTTCAAAACCATCTTTTTTTTGTTACAAAAGACATATGTGCCAAATTTTAGCTTTGTAGGTTAAACAAAGGCTTTTTTATTGCGTTTTCAATTTTTGGGTTGTATGGGAGGTGTGCGTGTCCGAAAGCGGATGACGTCCATTTTTCAAGGACATCTTTAAGTTGATATAAAACACATACATACAAAATTTTATTGTTGTAGGCTTATTATGAACTGAGTTATGCAGTTTTCAATTTTCGCGTTGGATGGGAGGTAGGCGTGTCCGTGGGCGGATGATGTCCATTTTTCATAACCATCTTTGTTTTAACATAAAAAACATATGTCCCAAATTGAAGCTTTGTAAGTTTAACAGAGGCTTATTTATTGCGTTTTTAATTTTTGGGTTGTATGGGAGGTGGGCGTGTCCGTGAGCGGATGACGTCCATTTTTCGAAGACATCTTTGTGTTTGTATAAAACACATACAAATCAAGTTTTGTTATTATAGGGTAATTATGAGCTGAGTTATGCAGTTTTCAATTTTCGCGTTGTATGGGAGGTAGGCGTGTCCGTAGGCGGATGATTTCCATTTTTCAAAACATCTTTGTGTTGATATAAAACACATACATACCAAATTTTATTGTTGTAGGCTTATTATGAGCTGAGTTATGCAGTTTTCAATTTTCGTGGTGTATGGGAGGTAGGCGTGTCCGTAGGCGGATGATGTCCATTTTTCAAAATCATCTTTGTTTTGTTACAAAAAACATATGTGCCAAATTCTAGCTTTGTAGGTTAAACAGAGGCTTATTTATTGCGTTTTCAATTTTTGGGTTGTATGGGAGGTGGGCGTGTCCGTAAGCGGATGACGTCCATTTTTCAAAAACGTTTTTGTGTTGATATAAAACACATACGTGCCAAATTTTATTGTTCTAGGCTATTTATGAGCTGAGCTATGCAGTTTTCAATTTTCACGTTGTATTGGAGGTAGGCGTGTTCGTGGGCGGATGATGTCCATTTTTCAAAATCATCTTTGTTTTTTCATAAAAAACATATGTCCCAAATTTAAGCTCTGTAGGTGGAACAGAGGCTTATTTATTGCGTTTTCAATTCTTGGGTTGTATGGGAGGTGGGCGTGTCCGTAAGCGGATGACGTCCATTTTTCGAAGAAATCTTTGTGTTTATATAAAACACATACATATCAAATTTTATTGTTGTAGGCTAATTATTAGCTGAGTTATGCAGTTTTCAATTTTCGCGTTGTATGGGAGGTAGGCGTGTCCGTGGGCGGATGGTGTCCACTTTTCCAAACCATCTTTGTTTTGTCATAAAAAACATATGTGCCAAATTTAAGCTCTGTAGTTTAAACAAAGGCTTATTTATTGCGTTTTCAATTTTTGGATTGTATGGGAGGTGGGCGTGTCCGTAAGCGGATGACGTCCATTTTTCAAAAACATCTTTGTGTTGATATAAAACACATACGTACCAAATTTTATTGTTGCAGGCTATTTATGAGCTGAGTTATGCAGTTTTCAATTTTTGCGTTGTACGGGAGGTAGGCGTGTCCGTAGGCGGATTCCAAAAATATTCAATAGTGCAGATCCTTGGGTCCATGTGACCATGTGTACCAAGTTTCATCCAATTATCTCAACTCCTTCTTCTTATCCTGTGTATACGGACAACACACAGACGGACGGACGGACGGACGGACGGACATGGATAGCTCGACTCACGTGGTGACGCTGATCAAGAATATATATACTTTTCTATACCGGACTCGCTGCGTTCTATGCGTTACAAACGTTTGCACAAAGTTAATATACCCTCACCTTTCAGGTTTAGGGTATAACTACTCATCCTTATATTTTTATATTTGATAAAATAACATCAGTGTTTGCACTTCATTAGCTTGCCGAGTTAATTCAAGCTCTTCATCGACCGGGCAAACGACATCTTTTATTCGCACTTCGTGTCCGCATGGTTAGCGCACCTCTGCCGTGAGCGATTATTCAAGTGGTGCATTCAGTCACTACCACATAACCATAGCAGATCAGTGCGAAATCTTGAAGTGCATTATTTTAATATTTTTTTATTTGTATATATATACACATACTTGGAAAGGCGCTCCACTAAGCTCCGTGAAGAGCGCTAAGACAACACGCTCCCCTGCCACGAGCGTATAATCTGCAAGACGCTCCCCTGCCGCGAGAGTATAATCTGTGAAGCGCTCCTCTGACGCGAGCGTATAATCTGGAAGGCGCCCCTGCCGTGAGCGTACAATCTGCAAGGCGCTGCTCTGCCGTCACACCAACTCCAACAAGAAAAAGCACTCGTCAGCTACATTCTGACGATTATACGACGACAATGTCAACGAGGACATCATCTGCTGCCACAGCCAACTCAGTCG
This sequence comes from Tetanocera ferruginea, assembly GCA_958299015.1. Classification (NCBI taxonomy): domain Eukaryota; kingdom Metazoa; phylum Arthropoda; class Insecta; order Diptera; family Sciomyzidae; genus Tetanocera; species Tetanocera ferruginea. Next base: position 99,623,157 of record OY282640.1, on the reverse strand, counting down.
CAGCCAGCGCTGCTGTCACTTCTACACCGTTCAATGCCAGAACAACAACGTAGCCGACAACAAATAACGCTGCTGCTGCAGCGCATAGTTTTGTTACAGCTCCAACGAATGAGTCTCAACGTCATGAGGGTATTCTGCGAGCAATGCAAAGACAGCTCGCTAAGTTAGAATGTAGTTTGAAAGAGACTCAGAGTCAACTTTACGCTAGTAACTTAAACTATGAAACATTAAACGGTTCCATGCTAAGTGCAAGTCAGCCGACTTCTGTTGCGTCCATAGGTGAGAACACATTACCACCTACGATCAACATGAGGATTCCAAGTATTGCATATAACTTGCCACCTGCGCCAATTACTAACTCAGAATCGTCATGTGACGCAGCAGTCTGCGACAACGCCGACGTCGACAGCACAATATGCTAAATCAACGCTTGGTCAACGCCATCTTTGAATTTTACTGGCATGTCAGCAAATTCGGTCGTGTCTCCTCGGATTGCAAATGGCGTCAATACTAGTTGCACTACTGCGACGCCGCTCAACGCAGCGCTGCCTGCTGCGACAACACGAAACATAATGTATGGAATGAACAACAGCGATTATAGCAGTCAAATATTGCAAATGTCAAGAAAACTCCAGGATTTGCCAGAATTTTGTGGTCCTGCTGTAAACGGTGGCATACAATTATTCCAACCTAGAGAACTGTCAACGACTACAAAAGACTTTGAAGGACGAAGATCGTGAAGCTGTGTTATCGCTGCTGATTCATCCAGATAATCTCGGCGCTGTGATGGAGCAGCTGCAATTTAGGTTCGGTTGACCGGAGCAATTGAAACAATGCCAACTGCGACAAATACGAGAGGTTGCACCAATAGCTGAACATGCAGTAGATCGGCTGATACCTTTTGCAACAATGTGTAAAAATCTAGCAGTATTTTTGCAGTCCGTGAATGGTGATCAGCATTTGACAACTCCTACATTGCTGGAGGAGCTGGTGAGGAAACTACCCATGAGTAAGAAGATCGATTGGGCCAAATATGCGTCGGAGATTCAACCATACGCAACTATTTGTGACTTGAGTAATTGGCTAAGTGAATTTGATTTGCCTGGTGCAAGATGTGGGTAGCCAGCCTACAGAACCAAAACGCAGAATGATGTTTGCCCATAATCAACGTGAAAACAAATGCTCAATGTGCCAGGGTGGTTATAAAATTACTGAATACAGAAAGTTCTTAGCGCGTACAGTCAACGATCGATGGTCCTACGCAAAAAGAATTATATTGTGTTTCGCATGCCTAGAGAAGGGCCACTCTCTCTGTGATTGTCATCAACGCAAGCCATGTGGTGTTGCCAACCGTTTAAAGAGGCATCACAGGTTATTGCATAACAAAAGGCCGGCTGCTGAAGAAGAAACTATGAGTCGACCTAAAGCTGTATTAAGTGTAGCCCATTCGTCGGAAATGAATAAATTATTATTTCGTGTACTACCAGTTACACTATATGGGCCAAAAAGGAGTGTCAACACATTTGCACTGCTCGACGAAGGGTCATCAGTTACCATGATTGACAACTCGTTAATTGATTCATTGGGCTTAAGAGGAACGCGATGCAGACTGAATCTTCAATGGTTTGAAAGTAGATCCAGCGAAGAGTGTGCTACGCTTGTTGACCTTCGTATAAGTGGTCAAAATAAGAGCAAGCAGCATATAATGCGGCACGTGTATGGAGTCAATAACCTACGCTTGCCGATGCAGACGCTAGACGAAATGGACCTCAGTATGGAATTTATTAGTCAGTTGCCAGTTGAGCCGTATCACAACGCCACGCCACAAGTTCTCATTGGTCTAGATAATTGCCATTTGGGCGTTCCATTCAAGAATATAGTCTCTTGCAGTGGAGGGCCATATGCCGCTTAAACAAAACTAGGATGGATTATCTACGGGCCTACTAGAAGTCAAACGTTAATGGCATCGCCGTGTCTAATGATCAGTAAATTTAGTGAGCAGTAGTTGCATGAGCTAGTAGAAAATTATTTCAGCGTTGAAAGTTTTGGAGTACGACCAGCACCCATCGTAGACAGCTATGAAGACCGGCGTGCAAAGAAAATTCTACAAGACACCACAAAAAAAGTCAATGGAAAATACGAGACTGGACTTCTGTGGAAAAGTGACTTTGTAGAACTGCCCGATAGCTATGCAATGGCAAGAAACAGGTACATAAGTGGGTATTGAGCGTAAGATAAAGTGTGACGAAGCCTTCGCCGCTGCTTATATTTCTATCATTCAAAGTTATGTTAAAAAGGGCTATGCACGAAAACTGGAGCCAACTGAAGCAGCTGTCATCAAGCCGACGACATGGTACTTGCCTCATTTCGCCGTCGAAAATATGAATAGGCCAGGAAAATTGAGGCTTGTGTTTGATGCTGCTGCTACAGTTAATGGAGTGTTACTGAATTCGTATCTTCTTAAGGGTCCGCAGGAGTACCAATCAATGCCATCTGTACTCTTCAACTTTCGCATGAATGAAATAGGCATATGTAGTGACATTACCGAAATGTTTCACCAAGTGAAGATTCGAGCTGAGGACAGATGCGCTCAACGTTTTTTGCGCGAAGGCAAGCTGAACCGTACACTTAGTTGATCTCGTCCCTTGGTCGTTGTACTGTGTTGTGTTTAAGGTTTTTATATTTTTTGGACTTCTGTTTTATTAAATAACAAACAAAAATAAAATTAGCTAAAATTAACTACCAAGTAATCGTTGTAAGTAGTGTTTAGTATTGTGCTAATCGTTTAAATTAATTTAATTTATTTATCGTGTGTTTAACGTCGTAGTTAAGCCCGTATGATACTTCATTTTTTTGTCCAATTTTTCTTACTGAAAACAAGTGGCGCGTGGGCAAGACAATAAATGTATTAAACAATTCTAATATATTATGCGAGAAGAGGATAGAGCGACGAATTGAGAGAAACGTCAATAACAATGCATTAAAAATACAGTCCGTCCCACATTTTTTTGTCCAATTCGTACTATTTGCATATCCACTCACACCAATTTAATTTACGCTTGCGCTATATTTCAACTCTTCTAAATTCATTTTCAATGAGCCTGTTTAGATTGATCATTGAAATTCCGCATTTCCATGCCCTTTGTGTCCATACCTGAGCATGGGCATGCCTATATCTTTTTTATAATCAGAAGTGGAACTATGGAATGAAACATTTTTTGACAGCTCACAAGCAATCAATTTTTTTTAAATATAAAAATGCAAAGAATTGTATGCCTCCAGCTACGCGATGGCCACTATGGTTTTAAGAGAATCCAACTGAAAACCCTTTGCTTTCAAGAACAAAGAAACACAACAAAATTTAGTCACTAAAAGATGACAAAGACAAAATATTTGTATGCAAAATAAAATTTTATTATCTGCTTGAATTGAGAAAAAAAAGACGTTAAACAACACATTGTATAAAATAAAATATATATAACACAACACAATTCGCTCACAAAAACTGAAAACAAATCAACAATTCTTGGTCAGATTCTTATGTTCGAAGCTCGTCATATCGCTGCAAATCCAACTGGTCTTGAGCGATGTTAAAGCGCGTTCAATACGAAACACCGAAAATATTTACTTTCATTCGTAGTTTTATGAATTTTAATAGATTTTATTCGTAAAATTTTTACCGCTGTAGCAATATTTAAAATTCGCGCCCGTTGTTGATATTTTTAATAAATTTATAAACAAATAGTTGACAAATATTTTTTTCATTTGTCAAACTGAAACAAAATGAAATTAAAAACTGCATGAAATTTCCAATTTTTAAGTTTGTGGACGGCATTTCGGCTCAAAATCTTTTATCCCATTTTCACTACCCAATACTTATCCGTTCTCACTCACACTTTTTGTCATGGGCATGACGGTCTAAACAGGCACAATGCATTAAATTGGAACAAAAAATGAAGTATCATACGGGCTTTAATAAATTATAAAATAATATTTTTTAAGCGCACTTAGTTTGCTGCTTAATTTGTGCTTGTTTTGATAAATTTTTGTGTTCTTCTTTGTGCGGTGTCCGTACTTGTACAGCGTAGACACAGTGTTTGTTTTTGTTATTTAACTGTAAGGCTCTGTGTGCTTAACTCTTAGGAGCGTGCATTGAACATTTTTGCTCTATTTATATTAAGTTTTAAAGCATGGATTATTTTCAAGTCGAAAACTTTGCTGCTTGTTCCTTAAATGGGAAATGCAAACATCAGAACAAATTAAGTACTATGTTTCATTGTTCTGGCCCATGCGAGCAAATGTTTCATGCTTCTTGTGCTAACATTTCCAATTCGTGTGTACATGATTTACTTTCGGTACACTCGCGACTTCGTTGGTACTGCCCTACGTGCAGGGTCGTTTCCCCAGCAGAATTATATTAAAAATTAAACGAATTAACTGCCGACTACTGCAGCAATATAACGGAAAAAATTTCTTCGCCAATTAGTAACATTCCTTTGATGGATTCTGAAACTCTTGTCTCAGTAAAACAATCCTCAAACGATGTTCCTGATGAGGGCTTAGCACATAGACAGAGTAATAACTCTAAGAAAAAGAAGAAAATAATAAGCGCAAACGTGCCAACCGAAGTGGGTCTTCTAGTCCCCAGGCTAAACGGCTATCAGTTTCCACTTCCTCGTCACATGCCTCCAATATTCATACAAATGATATTGATAACAATATTACACAGTGCAACACCAAAAAAAATAACCATATACGGACACCACTACGTGATAAAAGACTAAAAAAAAAGACCCGTGTCTCCCAATTTTCCCCAAAGTCATGCACTTTTTGTTTTATGGGCCACGCCTACTTCCCATACAACACAAATAATGAAAACTCTATAAAGAGGCTAATATCAAAGTTACAAAACTGAAACTCGGTATTTGTGTGTTCTATGTCAAAACTTAAGTGTGTTAGAAAAATGGGCGTTATCCACCCACTTACACGCCCACCTCCCATACAACCCCAAAATTTAAAACTCTATAAAGAGACTAATATTAAAGTTACAAAACTGAAACTCGGTATTTGTGTGTTCTATGTCAAAACTTAGGTGTGTTAGAAAAATGGGCGTCATCCACCCACTAACACGCTCACCTCCTATACAACCCCAAAATTTAATATTTTATAAAAAGGCTTATATTTATGCTTCAGAAAAACAATTTGATATGTTTGTATTTTAGACACATCTAAATCTAAATAACAAAATCTTCTAAAATCTCATACAAAAAGATCTCTAATTTAAGATTATTTAACCCTTAAGAATCAGTCGTGGGGGTATTTTAACTTCGGCCAAGTCGAAGATATACCTTACTAGTTTTTTAATATTTTTGTAATAGATAGCATAGTAACTCAATGTTGAAGTATATAAAAAACAAATTAAATTAAAAAACGGTGTTAAGAATCATCTCTAGGAAGTTTATATGTTTTAGAAATTTGTTTATTGAGATCTTAGGTACATTTTTGTAGTTGATTGTTTCCTTGAATTTTGAACGGTTTGCTACCTATGGACCAGAACACGGGAAAAAAGGTAAAAAAAAATTGAAATTTTTTAAGTTTTTTGCGATTTTGACCTGGAAGGTGAAGTTTTTTGGATTTTATATGTTGGCAATTTTTGTTCCTTATGACAAGAGCTACAACTTTGCCTCTGAGAGTAAATCGAAATTCTGAACGGTTTACAAGATATGAGCCTGAGAAAATGATCACATTTTTACGAAAATGATACCGAGGCCCCAAATCTTTGGGGGCCCATAAAACAAAAAGTGCATGACTTTGGGGAAAACTGGGAGACACGGGTCTTTTTTTTTTAGTCTTTTATCACGTAGTGGTGTCCGTATATGGTTATTTTTTTTGGTGTTGCACTGTGTAATCTTAAATTAGAGAGCTTTTTGTATGAGATTTTAGAAAATTTTGTTAGTTTTATGTGGCTAAAATACAAACATATCAAATTGTTTTTCTGAAGCATAAATATAAGCCTTTTTATAAAATATTAAATTTTGGGGTTGTATGGGAGGTGGGAGTGTTAGTGGGTGGATAACACCTATTTTTCTAACACACCTAAGTTTTGACATAGAACACACAAATACCGAGTTTGAGTTTTGTAACTTTAATATTAGTCTCTTTATAGAGTTTTCAATTTTGGGGTTGTATGGGAGGTGGGAGTGTTAGTGGGTGGATAACACCCATTTTTCTAACACACCTAAGTTTTGACATAGAACATACAAACACCGAGTTTCAGTTTTGTAACTTTAATATTAGTCTCTTTATAGAGTTTTCAATTTTGGGGTTGTATGGGAGGTGGGCGTGTAAGTGGGTGTATAACGCCCATTTTTCTAACACACCTAAGTTTTGACATAGAACACACAAATACCGAGTTTCAGTTTTGTAACTTTGATATTAGCCTCTTTATAGAGTTTTCATTATTTGTGTTGTATGGGAGGTAGGCGTGGCCCATAAAACAAAAAGTGCATGACTTTGGGGAAAATTGGGAGACACGGGTCTTTTTTTTTAGTCTTTTATCACGTAGTGGTGTCCGTATATGGTTATTTTGCCGTGACTTAAAAAATTACACACAGTGTTATTGTACCTCAGATGAATATTGCTTTACCTGAAGCTTCAATTACTTCTACAGCTAATGAAAATGCTGTACCGGAAACTTTAGTAGAAAACTCAAGCGATAACTTGGCAGCTCAAGCTATTGCTGTTCAACCTCTAACTGAGTTAATAGCTATAAAGGCAGTTTCGAGGACCAAGAACATTTTTATCTCTAGATTACAACCCGACACATCAACTAACAATATTTTGACGTTTGTCGAACAGCGTAATTTATTACCCCAAAATGCTTTTCGTTCATGTAAAAAACTTGGCAATAAGCCTACCCACGCCTCCTTTATTCTCACAGTTATGGCTGAAGATTTTGCAACTGTTCTCAATTCTAATAAGTGGGCCGATAATATTCTCGTTTCTGAGTTCAACGTACCATATAGCCTGAAATTTGTGAAAAACTCGGCGTACCCTTGGTAGACAAAGGAATTAAAAACACTTCGCAATACAGGAATAGGGCTTGGAAGAGATATGTCTGTAGTTTGAGCTCAAGTGACCTAGAAACCTACCAACGTTTGTTTCTGGAATTCCAGAATCTTTCAGCTGTATTATATAATGAATATTTAGACAATATTAAGCTGAGAATATTGCCTGATCCAATGAGATTTTGGGGGTTCATAAATACTAAGAAAAAATCTGATGGATTTCCTTCATCCTTCAAAACTCTTGATGGATTTACGGACGATCCTTCATTAATTTGGGGCCTTTTTGCCAATCTTATCAAGGAATCTTTTTGTTCTGATTCTTTTAAACCTGATGAAGGGTATTTTGACTATATGAACTCCTCAACCAGGGTCTCTTTGGAATATATATCCTTCACCTCTGAGGATATTTTAAAGTATATTGGGACACTCGATGAAGATTTTGGCGCTGAACCCGATGGAATTCCTGCCGCATTGCTAGCTCAATGCGGTTCCGTTTTATGTCAACCACTTTCTTTATTATTTAACAAATCAGTTACAGAAAGTTATTTTTCAGTGTTTTGGAAAAAATCATTTATAAGTCCTATATATAAAAAAGGTTGCAGGAATGACGTTCTCAATTATAGGCCCATCGCTAAGCTTTCGTCGCTTCCCAAACTTTTTGAGCGAATTGTGTACGATCGTGTTAAAATTCATTGTGGAGAAGTCATAACAACTCGTCAACATGGTTTTTTTAATGGCAGATCCACTGTGTCCAACCTTCTCGATTTTACATCTTGCTGCCTTAATACAATTGAATCAGGTATGCCTTAATACACTGACTTTAGTAAAGCGTTTGATAAATTACCACATAATTTAATTTTATTTAAACTCAAGTTATTGGGATTTCCACAATATTTTGTCAGCTGGATTAAATCGTATTTGACAGAACGAGCTTTTCAAATACGATTCTGAGGGGTTCTGTCTCCTGGATTTGTTGCGGAATCAGGTGTTACTCAAGGCATTCACTTAGGTCCACTTCTGTTTATTTTAGCCATTAATGATGTTACCCACATTATTAAACACCCTCATCTGTTAATTTATGCGGATGATATGAACATATACAGAACAATAAATGCTAAAGACGACTCCAACCTACTCCAGGCTGACCTGACATCTTTTGAAGTTTGGTGCTTTAAAAATAATATGTTTCTAAATCCTGTAAAATGCCAAACTATGTCCTTTTCGCGAAAAAGGAATCATTTAATTTTTGACTACCATGTTAAAGATACTGCTTTAAGTCGTGTTGAGGCCGTCAAAGACCTTGGATTATGCATGGATTCTAAGCTATCGTTCAACAATCATATTGATTACATTTGTAAAAAAGCATCTTCAATGCTTGGATTTATAAAACGCTGGGCCAAAGAATTCAATAGCATGATTATAACTACAACGTTGTATTATGCAATAGTGCGCCCTCACTTGGAGTACGCAAGTCAAGTTTGGTCCCCAAGTTATAGTGTGCATGTTGAACGTATAGAGAGAATCCAAAAACGTTTTGTTCGGTTTGCTCTTAGGGGCTTAGGTGGGATTGATTTTTTGAACCTTCCTCCTTACGAGGATCGTTTAAAACTTTTAAAAATGCAATCTTTAAGTGAACGAAGGAAGTCTGCGGATATCGTCTATTTACACCAACTCATAACCGGTGTATTCGATTGTCCGGAATTACTTTCTCTTATAAACTTTAACTCTAACCGTAGAAGTAGTAGAAATGCTAACAACTTAATTTATCTACCATTAAGTAGAACAAATTACATGGCTACTGCTCCCTTGAACCGCATGAGTGCCTCTGTTAACAACTGTACATTTTTTGATGATAGTTTGTCAAAAGGTCAACTCAAAAGTAGATTGAAAGCTATTGTGTAATTAGATCTGTGTTTGTGTATGCATGGTTAGTTGTTATGTCCTGTGTTGTCCCTGAGCCCATTCCATTCTGTGGTGGGTAAATTTTTCCCACATTAATTTGTTTGGAGCCACTGGAATTCATAACATTGAAATATTTTAATGAGATCTGGATTGTGGCTTCAAATAGATTAATGCTGAGAATGTGCAAAAAAGCTGTAATAGCTGAACTCTATTGTTATTGCATGGCGCGAAGGCAAGCTGGACCGTACACCTGACGTATATAAGATGAACGTCATGATATTCGGCGCCGCATGCTCACCTAGTGCAGCCAAATATGTCATCACTGCGAACGCATTAGAACATCGTGACCATGACCCGAGAGCAATCCAAGGCGTTTTGAAGCATCACTACGTGCTATTAGAATATCAGCAAAGGTGCGCGAGATCCTCGAGATGCAGGCTTCACGCTGCTAAATTCGCCTCAAATTCGCCTGCAGTTACAGCTGCGCTAAGTGACAGTGCAATTCCAGCAACGCAAGAGTGCCTTGTTACAGAGAAGGTACTAGGAATGTATTGGCAGCCATCTAGTGATACCTTTGAATATCGCCTTCGTTTTAATAAAGTCGACGAAAATGTCATCGCCGGAGCAAGAGTTCTTACAAAAAGAGAGCTGTTAAGTATCGTTATGTCGGTATTTGACCCATTGGGATATTTATGTCACTTATGGTTGCCGCGAAGCTGTTACTGCGTGAAGTTTTTAAACACAACGTACGCTGGGATGATCCAATGCCGTCGCGTATAAGTGAAGTATGGAGCAAATGGCGCGAAACCATAAGCAAAATCGTCGATGTCAGGATACCTCGCCGTTATTTTAAGACATTGATACCGAAAAAGGTGCAGCTGCATGCGTTTGTGGAGGCAAGCTAGGATGCGTTTGCCGCAGTGGCATATTGGAGAGCTGTCGACGATAAATGTATGGTAGAAGTAACCTTTGTGAGCGCAAAAACAAAGAGCGCGCCGCTGAAGCCGATTCCGGTGCCACGCCTCGAACTTCAAGCCGCTGTATTGAATGCGTGTTTGATGAAGACCATACGCGACGAACATGATATAAAAATTGATAAGTGCGTCCTTTGGAGTGACTCGATGACAGTCATTAAATGACACATCGAATAGCAGAAATTCTATCTTCGACTGAAGTTTCTAACTGGAGGTGGGTTCCAACTCTTCAAAATGTTGCAGATGAATCCACCCGACCTAATTGTAACGCTGATTTTACTGCCACGTCTCGCTTGTTCGGTGGCCCTGAATTTTTATCAATGGAAGAAGAGTCATGGCCAGTTAGTCCCTGCGATGGTGGTGGGCCGCAAGACGATGAGGAAGAGCTGCGGTGCAAATTCAGCCTACTTACCGTGAGTAACCATTTAATAGATTTTAATCGATTTTCTGTTTTGAAGCGAGCCATGGCATGGGTCATTCGCTTTTTTGAGGCATGTGGGAAGCACAGAGTTTTTGATGACAATGATGGGTTAACAATGGCAAACCTCAGAGAGTAAATAATGCCATGTAAAGCTTCTTGGGAACATGAACTTTAGCCGTTCGGAGTCGGCATAAAACATGTAGGTCCAGTTCTCGGTCAATTGTATGCAAACATTTAATAACACACACAACACAATTGATCATAAGAAGCTCGGTCAAAGTCTAAGACAACTAAGAGATCAGTATTGGAAGCGCTGGATATTGGAATACCTTCTTACGCAAACACGACATGTCTGCCGTGCAAAACAAAAAACAGTTCACTGCATTTTCATAGTTTTGAGATAATTAGACTTTTGTTTTATTTATTTTATTTTATTTATTTTTATTTATTTTAAAGCCTTGCATAGAACACTTAGAACTAGGTTCTCTTATAGTACATGATGTTATAGATAACAACTTCGTTTACTTAGGAGTATTCTGGCTAAATTTTAATTTTATGACTTAAATTTAATAACTTAAATAAGATCTTACTTATCAACTAAGTTTTTTTTACTTAAATTTATTACATTTCAAATTTCATTCATTTATTTATTTATTATAACAACTATCTTAATAATAAGTAAAAGAAAAATTTAAAAAAAAATTATATATAGAACATAAGGTTTAAAACAGTCTATGAAAAACAGTCTATGAAAATAAAAACATAAAATATAACAAAATGAGCAGTAAAAATCCCCGAGAAAAAAAAAAGTATGAAAAAGTAAAACTTAGGAACTGCTAAGAGGAAAGAGGTAGAAGAAAGTTTAAGTTTTAAGAAGTGGAGAAATATGATAAAATAGTTTGCCTAAAAGTTCCTCTCCTGTTAATTTCTCTAATACTTTGGGGCAAAGCATTCTATAGTCTGATGGCGTTAATAAAAAACAGACGAGAGGAGTTCAGCGAGCAATGCCTAGGTACAATGAAAATAATATTTCTTCTAGACAGACAGAACTGAAGTTTTGAATAAAGATAAGGCGGTGTTTTCTCAAGAATGAGTTTATGCAAATAAATACAGTTTCTAGCATCCATAAAAGTACTTAAATCACATCCGAGTATAGCATTTCTGAAACTAGACAAATGATCAAATTTTCGCAAGCCATAGACATAGCGAGTAGCATAATTAAAGGCAATTCGAAGTTTTAACTGTGAAGATGAGTCGAGTTTACTGTATACTATTTCCGAGTACGTTATAACTGGTAGAATCAGTTGAATCACCAACTTACGTTTTACATTTACAGGAACAACATAAGCTGACATTCTCAAATTACGAAGGACATAATAAACTTTTTTGACTACTGAGTTAACATGATCTACACATGAGAGAGACGAATTAATATGGAAACCAAGATTGACAACTTTAGACACAACAGTAAGCTTATTTGTTCCAATAAATAAGTCTGGGACATCATTTATACAATTTTTATTCTTACAAATAGGAAGAACCTAAGACTTTGAGGCATTTAGTTGAAGACCATTACTACTGGCCCATTTCTCAATACTGCTAAGATCTTCATTCATTCTACAACAAAGATCTTCAAGAAGCGAAGTTTTCCGAGACAGATACAGTTTTCCGAGACAGATGCTGTGCATCATCAGCATAGGCATGAACAGAAGAATTTTTGCATACATAGAAAATGTCGTTTATAAACATTGAAAATAGGAAAGGTCCAAGTATAGATCCTTGTGGAACACCACTAACGATTTGCTTATATTGAAAGGATAATTGTCCGACGATAACTTTTTGAACCCTATTGAACAAATAATTAGACATCAACTTAACGGCACTATCACAGAACCCAAACAAATTTTTAAGCTTATGACTCAAGTTGTGATGATTAACTTTATCAAAAGCTTTAGAGAAGTCCAGTAGACAGAGCAGAGTCATAGATCCAGAATCATATTCAGGTCGTATGTCATCCATAACTTTTACAACTGCTGTAGAGCAACCATACCCAGCTCGAAAAGGGGATACAATTTTTTTTTAAGTAAATATTTATTGATTTGTTGAGCCATGAGCTTCTCACATACTTTTGACAGCGGGGATAAAATACTTTTTGGCCTAAAGTCATTAGGACCGGAAGGGTTTTGTTTTTTTGCAACAGGTAGCACAATCGCAGTTTTCCACAGGTTTGGAAACGATGACGACATAAAACAAGAATTAACAATATGTGTAAGAGGGCTAATTATATGAGGGAGTATGAGCTTAATAAATTTAATGGGAACACAATTTTCACCTGTAGCGTTCGATTTAATTTGCATTACACATTTTCCAACATCAAATTCGTTTACTTGTGTGAAATTGAAGGATTGTTGCATGGTCTGGTTACAATGGGGGAGTATAGTACTGCTAGAACTATCTGCAGTGCCAACGAAGAGATCATTGAGAGTTTCAGGATTAATGTTGCATTCAACTATATTTTTATTGCATACTCCAAGTTTTTTAATATTTTTCCAAAGTGTTCTGGTTGGAAGCGAAAGTTGAAGTTTGGCCGAGAAGTAGCGTGATTTGGCTTGTCTAGTGAGGTGAACAGATTCGTTTCTAGCAGTCCTATAGGCATCCCAGTTGTTAGAGGAGGGGTTTTTCCTCCATATTGTGCGAAGCCTGTTTCTTTTTTTAATGGCATTCAAAACATTTTGAGAAAACCAAGGGCAAGATTTATTCATAACAGTTTTCGTTCGCAAGGGGACATGTTTCTCAAATAAGTATTTCATTGGATCAATAAGAGAATCAAGTTTATCATTGATATTAGGGCTGTTCATAGTCGGTTTTGTCGAAGCTTCGAAGTATTCGAATATTCGAAGCTTCGAAGCAAACTTCGGAACTTCGAAGTTTTAAAGGCGAAGCTTCAAATGTTACTATTCGAATAGGAAAAACTTCGAAGAATTCAATTATTCGAGTATCCGAATGATACCCAGTTTGAAATACACATTGTGTAACTTCATATTTATTTATTTTAATTTGACAAACAATATTTTATTGCTTTCTGAATGGGTAATACATAGATGCAGAAAAAAATGCTAATACTTGTTTCAGTCAGTTTGCAATGCGACATTGAACGCGTTTTATAAACGTTAAAAAAAATAATCAGCTCTACTGTTATAAAGCCAAAATGACTTTCTGGAAATGAAACATTGTGTTTGATTTTTTTATCATTACAATAATGTTATAAAGGCAAAATGGCCTTAGAACCTTTGGCCTTACAGCATCCCACCGTGAACTTACCTTTCTTTATGCTGGCGTTTTATTTTTAATTCTTCTGGAAAAATTGAATGCATCTTTAGATGCGCACGCAGTGAACTCGTGGAACCATGCGACTGTAATACTCGCTCGCATACATTGCAAATCGCTGATTGAGCATCAGAACTTTTAGTATAATCCACACCCAAGATCTCATGTTTTTTCTTATATCGAAGTATATCGAAGTGTAAGTGTGCACAGGCACAAAAAATTTATGAAATATTTTTAAGTAAAAACTTCGAAGCTTCGAATTTTTTAATGCCTATTATGTTGAACGAATAGTCAAGCTTCGAAGCTTCGTAAATCCGAAGTTTTTTTCCTCTTCGAAGTTTTGAAACGAAGCTTCGAACTTCGAAGCTTCGAATATTTCGAAGTTCAAAAACTTCGAATAAAAGTCATAGCCCTAATTGATATCGGGGTATAGCCAACAATTATTAAGAGCAGTGATTGAAATATCATGCAATAGAGACGTGTAATCAATACATTTAAAATCACGATATGAATAAGTATTAGACATAACATTGCGAGAAAAGTTAACATTTAGCGAGCAAAATATTAAGTCGTGATCTGAAATAAAGTACAGTTGGTCAAATAACATCACAGCAGAACGGTCAGAAACAATAAAGTAGTCTAAAAGACTAGGAGTAGAGTTGTTAGCAAATCGAGTGGATTGACTTTCGTTTACAATTGACAATCCTAAGGACGATATTTTGTCATATAACGAATGCTTCAAAAAGTCATTCAAGATAATATTAATATTGAAGTCTCCACCCAATAAAATTAAATCGTAATCTAATAAAGAATTGGACAAGACAGAAAACAACGAATCAACAGGGTGACATTTATTCGGGTTATACACACACGACATAAGCATTTTAGTGTTTTGATCATATATGCAGATATTAATGAACTCAATACCTGGTCCAGTCGATTTGCTCACAAGTTCGAAATTTATTCTACAGTAAACTGCAACACCTCCACCTTTTTTGTCACAACGATCATTTCGAAACATCTTAATTATTCAAGTTGCAGATAGTTTGATTAACTTCATCACATAGCCACGTTTCAGAAATGCACACCACGTCTACCGATGAGTCTTCGAAAACATATTTAATGTAGTCCAGTTTAGCTATATTCAAGCTGCGAGCATTAAAATGAACTACATTCAGACCACCGCGTTGCATGCACAGTATCTGAATCATAGTTTTTTTGTTATCATTAACAACATCAGATGGATGACTAACGCCAAACATCAGAAAAAGCAACAGGATAGAACAATTTAGGCAGAGAAAAAAATAGACAAAGTAAGTATAAGAAATAGAAAGCAAGTAAAAAGATAGTAAATGCAAAGCAACATATTAGAAATATAATTAGAAAAGTTCGAACAATAATAACAACAATCAACAGTTGTTTAGTTAACAGAAAATATATTTAAACATATTTAAACATAAAGAATGTAGAATAAAAAAGATTGAGAAGAAGAAAAAGATGGGAAATGATAATATAAAAATAAGAAAATACAAATATTAAATAAATTAAATATCTCATTAGTTACTACCCTCGCCTCCAACAGCAATCCTTTCAAGATCCTCGTTTCTACAGATTTTGTTCCTTTCACCATCTTTGCACATCCTAACATAAATCGAACCGCACAATGTGAATGCATTAAATATCATTTTTCTACGCTTAAACGCAATTGCAGTTTGAAGAATCTTACGGCTATCAGGTGAAAGACTTTCATGAAGATATATATTATTGTCCGAGTCAAAACCGGCTTCTCGCAGATAAATCGGCTTCTTAGTTCTCCTGCGGTAGTCACCAAAAGCCTTTAATACACGGTTGCGGTCGTGGGGTGTGTAGAACTTTATTATTACCAATGGGTTAGTGCTATTCGGATTTCTCTTTATTCGAAAAATATCTCTTATTTGAGGAGACAAAAAATCAATTGAGCGGCAAATTAGATTGAACGAACTCTTTAAGTTCTCATCTGACGAAAGAGGTAGGCCAAAAAGAACAGCATCCGAGGAATAATCAGTGCTGATGTTGTTGTTAGAAGTTGAGAAGACTTTGTTGGTAATTTGGTCAGCAAGTTCAGCACAGCGAGAGGTGAGTGCGTTGATCTGATCTTCAAGTACAATTATTTGTGTTTACGTTAGCTTATTTTGGGCAACAACATTGAATTGCATTTAAGCGAACATTTTCGTCTTCGCTCGTTACGGAGCAAATCGTCTATTTTGGTTAGGACTTTTTACTGTTCAAGGCAGCTGTTTCAGCGCTCAATCTCTCTTGAGTTACCTCCACTTCTTTATCTAACTTTTCTAATTTAGTCACAATATCGGCAGAGAAGCGCTCAAACAGGATCTCAGTATGCAGTCGAAGGCGCTCTTCCAATTTTTTTAGCTCCTCTTTCGAGTTTGCACTTAAGCGTTCCTCTTAAGCTCTTAGTTGCGCAAAGAGCGAAGAACCAGTTTGGTTACTGTTTTTTTAAATTCGGCGTCCCTACGTTTTTGTTGTTGCTGCGTTGATGGCGCGTCAACATAGGAGACGGCAACATCACTTTAGTAGAAGAGTGTGTGAAGAAAAATAGCTTATACAGCAAATTCCACAAATTCCACAAATAACCCAAACTCTCAGCACACGAAGTAAAGTGCACTGCAGAACAGAATTGAACGCGACAAAAATTCAGATGACTCACAGCAGTAGAGGTGTACACAACTCAACGATGAACGAGAAAAGTGTATGTTATTGGCAGATTTCGCTTCAGTTGTTTTGTCTATAATTAATGTTTAGAAACATAAAACTTTTTTTTGAATCGCGTAATTGTCTTCAACGCGAGATTATTCTGTGTTTCAAGTGATTTTTCAATAAATTCATTCAAGTGTTTTTAAGTTTCAGAACAATGCGCTATACATCCAAACACACCATCAAAACAGTTCAAACTTTATTAACATTAATTATGGTATTTATGGCGAATAATTCTAGGAGCCTGCGAAAAACACGACCAGACACTTCTCACGACAAAGTTGTAAATCATTCGAAGATTTCGACAAAATGAAAGTGTTTGCTTTAAACTTTTGCTTGGTTTTTGATTTGCATAATTTTGCTCACTCATCTTATTTTACTTTGAAAATGTATGTGTAAAAACGTGTAATGGCATTTAACCATTTTTTGCATTGCATTTATAACATTTTGCAGTTAAGTGTCAAGTGTAAAAAGCAGTTAAGTGAAAATTGAATACGTTCACGTAACGTACACAAACACTTAATTAAAAAAGGACAAAAGTATTATTATAAAACAAAACATGTAGAATTCAAAAAAACGTACAAAGCAAAAAACATGTAACAGCCATTAAATGCTTTTTGTTTTTTTGGGCAGATGTGAAGTGGTATAAAAAGACGGAACCTCTCAAGGAAGGCGACTTGGTTTTTTATGTGATCCAAGCCTGCCGAAAAAAGAATGGTGCCGTGAGATCGTTGAGCAAGTTCACCGAGGGGTCGATGGCGAGGCCAGGAAAGCAGAGGTGAGAACCAGCTCTGGGACATCGCGACGACCTGTTTCAAGATAAGCTTGCTTGGATATTGAGTGAATCGACATGGTCGATCCACGGGGGTGGGATGTGGTGAACATGCCATGAAATGAATTTGCAGTTTGACGTTTCTCTCTGCGATTATCGACCATTCTGTTTTGTTGTCATTTGTCGCGATTAAAATTATTGAATTTCCGCCTTTTTTGTATTTGCTTACTTAAAGAAAAATGTTGTTCTATCTGTTTGCGGAAAGTCGTTGGAGAGTACGCAACTGCGGTAAGAATTGTACCTTTCAATTAATATGTAATACTCTATTTTGCTTTGCAGAATACAACTACTGCAAAGTAGTTTTATTCCTCTTATATTTTTATATTTGATAAAATAACATCAGTGTTTGCACTTCATTAGCTTGCCGAGTTAATTCAAGATCTTTATTTAAGGAACGGTAATAAACTGTACAGAGTAGCAACTGAGGTCGCTTTTACAATACCTGTATTGTCGAGTGAAATAAGGTTGAATAAATAAGCCATAAAAGCCGCTTTACATTGTCCTACTGTGTGTTACGACATGTCAAAATTTTGAATGTGTGATAGAATGACAGCCCACATTCCATGATACAATAATATGGTAGGCTCATATTGATTTGGCTACTCAAATGTCTAGTTTTACACAAACAATGCTGTGAGTGCTATAAACGTCAAACAAAAAGGCAACAACAACAATAAGAACAACTCAAATTCGAACAGCTGACTTTGACATCTAGCTCACTTCCTCTCCAATATGCGCACACCTTGTTATTATATCATGCCACATTCTATCACACATTCAAAATTTTGACATGTGGTAACACATAGTAGGACAATGCATGATAAGAAGGTAGGCGCATTTTAGACAGAAAGTGACCTAGATGTCAAAGTCAGCTGTTCGAATTTAAGTTTTTCCAATTGTTGTTGTTGCCTTGATCGTTTGATGTTTGTGTGACTCACAGATTTGTTAGTGTAAAATTATACATTTGGGCAGCCATATTAATGTGAGCCTACCTTATTATTCTATCATGGGACAATGTCAAGTGGCTTTTATGGCATATTTATTCAACCTCATGTAAGCAAAGAAAAGGAAAGTTTGTTCGAATCTGCTTTGATATGTTTGACATGTTGTACTACATTTTGTTTTTAGGTTTGTTTCTTATGTCATCACACATTCTATCCGACCACAGTTGCATTTAGATAACTATAAATTTTAACTTGATTTTTTGTTTTTTGTGCTTTGATGGTCGTTAGAGTTGAATTGACTTATCTTTTTTTCTTTTAAAATCGAACAATTTTATAAAAAATGGGATGCGATTCTGTGTGAAAGTCTAAACATGAATTACATTACATGAATTACATTATACAAAAATTAAAAATGACAGTGTGATGAACTTCGGTTAAACTTTCTATCTCACATGTCGTAACACAGAGTAGGACAATATAAAGTGGCTTTACGTATTGAATGGTACAGAACAAAAAGCCAGAATACACCGCCAGCAAACACCGCAGCCAAAGATAAAAATAAAGGAAACTTTAAAAACATAACCTAAAAAAAGGTTTGCATGTATAAGTGTGCCAAAAAAAAAATCAACTTGTTCGTCATCGGCCGCAAACTTGCCAAGAAATCACTTTGCAGCCCCTCAAAATAATGCCTATAAGCAATTTATTATTGTTGCTTATATAAGCTTGCCAATTTCTTCAGTTTTTGTATTAGTCAACATTTTTAAAAATTTTGCTTTTACACAATCCCCACTACTTTACACCGCTACATGAGGTGAGATTTAAAAAAGGAACGCTCTTCTTCTTCTGCATTTTTTAGCTAGAACATCGTTTGTACGCAAGTAAAATAAAGTATGGATTATGTGTTTTCATATTTTAATCTTTAAGTTGAGTTACAGGAATCTATTCTACAATCAAATAATTGCATGCATTTTCTTATTTGACTTTTTATCGCCAAACAATATTTGTAAATTTTGGCACTTGATGTATTTGTCAATAATGGTATTCCCTTAACGTCTCGGAAAAAGCTTAAACCTCGTAAACTGCTTAATTTTAAGCAAATGAGGAATGATGGAAATATTTTGTATGGCGATTTTTTTACGATGTTTAAGCTACAATTTCAGTGCTTAAACAAGTTTGGTTAAACTTTCAGCTGTCAATCTGTTGAAACGTGTGTGGTGGTTTTTTATGTCTTTTGGCGCTAATTTGATCCTAATTGGCAAGCATCGAAGTGGATAGTGGCAGAGCTTCAAAAGGAAGAGAAACACTTCGACACATCGTTGGGTGCTCTGTAAGACAGTAGAACTGCTGCGATTGGTATTGGATGAGGTTTAAGATTGCCCCAAAAACTTTGAGGTATATAAATACTGAGCACTTAAGTTTGGCAGCTAACTCAACTATTCCCATTTCAGAAACCTACAGCAGATTCTACGAAAAAATTTCTGGTCGATCACTTCAAATTAATGGACTGCATTGAAATATTATGAAGAACAAAATGCGGTATTTGCAATATCAATATATGACAGCGGTATCGTGGAAATCCAACACAAGAGCTGAACTTCTTGTTGAAGGAAAAGAAAAATCTATGCATGGTAACCCAAGTACCATTGTTGGAGCTACTAGGTACGAGTGAGCTTTAAAAATGTTCTAAAGGTGTGTCATATGTAGTTAAAGCTTTACTCAAGCTCTTTTAGCTGATAGTTGCCTTTAACTTTAAAGAAAATACTCGGTATTTGATTTTTACCATTCTTAGCTCTAAAACTTTATATAGTTCTGTAAGGGAATATATAAAATCTGCAAAAGAGCAGAACTCGGATATTTGCTATTTGCTTTGTAAAGGCTCTTTTATAGCAATAAACATAACTACAGAGCTGTTTTAGAACTGAATCTACAGTATAATTTTAGCTTTAAGATGTTTTTTTTTTCTGCATTTTCAAAGCTAATAAATGTTAAATACAGTAAATTGAAGCATTATATGAGATAAAATGACGATCTTATTAAAAATAAAAACTCATGAGAATCGCACAAATATAAATTATGTAGCTAAGAATATTATTTTGAACCAAAGTGATGATTTTTATTAAATTTATATTTAAAAATAAAGAATTAAAAGCATTTCCAGCTTATTTTAAGGAATGTTAAAAGTTTTTTTTGGTATTTTAAAATAATAAACATTCCTTACACTGTAAAAAGTAAAGCGTATTTTAAAGACTGCCTTTAAATCAACTTGTGCCTGAATTTAAGCATGTTTTGCATTTTAATATTCTAAATGCTTAAAAACCTAACGAAGCATATTTGAAGTCAGCTTTTGGAAGTTGATTTTAAGACAAGCTAGCTTAATTTAAAGAAATGTATGGGTTTTTATGTTAAAAATGGCTACAATTCATCATATGGGTCTTAATTTAAGATAGTTTGCATTGCTATTCAGGCCAGTTTGTTTACGATAAGGGCTGAAATTCAGCGAAGGTAAGGCTGCATTTACCATTTAACTGCCTTTAAGTCAGACATCAGTGAATGCTGTTTAACATAATAAAAAGGCAAAAGTAATTTCAGCAAAAGCCGTCTTAATGCTGTTGCAGCTTATTTTAAGACAGTTTTTTCACCTAATATGAAGATTTACTTTTAACAGTGTAATTTTAATTATTTTTGAAGCCCGTTGTAGTTTTTCGAAGTAATACATTCACGTTACCGATAAATTTAAAAGCGGACTTAAATTCGCAGCATTTTACGGATATACGAACATTTTTTTAGTATGATTTATGCCCCTATCACCGTCCGCGAATCGAACAAAAAACAAATAAAGTTCGCCAAGTTGGTATCACTGTTCGCGAACTTCACAAAGGTGATTCGACTCAAACGTCAAAAACAAACGAATGAAAATATTTGGTGACAAGCCGGCGAATAAAATATTAGCTGCAAAAAAATTAAAAGATATAAGTCGAAAATAATTAAAAAGGTTAGTTATTTGCATTATTTTATTTCTTTACGGTGTTACTTTGATTTTAAATAAATTTTTACTTATTTTTAGAATGAAAAAACCAACAGCCGGCAGTTCCACAAAATGGTGCAGCTAATGGAGCAGAATCCCAATGTGGCAACTGGCTTAGGGAGCTTTGCCTTGGAGCTTAATTCTCTGGGACCTCCTTTACGTGAAGGAAAGGAATGGCACAAGGTGGGCTTTTATTTAATGCTATATAAAAAGGTACCTACAAACTTCATTTTTAGGTTTGGCTGGACTTCAGGCTGAAAACCAAAAAAAATTGTCAGCAATGCGCACTGAAGCAACTGAGACTGGTGGAAGTCCAAACAGGCAGCTTAGCCTTTCACCCTTGGAGCAAGCCGTCGATGCGCTCCTCAATTTGAGGCATGCTGCGGCCCCAAATGGGGTAAGTTGTGGAGCCAGCATAGTCGACGCGGCTGTCTCCATATCTCCCGCAACTGCGACAATCCCTGGGTCCGCAAATTCACACAGCTTTTCTGAAACTATAGATGCTGACGAAGAGGAGTACTTGGAGGAGGTCGTTGCAGATGAAAATCTCCCACCAGTAAGGCCAAAATCGAAGAGGCAAATAACGTTCGAGAGAGACGAGGAGCGCGTTAATATTTTAAGAAAGCAAACAGATGCTCAAGCGGAGTTGTTGCTTAAAGCTAAAAGTATTGAAAAAGATCTGCACGACATCGCAAGATATACACGAAAAATGCACGACTTGAAGATGGAAAAAATAGCTATTTTAAAATCTAAAGAGAAGCGAAAAGAACGCGAAATATTGGAGGCAAATCGTCGCCATGAAGAAAATGTTGAGCTTCAATTACAAGTAATTGAAATTAAAAAATTAAAATATGGAGTTCAATAAGCAAACCATGTCGTGCCAATCTTTTTCCATATCGTTAGCTTTTAGCTACAACTCCGCTTGAGTATATGTTTGCTTTTTTAAAAACATTTTACTTTTAAGTATTAGAGCTGGCCTCGTTGAATGCATTATATTAATGCATTTAGTAATAAAATTACTTATATTTTTACTTACTAACTTTTTCCTATTTTTAAGACTTAGGCTAACTTCGTAAATGCATTTATGAAAAGCATCAGTGTGTTTTTCTTTTAATTGGTGCTTAGTAGGTTCACCAAAACTGCGCAACTGGATTGTTATATTTAAGCACGATTTAGTTGCACAGTTTTGGTGAATCTACTAAGCAACAATTAAAAGGAAAACACACTGATGCTTTGCATAAATGCATTTACGAAGTCAGCCTTTTTGCTTTAAAACTTACTTTTACTTATTTTTAACTAATGAATTGACTGATTTTTATTATTTTTTATTTTTTATTTTAGATATGTAAGTATGTACTATAAATATAAGAAATTAAATAGAAGAAATGAAACAATAATAGAAAAATGAAATGAATTTAAAAACATGTATGTGATATAACTAATAAATGTGATGAAATTAATTGGAATTATTTTAAAAAATGCATTTTATAACGACATCATTATTTCGTCTCTTCGTCGCACTCCATCTTCGACATTAATTGGACCATTTGTTTCAATAGCATTGTTTGGAACGGTAAGCTCCACTACATCAGCTGCTATTTCTGGTGGGTTTGGTACATTAAAATGCTTGCATATGTTGTGCAAGGCACAGCACGAATTTATAATTTTGATTGCTTTTGTTGGAGAGTAGTGCAGTTTTCTCTCATTTAGAAGACATCGAAAACGTGATTTTAGGACCCCAATCGTTCTCTCTAAGATGTTTCTAGCTTTGGCATGAATGTTATTAAATTTTGCTTCCCTGCTTCCAGGAGTTGTGTTGCGATAAGGTGTCATCAAATATGGACGTAGAGGATAGCCAGAATCGCCTAAAATTTTTTAAAAGATTTAACTAAATATAAGTTTAAATGTTAGACCTTAAGATTCATAAATACCTAAGTACATTGAGCTCAACTCTCCTGTTTGGTACATTCTTTGAAGCACAACCTTCAATGCACTGGAATTCCATACAAATGAATCGTGGCTTGATCCGGGAAATCTAGCATCAACAAACCTTATAACCATATTATGGTCGCAAGCCTACATATTAGGAGGTGAGAAATTGAAATCAGTGGAATAATATGTAACTTACGATCATTGCATTTATGCTGAAGTATCCCTTTCGGTTTAAATAATGGTGTTTTGCCAGTGCTGGGGCAACAATGCCAATATGGGTCCCATCGACGCAGCCGATAACTCCCGGGAATCCAGATTTTACATAGAAAGCATTCCTGGCCTGTTGCTTCTCTTGTTCCGTCATGTCTATTTTTATCCATACAGGACAAAGCTTGGCTTCAATTGGTTGGAATAGTTGCCGCAAACTTACTAATATTCATATAATTTATAGTTACTTTGGTCTCTTTGTTTTAGAGTTTTATGTAAAGTTTACTACTTATTTGATGTTGTTTACTTTTTCAAATTCATAAGTTCTTAATAAATTCGTGTTTCTGTATAAAATTTTTAAGTTCCGCTGAAAAGCCAATTAATGTGCTTAGTGGAAATTCATACTTCGCCAACTGGTTGTGTGTTTTAGTACGTAGGTGCATTCTATCTTTCCGGTTAATCCGGCCTGTTGTAGAATGTAAGTCGTGCATGCGTATAGTACGGGCTATACGCATTCATGAGATTTCACACTCCCTTGGCGAATCCAAAAAAAAAAAAAAAAAAAAAAAAAAAAATTAGACTCACCACTTCGCTTAAAATTGTAGACACCGTTGATTGCGCGAGTCCCAATTCAAAGTCGCTGCCAACGCTTTTTTGGTAACTACCATCAGCAAAAAATCTAAGAGCACTAGCTAACTTTAAAATTGGAGGAATCGCACAACTTCGAAATGACTCCATCGAATCTTCAATGTTCTCCAAAACAAATACGAAGGCTTCTTTGTTTAGCCTAAAATAAGATTGAAACCTAAAAGAATTTTCTATTTCACTGAATATCAACCAGAAATATAGAAATACTCACAGGTTGTCAGGAAGTTCTAGCGGATTTGATTTGTCGGATAATGCTACGTCGCACAGTGGGAAAGTTTGTATGGAGAGGCGGACAAAAATCAATAACTTTGAGCCCCGTTAAGATATTTCAACAAAATATCGTTAGCATGCATAGGTGCTGTGTACCCATTGTCGTACCAAAAATTATGATTATCCGCCTACTGCTTCATGCATAAAAACTTATGTTTTTATTTTGAAATTTCAATATTTAACGAAGTAAGTGTTTTATTTAAGTATTTGATCCAAGTTTATACGCGAATTGTAGTTATTTATCACAATACTCACAAATATAGAGATTTGGTCAACAAATTCATTGGTTTTTCAAATGTTTTGTATTGGCTTCAATGAATTAAAAACCAAAATTTAAATGCAGTAACAGTAACATTTAAAATTATACAATAGTGAATAGCAAGCAATAGTACGAACAACAAACATAATTTACCATCCTATACTCGCGCATTGGTCTCTCAGACCGATAAGTCAATGAGCCCAATGAATAAAAAAATAAGCAATTCCTTACACGCAATTCCTTTTAAGCTTAAGATATTGCTTAATTAGCACTAGCTTAGCCAAGAAATAACCGGTTTATTCTCGTATGAATAAAGGTTTAAGCTATTGCTGCTTTTTCTTAAGGAAATGGTACCTTTGCCTTTAAAAAAATGTATATTATCCAGATACACACAAAAACAGTAGTGTCTTGCTTGCACGTGTTGTTTAATTTTGTTCCTATGAATCAAATGTACGTTCTTTGTAAACGATAAAACTTCCGAAAATCGTTATTACTGCATTATTTTCGCATATTATTAAAGTTGTTCTTGCTTATATTAAGAAACTGAGCTATTTTCACTTCTGAATGTAGTGAATGACAAATTAAAACTAACTTCAACAAATGCAAGCAAGAATCTAACCATCTCCTTACCTCCTCCAGTAATTAACTTATTCATTTTTTGATCAAACTCCACAAAATTAAGGGTTTTCGTGTTAAGTTTTAATGAATTGTGCTCTATTACATAGCAATTATGTTGAATAGAAAAAGTGATTGAAATTGAGGTTAGGTTCTTAAAACTAATTTTTACGCCAAAACGGCAGATAGAAGCAGCTAAAAACAAATGAGTTGATTTAAATAGATCGTAATTATTATCCAGATATATGTCACCATTTGCCGGCATGAGCCGCACGAAAGATCGGGTCCACATAAGTTATATTTTTTTTTAAAAAATATAAGAATATTTCTATGTAAGATTCTTAAAACAAAGCAAACATAGGCTTTATATTTTGGAGGATATAACTTAAACAAACATTGTTTTATGAGAAGCCAATAGTAGTTTCAATTTTTGATGCTTGGTTTGGTTAATAATTGACCTTAAAGATATGCATTTTAGTTTCTTAAAAAAAAATTTTTATATTTTTCAAGTTTGATGTCCTTTTTTTATAACAAAATGATCAAATCCTGAGAAGAAAATTATGGTGCTCTATTCAGCAATATTCCTTGTTTGCAAATCTTAAAGAAAAATTACCATTTTCGTATGTTGAAAAATTATATTTAATGCCACTAATTTCCCACTGTGCGTCGTAGTCTGCACAAAGTTTCCGGTTCTTCATAATCACCAAAGAATAGATCCGCGCTGCTAATCATTTTGAAATTTTATATTTTAAAAATAAAAAACAATAATCAACACAATTTTTTGACGTTTCTTTATTTAGTTTTCTGTTTTTGGCTTTGGCAGCATTGAAATTATGGCGAATAAATAGATTCGCAAACAATGATTCCACACAAATAAAAATTCGCCAGCTGATTCGATTCGACTGCAACATTCGACTCGCGGACGGTGATAGGGGCAATAATAAACACTTTATTATATCTTTAGTTTATTTATCATTCTAATCATAACAAATACTTGTCAAATTTTATATATCTATTGAGTTTATTGTCACACATACTTATACGAATTCTGAATAACAAAGAGCTTTGCAAGAGTTCTTATTTGGCTTCGACAGAGACTCTTTTAAAAGCCAGCAGTTACTTTGCTTTTCATATGAAGCAAAAATAGTGCTTTTAAACTCAAGAAAGAAGCCTTATATTTTCTCTGCAAGAGCCTTATTAGCGCTGCTTAAGCTAAAGTTGAAGCTTGTTGCTTTATGATATAGCTCTATAAGCTCTGCAAGAACTAATATATGGCTAAAATTGTTACTTGGGAAGAGAGTAAAATATACAGCACAACCTTGGATATGACTTCTGCAAATGAGCGAATGTGTACAATCAACATACGTGTGTATTTTGTTTATTTCTTAAGACCTATTATTATAGATTACATTAAAAAATATGTCCGCATTGAAAAGCTTCATCCTCTTCATCTGATTCCTCAAACGTAGCTGCTATAAATAAAGTATTAGTTTTTCAACTTGTTGCGTGTGTTAATTTTGTAGCAGCAACTGAAAAAGAAAAATAATTAATTACAAAATAGCTTATAGTACTTTTGCTTACCTTTGATTTTCCAAGCATTTTTTGTGCCTTCTGGTGACCTTAGGTAGCACTCAACCTGCAACAAAGGAAAAGTAAAAAAATAAACAAAGCACTTTTCCATTAAATTTTATTAACACTAACCTGTGCGTCCACGAATGGTGATCTTCCCATCAGGCCATTTATGTTAAATTTTCCTTGAAAAACCTAAAACAAATGATTAAAACAAAATTAACTAAATACACTTACCTCTGCTTAGTTGTTATTTTCCTCTCTTTTGTGACAGCCATGGGGGCGGCCATCATGGAAAATAACAGGGAATGTAGTGAGACATGGAACATCAGTTTAGTAAAAAAAAGGTGTTGCCAGATGGCAAAGTTCATTGAGATACACAGAAAAACATAGAGGCTACACTTTAAGAGCACTCATTCATAAATGATGTGCAAAAAGACGTGCTGCTGTATCATGAGCGCCTGGTAGGGCGATATCTGTTTCTCTTTAAGAAAACCGGAAAAAGACAAGGAAAGGAAGGAAAATAATATAAATAGAAATATATGAATTTTGAAAATAGGTACAATCAATCGGGCATATATTGCGATGATATATGTTTCCAGGTTCGAATATGGAAAAGTTATGTTAGTGGACAGACAGAGGAGGGCTCGTTCGAACACGAAAAATCCCGTTACTTTAGTTTTTAAGGAGGTGCAATCGACAAAATAAGTTAATCACTTCTAATAGCTTTCATCAGCTGTTTCGATTCTGCCTTCGAGCATTCAACTGCTCAGACTGAAAAGAAACCAGGTAGAGCCAGTGGCGTTTTTAAGCGCCGGCAACTTATTAGGTAGGATTTTTTTTTAAATTTTATAATCGCGTTTTAACCTCGCATTTATTTCACGTAGTTTGAACGTCCAACTTTTTCCTGCAAAAAAAAAAAAAAAAAAAAAAAATAATAATAAAAGCTAAGTTTTTCTAAAGCTTAAAAACTGAGGGAGAGAAAAACCTGAGTATAGATTAGGAGGCTCAGATTCTATACTCTGTATATTCCTACAGAATAGGAGGCTTCAGGGTTCGTCAAAAAGAAAATGTAGGTAGAATCTCTACAATAAAACAAATAAACCAAATTAATATGAGGCTTTCACAGTGTGGCCGACACGGACGGCGAAGTAAAGGAAGAAAAATAAGACATTCGGAACGCATCCAACAGAGAAGTCGGTCACAATTTTCTTATTTTATCTATATACATAGCTATATATGTATATCATCAATTATATATTTTGAAACGCCTGAATACGTATCTGAATACCTATTTACGAGCGGGACACAACGTTGTTCGGAAAGAAAAAGGCAGAGATTCCAACCCATAAGATCTGGTGCCGGCGAAATACCACTTTGGAAATAGCAGAAAACTTAATTTTATCGGGCTTGAAAAAACGGAAGAGGATTTCGGTGGAATGTTAATTGGAGCGAGCGAGCGAAGCTCCCATGGAACAGGTTGTTTGAAGCTGTTTAGAGACCTTAAACTCTCGAATGGATTGACCGATCTTAAAATTTCTTTTTCTGAACTGTTCTACGCTTCCTAACGAAGGTTGTTTTCTTAGGAAGTTTTTTCAAATTCCATTTAGTTTAAAAGTTAATTGAAAATAATATTTCCGTGAGTTTTGTTGTTGTTATTCGCTGAAATTGTTTTCTTCTAACATGCTTGTGTATGTATGTATCAGTCAATGAAAAAACCGAACGACATGAAACGACAGCAAAAATCTTGCGGCGAATGTTTTTCGCTACAACACCTATTTATCAATAAATAGCAAAATAGTAAAAAATAAGAGCACGAATTTTATTTATGAAAGAAAATAAATAGAAAATAAAACACAAAACATGAAATCTGTTTATATTTGCATATGTAGGTGTACCCTGTTAAATAAAATAAATTTGCAGTTTTAATTCTTATTTTGGGCTTATTTTCTTTCATAAACAACATTTGTTGTTGTTTGACAGACATTTGTAGTTTCATAAATTTCAGCTCAGCGCTGCTAATGTTTTGCTGCTAAAGAAACTTGCACATGCAAATCAAGTTTTGTTCTGTACTGTTACAACTACAAAACATTAAACAATTTTAAGTGGGCAAGGAACAATGAGCGCGTAATTGTCGCAGAGTATTTGAAAAGAAACGGACTTATTTTGTTTTCATCAGCAATCCATTTAAGATATTTAATAATAAATTTCTTAAATGATTCTTAAAGTTATTCAAAATCAGATTTATTTCGGTTGCAATCGAAAGCAGTCATGCACGTTAACGTTAATTTTAAAGATAACCAACATATTTTTTTTTTTGTTTCGTTGAAGCGAAATAAAAAAAAAACTTTAATGCCAAAAACGAAAAATATTTATTTCGTTTCGGAGAAAATGATATAAAATTTTTCCGTTTTTGTCCCAATCAACCGTTGAAAATAAGGTCAATTTCAACAAAAAATTTCGTTTTTTTTGTATCAGAAGAAATTTTTGTTTAAGTTGGTATGACACTTGCTTTTTTCGCATTTTTAAGATCTTAAAAATACTAAAAGAGCAACACAATAAACGAAACTATATAATTTTAAGTTGGTGTGAGCAATGAAAATACAAAACAGTTGTTTTCAATGGCTGAAAAATGTTAAAAATATTTACTTTTTCAGCCGCTAGCAGCTTAAAATCTGACAGAGGCACATTGAATTATGACATTTCGCAATATACTTTTTTTATTGTTTATTTATAATGAAAATACAAAACCAAATAAACACTAATTAACACAAGAACTGCAAAAAAGTTCGACTTTTAATAATTTAACAAATTTTTTCCATTTTTAATGGAATTTATAATTTTTGACAAAATTCAAAATAACACTAAAATGCCAAATTTAACGGACTGCTAAAATTATCCTTTTTTAAAAAGTATATTCTTCTCTTTTACCCGCTGCTTTTTTTAAGATCCTTAAAATACGAAAAAAGCAAGTGTCATACCAGCTTTAGCATAGGAGAAAATAATAGAAAATTTTTCGTTTTTCTACGAAACGAAATTTGATTTGATAAATTTTTAACGTTATTTAAAAAACGAAATAATTTTGATAATTTATTTCTCTGCCTCAACGAAAAAAAATTTTGTTAATTTCATTGTGCATGTCTGATCGAAATATAAAAGCATTTTTTTTATCACGGAAAATTTGTCTGTTCCGTATTTTCTCAAGAAATTTTACACATAACTTCAAAAATCAACGAACGTTCGTTTCAACCGTTCATTAAAAATTAAGGTTTAAATAGAATGTCCGTTCAGAAAAAAATTACTAGCAGCGTCAGTGATTTTTTTTTTTGTTGTGCGTGCGTCATCGGTTCGGTTTGCGTTGTTGCTGTTCTTCATGTTTTCGTTTTTGCGTTATCGTGGAGAAATGAAAACAATAAGAAATAAGAAAGAAAAGTAAGGAAATCAATCTGCAAGAAACATTCAGATAATTAAGTGCCGGTCGTGAACAAAGTTGTTGAATTTTTAATTCAAACGCTCATTTTGAATAAGTGATTAAAAACGAACGTTCGCTGTTTTTTTTTTATTGTGTGAAAAAACCGAAATAATCCAATTGGATTTTTATTGCCTTTAATTGTTTTACACAACATTTTTGGATTTGAGTGTTCACTTAAATATTTCTTTTAAGCATATTTCTAAACCTTTCGGTGTTCAAAAGTAAAGAAATTAAATAATTATTTTTTAGATTTAGTAAGAAAAAAATTATAGAAATGTTAGTCTGTCAACTTATGTGAAAACGAGAAATTATGAAATTGTTAAATATTATTATTTTCGTTTTGAATTATCATATTCATTGCACCAAAAAAAAATATGGCAAATTTTTTCCAAAAATTTATCACATGCTCTTAGTAGGTTCCTTTTCTACTTATAAGAATATCAGTTATTTGTTTTTTTATCGCCATAATTTTGTAAAATATTGTGGAGATACCAATTTTTTTATAAAAGCAACAATCTTAAAAATTAAGTCATTTCTAATAAATCATATCTCCATCTTATGTTACCTTATTTTTGTAAATGGTAACATTCCTATCATTAGAAAACTATAGAAAAGCGATTTCAAAAAATTAAATATTTTTGGAAATTTTATGTTAGAGTTGCCAACTTTCTGAAAAACTTTAATTTGGTTTTATCTCAAAAAGTGAATTTTAGTTTTTTTTTGTTATTTTAAACTGTTTGCCGTTTTAGAGGATTATATATAGTAATGTTTGCTTTTTTATATATATTAATGACCTCACACGTGACTTTGGAACATAAAAATGGAAGAAAACTAGAATAAATGAAAAAAATTAAATTTTTCCGTTTAAGATACTCGAAAGAGATAATATCTCTTTTTTTACAGATTTAAGAAACAATTTTTTAAAGCGAGCGACCCAACTAATTTGTATCTTCAACGTACCTATTTATGTGGCCAGCTTAGGTACTTGCTAAGCGATTGCTACGACCTAGTTAGTTTATTGTTCATTTAAAGTAGTAAAACTCAAGGATTTATGGTTTAATTTTTTTTTGAGTAATATATATTTAAATTTAATTTTAATATTTTGATTGGATATTTTTTTTTGTTTAAGTAGTTCTTTTAATATTTTTAGTTTTGAATTTTTTTTGGCCCTAAGCCAAGTTTTATGAGAAAAAGAGGTGTGTACATTCGGTGCGTGCAAAAATTTTGTGCCTTATTTAGAGTTTTTGTGTAAATAATATTTTTGATGTTTAGCGAAACCTAAGAGAGCTCCTTTAGGTAGGAAAAATGTCTTAGTAAAATTTCGTTTTTGCAGATTTAGTTCGAAAGGCCCATTTTTTTTCATTCATTGAATTTTAGTTTTCTTTTATTTGATAAATTTAATAGATGAAATACTTAAAATAGTTATATAAATATTTTAATTATTATTTAATTTTCCATTTTTTTTAATATATATATTTTTTTTGTTAAGATATAAAATTATATTTTAATCGCATTGTTTTTATATAATTAAATTTGCTATAGTTTTGCTGCAATGTATAAATAATCTTGGATTACCCCATAACTGAAAAGAATGATGTTAGTTTTTAAATTAGTTATATTAAAATGAATTTTAAAATGAAGATAAATATGGTCTTGTGATTTAAAGAATGTGGGGGCTGAAGTACAGGGGCGTTCGGGAAAATCGCACAGGGCGATATGGACGTTGTTGTTGAAATTTAAATGGTTTGGTTTTGTTTGAGTTGGGGTCATCGACATAAGAATAGAATGATGACCATGGTCGGGTGGGTATAGAGAAAAGGGAGAAGGTCCCCCAAACTTCAATGGCTGGTTTGTATTTGTTTCGTTCGTGATGTTAGTATTGTAAATTTTTGGTGTTCGGTTTTTTTTTGATCTTTCATTGAGGAGACATTAAATTCGTTATTTTTGCTTTCAGTTAATATTTGTTGCGTTTATTTCAGCTCAAGATTTTTTTTTATTATTATTTGAATTTCAACATTAAAACTTGTTGGTTAGAACATTAATTATTTCAGTTTTTTCAAATTATTTTTTATTTAATATTATTTTTCGTTTTCTTGTGTTTTTCGGATATTTTGATTTTTTTTATTTATTTCCCTTCCGGTGTGAGCCGGAAGTTATTGTTGCTCCCTCGACCTGTCCTGAAGGGTTGAGAACAACGCCCGGAAACCGTGAGCTAGTCGGTGCGCGATCAGGCCAGGTACGATCGCTAGGGACCTGAAACAATACGGCGCCCAATCAGAAAATAAACCATGCTCGGCTATTAATCGTGCTTTCTCAGGGTGTTCTGAAGTACAGTCGGCTTGGCGAGAGGAGTCTCACTCTACCCCAATTGCGCCTTACTATGAATACCATGAGAGACCATTGATTGATAGTGCGAGATTTATAATAGAGCAAATTAAAAATCAAGCATTCACGTACAATATGATGCCCAAACATTAAAATATAAAGGACCGTTTGGTTCTAAGTCAAATAGCGCCATAAAAATATGGCGCCAAAAACAGAAAAATAAATTGAGTAAAATTTAAAGATCAAGTGGGCGCGGAAGCAAGATAGCACACAATTTTTAAAACGGAAGGGCTACCTTCGGTGGTGCTCGCTTGGGTAATTTCAGTAGGTGGCTTAGTGAGAGGTAACCTGCCTCAAAAACAATTAATTGCACTTACTTGAAAATACAGCAGGAGATCATCCACTGAAAGTTTGTCCTTATAAATAGTTTCGTTTTCGTTTTTTTTTTGTCTCAATAATGTTTAACAAGGTTCAACCAAAACAATTGTTTTAGAACCGTGATTTTTCATGGTATTTTTAATTCCGGTGGCTTAGTCAAAACAGTATAGATTTGACTAATTGCACTCGTTCAAGAATGCCATGAGGGACCACAAGTTGTGAGGTCGTTGACATAGCAGTGAAAGTAAACATAAAATTATGAAGTTTGTTTTTATAATCGCTAAGTGCATTCGAAGCACAGATTTATGTGACCTAGCTGTTGGCATAAGTCAACGCTAGCATCGAAGTCGTAGCGATATTACGTGCTGTGAGAAAAAGATCAACAATTGAAAAAAATAATGAAGTAAGAGTTTTAGTCAGAGCAAAACACTTAAACTATGTATGTGTTATAAAAACATGAATTTAAGTTTGTTTGCTTGATGCAGTAAATGTCCGAACCGCGAAGCAAACTAAAGCCAAAGAAGTTTAAAAAAAAAAAAAAAAAAAAAAAAAAACAAACCGTTAATTGTAAAGAAACAAAAGTCCATTGAATTGTTTACAATAGTCCTTTTGCACCGAACAGAACCCTGTACAAAAGGCCCCACATATCAATTCAGTTAATATAAAATTTTAGTTTATTACATACAAATAGTATACTTGGGTAGGATAAGTCAAGTTTACTGCTGTTGGATAGCAAATTATAACTTATGAAGTCTGATCAGAAAATTCTAAAAAAGGTTGCATCGAAAAGACGACACATTACGTTCGACTTAAATCGTTCTTCGCCACAAAGAAAATTTTTAAAGCAAAACACGCCTAAAACAAAAAAAATCAGTATGGAAACTGAATCTGAACTTGCTAGGGCAGAGTGTCAGAATAACATACCGGTTTTTCATGATTTATCGAATACGATAACCGAAAAGAGAAATGATAAAGGAGCGGTACCAAAAGGTTGTGGAAGGAAGGAATTCCCTCCAAATTTATCCGAACCTCCACCAATAAGTAGGGGTCCAGTTGGGTTAGATAGGCAAACTTTTGCAGAAGAAAACACCGCTGATATAACAGACCTAATAGCTAGAGAGTGTCAAGAAGTTAGAGCTTCCTTAGACAAATCTATTAGAAACCAAATTCAGGAAGGAATAAAAGCGGGATTAGAAGAAATAATGGGGGAACTTAAAACCTTGATTAAACCAGTCAATAATTGTAGCATACCTGTTAGTGTAGATCCGAAGGCGACCAGTAGAAATTTTGGGCGGGAGCCGGGTCAAAACATTCCATTCCGGGCGCGAGCTGAGATAAATAATATTGAAACGCGTAATACATATCAAAGTAATCAAACTCACCAGCATCCAACGGAAGGATTTAGAGGATTCGATGATCGTTCTCGTGCAGCTCGTCCTCGGTATTACGATGATGAAGAACAACCGAACGAAATCAAACAGCCAACAAATCATTTTGACCAAGCCTTCCAAAATAGAGGAGTCACATCCAGCCAGTATGGCTGGGGCCAAAACAACAGAGCGCGCTCGTCGGCTGCAATTAAAATCGACAAGTGGGGTCTGATGTTCGATGGACGCGCAAGCAGCATCTCAGTGGAAGATTTCGTATTCCGACTAGAACACCTCCAAGCTCAATACGACTGCTCATGGTCAGAAATCATGCGGGACTTCCATCTTCTTTTAACTGGTGAGGCGAAGGAGTGGTACTGGCTCTTCCTCAAAACAAGCGTAGTGAGCGAGTGGCCAACCTTGTGCCACGCAATGATGCGTCAGTACCAAACTACTCGTTCAAACTTCGAGGTCATGAGAGACCTGGTTGAAAGAAAGCAGCAGCCAGGCGAATCTGTGGATGCATTCTTTCAAGCAATCTGGAAATTAAGATCGAAATTAGTGCAACCATTACCAGAATACGAAATCATCAAAATTATTAAAAGAAACCTCAGAGAAAACCTAGGTCGCATTGTTTACCCTATGTCGGTGCATTCTGTAGAACATCTCCGAGATGAATGCAATGAAGTGGAGCGCACATTCCCTCGACGAGATATACGGAACGTACAACAACAAAGTTCCAGATTTCAGCGGCAAGTGAGTGAGGGCCAATTAGAGTATACTCATGATGAAGACGATGAAGAAGTGATGGTAGAAGAGATAGCAGCACGACCTCTGGGGACAAGCTTGCAGCAGCAGCCAACGGTAAAATGGAGGCTAGTGTGCTGGAACTGTCGTCAGCAAGGCCATGCATTCATGGATTGCATGTCGCTGGAGCAGAACATATTTTGCTACAAGTGTGGATTGGCCAATGTAATAACTCCAAAATGTCCGAATTGTGGTCTGGGAAATGGAAGGAGGAACGCGGCAGCAACGGGAGTGCCACGCTCCAGTCAAGATCCCGTAGAGCAGAAGAAAGTCTAAGCACTATCGGAACCGACATCGACGAAAACAGCTTAGAAGGTGATGCAGAAAAGCAAGAGCCTGAAAAGAATGGAAAAATTAGTATAATGAAACACGTAAAAGATTGTAACAGAAATATAAAATGCAAAACAATCAAACCAATTGAAGAACGAATTCACGATTATTATGAGGCAAGACAACGCATTTTCAATAACGGCAGTCTCGGTGGAAAGCGGGAAGTATCTAGAAAAATTCAAAAAGCTCGAGCAAATTTTGCCAAACGCAAACAAATTCGAAAAATAGTGTTGGAAGCAGTCTACAAGGCTGATACAGAGGACCCAAGAGCCTATGCCGAAATTGAAATTTGTGGTAGAAAGTTGCGAGGCCTATTAGACACTGGTGCTTCAGTGAGTATATTGGGTCACGATAGCAGAGAGTTGGTTGAAAGCTTAGGCGTCAACATAGAAAAATACTTTTCTATTGTTAAAACCGCCGGAGGCCGCCAGCACAACGTCTTGGGTAGAGTAAAGCTGCCTGTAAAATTTAAAGATAAAGAACGAGAGATTTTCTTTTATTTATGTCCGTGTCTAAAACAAAAGATATACCTTGGTATCGACTTCTGGAGACCATTCGAACTAGCAGCTGATGTTCTAGGAGTAGAAGAGCTGAACAAAGAGAATATGGCAAAACATCTGGAGCCAGCTCGAGCAGACTCAGCACACGATCTGACAGATGACGAGCGAAGTCGTTTGCAGGACGTCATTAAGAAGTTCCGAACCTACGAAGAGCACGGCCTGGGGCGCACTAATCTAGAGCAGCATACCATTGAACTGATCGAAGGCACAGTCCCGGTGAAAGATCGTCACTACCCCATATCTCCAGCGGTGCAATCGATCGTGTATGAAGAAGTAGATAAGATGCTGGAATTAGGAGTAATTGAAGAGAGCCAGAGTCCTTGGAGTAGTCGCACTACAATCGTGCGCAAACCGAATAAAAACCGGTTTTGTTTGGATGCTAGAAAGCTAAATGAAAGGACAGTGAAAGACGCTTACCCTTTACAAAATATAGGTGGAATACTGAGCAGGATTGATGAGACGTACTTCATAAGCAGCGTAGATTTAAAGTTTGCTTTTTGGCAGATAGAACTGGAGCAAAAGAGCAAGGCGTACACAGCATTTACAGTGCCAGGTCGGCCGCTCTACCAATTCAACGTAATGCCGTTCGGCTTATGCAATGCAGCGCAACGCCTGTGTCGATTGATGGATAAAGTTATCCCACAGCGATTGAAATCAAATGTGTTCACATATCTAGATGATCTGCTGATCATAGCTGCTGATTTCGACACCCATCTCCAAGTGTTGAGCGAAGTTGCCGATTGCCTTAAAGAAGCAAATTTAACAATTGGGTTAAAAAAATCAATGTTTTGTTTTAAGGAACTTAGATACTTAGGTTTTATCGTAGGCGGAGGAGCACTTCGAACAGATCCGGAAAAAGTGTCAGCCATAAAACGAATTCCAGTTCCACGAACAACAAGAGAAGTACGCAGCTTTCTTGGAACAGCTGGTTGGTACAGGCGGCTCATACAAAACTTTGCCGTAATATCGGCACCACTCAGCGATACTCTAAAAAAATGCACCAAATTCTGTATGACCCCTGCAGCCATTGTAGCGTTCAATCAGCTAAAACAAGCTTTAACTTCAGCACCCGTTTTAAAGCATGCAGATTTTACTAAACGATTTTATGTGCAATGTGATGCTTCCGACATAGGAATAGGTGCTGTGCTGTACCAGATTGACGAAAATAGCCATGAGAATCCGGTGGCATTTTTCTCGCAGAAGTTGAATAATCACCAACGCAATTATAGTGTGACTGAGAAAGAGTGTTTGGCGGCGGTGCTTGCTGTTAAAAGATTTCGCCCATACGTTGAAATGATGCCTTTTACCGTTGTCACAGACCACGCCAGTCTGAAGTGGCTCATGTCACTAAAAGACGTGAGCGGCCGTCTTGCTCGATGGTCTCTTCAACTACAAGCGTTTGATTTTCAAATTGAACACAGGAAAGGCGCTGACAATGTGGTCGCTGACACACTCTCTCGTGCGATTGAAGAAGCAGAGCTGAGTGGTGGAGAGTTGCTAGATCTAGAGACTACAGAATTTTCCTCACCGGAGTACCTGGAGTTAATTGAAAATATTAATAAAAATAAAGAAAAGTTGCCAGATTTAAAGATTGACAATGGAATGGTTTTCAAGCGAACATCATTTGAACGAGAGGATGGCGAAGTAGAAGAGCTGGTGTGGAAGTTGTGGGTCCCAGAAGGGTTAACGTCAACGCTTATATCTAAAGCGCATGAGCCCCAAGTGGCAGCGCATGGCGGTATCGCTAAAACACTGCACCGGTTGCGAGAATTTTATTTTTGGCCCGGTATGACAAAACAGGTTCGCGCGTATATCAACAATTGCCTTATATGCAAAGAAAATAAGTCGACAAATATCGAATTGCGACCTAGCATGGGACAAGAAGTTGTCACGGAACGCCCTTTTCAAAAAATTTACATTGATTTTTTGGGCAAATACCCACGTTCTAAGAAGGGTAACACATATATATTCATAGTCGTAGACCATTTTTCGAAATTCACCTTATTGAAGGCCATGCGAGGAGCGACTGCGGTAAACGTGATTGAATTCCTTACTCACGAAGTGTTCTACAAATTTGGTGTTCCAGAAATAATTCACAGTGATAATGGAAATTAATTCACGTCAAAAGAGTTCGAGAAAATGATAAATAACTTCGGTATAAAACATTTAAAAACGGCTGTCTACTCACCACAAGCCAACGCAGCGGAAAGAGTTAATCAATCTGTACTAGCAGCTATAAGATCATATTTGGATAATGACCATCGTGACTGGGATCTATATTTACCTGAAATCGAATGTGCGTTAAGAAGTTCAGTACATGCGGCGACGGGGATTACACCATTTTGCGCTCTTTTCGGGCATAACATGTATTTGCACGGGGCGGACTATAAATTAGCTCGAAAACTAAAATCTTTAAGCGATCCCGAGGTCGTACTTCTTAATAAAAATGAAAAGTTAACAATTATGCGCGAAAAACTTAAAGGAAACCTTCACGCGGCATACGAAAAAAGTGCGCGTCGCTACAATCAACGAAAACGCGAAATACACTTCACGCCCGGCCAGGAAGTGTATAAAAGAAACTTCGTGCAAAGCGACTTTAAAAGAAACATTAATGCAAAATTCTGCAAAAAGTTCGTGAAATGTCGAATAAGGTATGCGGTAGGGAACAACATGTACCAACTCGAAACTCTCACTGGAAAACCAATTGGCGTTTTCCATACAAAAGACATTAAGCAATAAAAAAAAAAAATTTTTTTTGTAGTTTTTGCCCGGCTAACTTAGATTGTAAAGCATGAGACTGATTATCTCAGGTGTGGGCGGAAGTCTACGTTGGGCGCAGAAAATAATCAAAAAAAAAATATCAACACAAACAATATCACAATATAAATATCTTTATTTAAACACAAAATATCAATAAAAAAAAATTAATTTAAATATATTTATATAAAGATAAATAGGAGTACAAATAAAAATATCAATGCATATGAATAAATACAACTATAAACATAAAATGTAAGAATAAACCTAAATACGAATAACATAAAAAAATATAGACATATATACAAAATCCTAATGAAATCCACCCGCACACTGTCTTTTCCTGAAAACCGTAGTTCTGCCAAAGCCAGAGTTTTGTTGCGTGTGTTAATTTTGTAGCAGCAACTGAAAAAGAAAAATAATTAATTACAAAATAGCTTATAGTACTTTTGCTTACCTTTGATTTTCCAAGCATTTTTTGTGCCTTCTGGTCACCTTAGGTAGCACTCAACCTGCAACAAAGGAAAAGTAAAAAAATAAACAAAGCACTTTTCCATTAAATTTTATTAACACTAACCTGTGCGTCCACGAATGGTGATCTTCCCATCAGGCCATTTATGTTAAATTTTCCTTGAAAAACCTAAAACAAATGATTAAAACAAAATTAACTAAATACACTTACCTCTGCTTAGTTGTTATTTTCCTCTCTTTTGTGACAGCCATGGGGGCGGCCATCATGGAAAATAACAGGGAATGTAGTGAGACATGGAACATCAGTTTAGTAAAAAAAAGGTGTTGCCAGATGGCAAAGTTCATTGAGATACACAGAAAAACATAGAGGCTACACTTTAAGAGCACTCATTCATAAATGATGTGCAAAAAGACGTGCTGCTGTATCATGAGCGCCTGGTAGGGCGATTTCTGTTTCTCTTTAAGAAAACCGGAAAAAGACAAGGAAAGGAAGGAAAATAATATAAATAGAAATATATGAATTTTGAAAATAGGTACAATCAATCGGGCATATATTGCGATGATATATGTTTCCAGGTTCGAATATGGAAAAGTTATGTTAGTGGACAGACAGAGGAGGGCTCGTTCGAACACGAAAAATCCCGTTACTTTAGTTTTTAAGGAGGTGCAATCGACAAAATAAGTTAATCACTTCTAATAGCTTTCATCAGCTGTTTCGATTCTGCCTTCGAGCATTCAACTGCTCAGACTGAAAAGAAACCAGGTAGAGCCAGTGGCGTTTTTAAGCGCCGGCAACTTATTAGGTAGGATTTTTTTTTAAATTTTATAATCGCGTTTTAACCTCGCATTTATTTCACGTAGTTTGAACGTCCAACTTTTTCCTGCAAAAAAAAAAAAAAAAAAAAAAAATAATAATAAAAGCTAAGTTTTTCTAAAGCTTAAAAACTGAGGGAGAGAAAAACCTGAGTATAGATTAGGAGGCTCAGATTCTATACTCTGTATATTCCTACAGAATAGGAGGCTTCAGGGTTCGTCAAAAAGAAAATGTAGGTAGAATCTCTACAATAAAACAAATAAACCAAATTAATATGAGGCTTTCACAGTGTGGCCGACACGGACGGCGAAGTAAAGGAAGAAAAATAAGACATTCGGAACGCATCCAACAGAGAAGTCGGTCACAATTTTCTTATTTTATCTATATACATAGCTATATATGTATATCATCAATTATATATTTTGAAACGCCTGAATACGTATCTGAATACCTATTTACGAGAGGGACACAACGTTGTTCGGAAAGAAAAAGGCAGAGATTCCAACCCATAAGATCTGGTGCCGGCGAAATACCACTTTGGAAATAGCAGAAAACTTAATTTTATCGGGCTTGAAAAAATGGAAGAGGATTTCGGTGGAATGTTAATTAGTTTATTGTTCATTTAAAGTAGTAAAACTCAAGGATTTATGGTTTAATTTTTTTTTGAGTAATATATATTTAAATTTAATTTTAATATTTTGATTGGATATTTTTTTTGTTTAAGTAGTTCTTTTAATATTTTTAGTTTTGAATTTTTTTTGGCCCTAAGTCAAGTTTTATGAGAATAAGAGGTGTGTACATTCGGTGCGTGCAAAAATTTTGTGCCTTATTTAGAGTTTTTGTGTTAATAATATTTTTGATGTTTAGCGAAACCTAAGAGAGCTCCTTTAGGTAGGAAAAATGTCTTAGTAAAATTTCGTTTTTGCAGATTTAGTTCGCAAGGCCCATTTTTTTTCATTCATTGAATTTTAGTTTTCTTTTATTTGATAAATTTAATAGATGAAATACTTAAAATAGTTATATAAATATTTTAATTATTATTTAATTTTCCATTTTTTTTAATATATATATTTTTTTTGTTAAGATATAAAATTATATTTTAATCGCATTGTTTTTATATAATTAAATTTGCTATAGTTTTGCTGCAATGTATAAATAATCTTGGATTACCCTATAACTGAAAAGAATGATGTTAGTTTTTAAATTAGTTATATTAAAATGAATTTTAAAATGAAGATAAATATGGTCTTGTAATTTAAAGAATGTGGGGGCTGAAGTACAGGGGCGTTCGGGAAAATCGCACAGGGCGATATGGACGTTGTTGTTGAAATTTAAATGGTTTGGTTTTGTTTGAGTTGGGGTCATCGACATAAGAATAGAATGATGACCATGGTCGGGTGGGTATAGAGAAAAGGGAGAAGGTCCCCCAAACTTCAATGGCTGGGTTGTATTTGTTTCGTTCGTGATGTTAGTATTGTAAATTTTTGTGTTCGGTTTTTTTTTGATCTTTCATTGAGGAGACATTAAATTCGTTATTTTTGCTTTCAGTTAATATTTGTTGCGTTTATTTCAGCTCAAGATTTTTTTTTATTATTATTTGAATTTCAACATTAAAACTTGTTGGTTAGAACATTAATTATTTCAGTTTTTTCAAATTATTTTTTATTTAATATTATTTTTCGTTAAAAACACAAGTGTTTTTCGGTTATTTTGATTTTTTTTATTTATTTCACTTCCGGTGTGAGCCGGAAGTTATTGTTGCTTCCTCGACCTGTCCTGAAGGGTTGAGAACAACGCCCGGAAACCGTGAGCTAGTCGGTGCGCGATCAGGCCAGGTACGATCGCTAGGGACCTGTAACAAACTTAATTGTTGGTTTTATTTGCGCAAATAATAATTGCTTAAAAGTAGATTGCTTCAAATATTTAGTTAATTTCTTCTTATTGCTTTGTTTCGGCATGATGAATAATGAAGTTATATTATTTTTCATTTTTTTTATTGATCAGCTCTTTTTGATATATGCATGACAAATTTATTAGATGCCTAAAGGTGCGTTCCTTAAACAGAGGCTCGGAATTTTAAGAGTTTACGAAATGGGAAATTTTGATCGGTAAGGGAATACCATTAATGTCTTTTATATTCACCACAACCGATTTGTACAAGTCCTGTTATATTTCATGACATCAGAGTTGTCAACTACTCATGTTTTCCTTAAAAATTTGCTTGGGTGGAATATATACATTTTTGGTGTTTTGTTGGTTTCATTGGCATTTGTTTTGTCTGTACTTTTTAAAAAACTACATTAACCATGTATTTGCATAAAATTTTAAGAATTCAGTCATTGAAGTTCAAATTAATAATTCATCACTTTACATAGAAATGAAGAAGAAATAGTAGATAGAACATTTGGCATATCTAACCACAAAAACTATGCAAAGTAATAAGGCTGAGAACTCTAAATAGTTTGATTAATTAAATTAAAACTTTGTCTTTAAACATGCTTCGATTCAATATTGTCCATATGTGGCCTCTGTTCGAACTAAATCTTCTAAAATAAATTTAATAAGACTGATATTGTTAATAACATAATAAGATATTTTGGCTGTTCACTTCAACGTGTTATTTTTTTCAATTTCAATTTCAATTTCAATTTCAATTTTATTTAAAAAATAATGTTTACAAATAAGACAGAGTCTTTTACATGTAATAAGAATTACAGAAATAACAACAAGTAATAAGCAACAAATGAATAAAAATAACAAAATAACTAATATAACTTAAAACAAACATTGAAGCAGAGAATTTAAGTAATAAATTAAGAGAACAAAGAAAAAAAATAAATAAAAATTGTAAATATTAATGATCTGAATAAATATTAATATCAGCAACAGCTAGTATATATACATAATAAACAAATAACTCGAATTTATTAAATTCATATTTAAATTTATAATTATTATTTAAAAGAAACATTATTTTTTATTTCATTAATCTTATATTATGGGATAAAAGTATAGAAAAAAGAAAGAAAGAAAGAAAAAGATAGTATTAAGAAAAGTGTTTGAAAATTTCATACTTAAAGTTGCTTTTATTCTGAATACTTTTAATCCTTACAGGTAATGAATTCCAAATTCTGATGGCGTTTACAAAGAAAAGTCTGCTAGAGTTCAACAAATTATGTACAGGGATTATAAGGTTAAAATTCCTGTTCGATCTACAAAATTGTAGCTTTTCAAACAAGTATTTCGGAGTTTTTGTACAAATCAAATTATGTAAAAAAATGCAGTTCCTGGCATCCAAATAGTTAAAAATATTGCAACCAAGAATCTGATTGCTCACGTGGCTGATACGGTCGAATTTTCTAAGGCCATAAACATATCTGACAGCGTTATTAAAGGCATGTTGCAACTTAAGTTTGGACCTGGAATCTAGTTTACTATACACAACTTCTGAGTACGTGATGATGGGCATTATAAGCTGTAGTATTAACTTTTTTCTTGTCTCGAAAGGTACAAATGACGCAGTCCACTTCAGGTTCCGCAGGACATAGTAAACTTTACACACAACAGAATTAACATGATCTTCACAAGAAAGTGAAGAGTTGATGTGGTAAGCAAGATTTTTAACTTTGTGAACAAAGTTTAGCTCTACTCCATTTAGATAAATCGTTGGTATATAAGACATAGAACGACTGGTTTTGACAATCGGCAAAACATATGACTTAATTGGATTAAGTTTAAGCTTGTTAGCTATAGCCCATCTAGAAATTTCACTCAAATCCTCATTCAATCTAAAAAATAAATTATCAACAAAACCAAGAGGACTGGACAAATACAATTGAAGATCGTCAGCATATGCATGCATAGTGTCGTAACGGCATTTGCTAAAAATATCATTTATGAACATTGAAAATAAAAGCGGACCAAGTACTGAGCCTTGAGGCACCCCACAGGATAAGCAACGGAAAGCGGAAAGACTATTTCCCACCCTAACTCTCTGAGACCTA
Organism: Tetanocera ferruginea; assembly: GCA_958299015.1. Classification (NCBI taxonomy): domain Eukaryota; kingdom Metazoa; phylum Arthropoda; class Insecta; order Diptera; family Sciomyzidae; genus Tetanocera; species Tetanocera ferruginea. The sequence continues at coordinate 99,579,129 of OY282640.1, read as the reverse complement.
CCAACTAGGTAACTATTTAACAGACGGACCGATGTGCTAGAAAAACCAAAGTTAACATTTAATTTACGACATAGTATTGAATGATCAACGGAATCGAATGCCTTCGAGAAGTCTAAGAGACAAAGAAGGCTTATGCGTCCCACATCAAATGACACTCTGATGTCATCTAAAATCTTAATAATAGGCGTAGAGCAGCTGTGACCTGACCGAAAGCCTGATTGAAAGGGAGACAAAAGATCAAATCTTTTAAGGTATTCTGAGCCTGATTGAAAGGGAGACAAAAGATCAAATCTTTTAAGGTATTCTGAGATTTGCGCGGCCATTAGGGATTCAAAAACTTTTGACAAAGATAATAACAAACTAACAGGACGATAATCGGACGGATCAAGAGGATTTGATTTCTTCGCAATGGGAATGACTGTCGCTGCCTTCCAAGCATCAGGGAAACACGAGCTTGTGAAGCAATGATTAAATATGTGTGTGAGCGGGCTGAGGATGTGCGGTAAAATGAGCTTGATGAATTTAATGGGTATTCCATCTTCACCCACTGCGTTAGATTTGAACTTATTAACACATCGGGCAACCTCACACTCGTCGACAGCAACAAACTCAAAAATAAAATTTAAAGGAGATTCAGAAAAAGCAGGACTCGTGTCACAAACAAACACATCACCAGAAAAAGTAGAGTTTGAGATAAAGTGATCGTTTAAAATATTAGGTTCAACCTGGCATTCGTCGGATTTCAAATTGCATACGCCTGCTTGTTTCAAATTGTTCCATAGCTTTTTGGATGATTGTGCTGAACTTAACCTGGTCATAAAATAAGTGCGTTTTGCTGATTTGACTATGGAATTAGCTAGGTTTCTTGATGTTTTGTGCTGCTCCCAGTTTGATGTTGTTGGGTATCTTTTCCACAGATTATAATCCTTATTACGTTTTTTAAGGGCTAATTTAACATTATTTGTAAACCAGGGGCAAGTATTATTTGTTACTCTACGAGTGATAAGGGGAAAATGTAATTCAAAAAGCGCACATACTTTATCCATAAAGAACCTAAGTTTTTCATTAACAGAGCTAAACAACCAGCATTCCGACCAATTTATTGTAGACAAGTCACTAAACAAAGAGTTATAATCAACAGACTTATAATCTCTATAAGTAATTGTTTTTTCAACGACAACTGGAGACATATTTACATTTAAAGTACAATAAATAAGATCATGGTCAGAAATAAACGACAATTGATCAAAAAACAAAGCAGAAGAAATATCGGAGACAACAAATATGTCTTACAAGCTAGGAGAAACGTTATTTGCATAGCGCGTAGGAAAAGTGGTGTTGACTGTACGAAGTCCAACTTCAGTGAGTCTATCAATGAAGTGTCCAAGCAGATTATCTTAACATAAAATATTAATATTGAAATCACCACACACTACATAATGATCATACCCTATTGAATAATTTAACAAAGTGGAAAACAACTGATCCAAACAACAGGTACGATAGGGATTATAGACACACGACACAAAAACCTTAGCACAATTAACACGTACTTCAACATTAAGATATTCTACCTCAGAACCACTGGACATTCCCAACAGACAAGCATTTAAATTATTTTTATAGTAAATTGCAACACCCCCGCCTTTTTATCAATTCTATCATTGCGATAAAGCTTATAGTTTTTAATATTTAAGCGAGAATCACTCACATCTTTGTGAAACCAAGTTTCACATTTTTATCAATGTCGAACAATATCAAGCATTACATCATTTAAGCTACGCGCATTGAAGTGAACAATGTTCAAGCCGGAGTGTTGCTTACATAAAACGCCGATCAGAATTTTCGAAATGTCACTATTTGCAGTATAAGCCATAAAAAATTATATTAAAAAACAACCATAAGTATAAAAATAAGTGTAAAAATATATAGGAAAAAAGAGGAAGAAAAATGAGAAAATTATAGATAATAAAGGAATAGATAGCTGATTAAAATAGGAAATAAAAGATAAAATATTAAAGATAAAATAAAATAATGTAATAGCATCTGCAGCCCTAAGTTTCATCGTCATGTACAGCATTGTCAGCGCGGATAGCATTCTGCAACTCTTCGATGCTGTCAACACGTATTCCCTCTCCGCTTTTTTGCAAACTGATATGTACAGAGCCTCACAGAGTAAATACATTACATATGCTTTTTTTCCGTTTGCATATGATCGCCGCCTGAAGAACCTTACGCGTATCAGCTGATTTGCTCTCATGCAAATAAACATTGCAATCAGAGTCAATGCCAGTGCCTCTTAAGTTGACTGCTTTTTTCGTTAGCCGACGGTAATCTTCAAATGCTTTCAACACCCGATTTCGATCAAATGGAGTATAAAATTTAACAATAACAACACCGCTTGTGTTGGTATATTTCGATTTGAGACGAAATTTATTTCTTACAGCCGGTGAGAGGAAATCGATGGAGCGGCAGATTAAATTGAATGTGCTCTTCAAATTTTCTACTTCCAGTAGAGTCAGTCCGAAGAGAACAGCATCACAGGAGTGGTCAACTTTGTTGTTATTATTGTTGTTGTTGTTAGCGCTGCTGCTTTCAGCAAGTTGTTGCGTGAGCTGATCGCAGCGAACGGTTAGAGCACTTACTTGCTGGTCCAGTGAGTGTATTTTTAAGTTGCCTATTGAACAAACTATCAGTGTGTATCCGAAGACGCTCTTCTGATTCCTGTATTTGTTGCTTTGCATGCGCTTTCAATCGTTCTTCCACTGCGAGTAGTTGAGCGCCAAAATTGTTATTATTAGCTCCACTGTTTATTAATTTTGGCGTACCGTCGCTTTTGTTGTTGCTGCGCTGCTCACGCTGGCGAGTTTGCATAGGAGTCGGAGTCATAAGTTTAGTTGACTATAAACGGCAATACGAAGAGAGCCCGGAATGTAGAAGATGACGATTCCAATGACAGCCAGATAGAGGAAAACCCGATGCAGCGGCAGTAATCAAAAGGCAATGAAGAAACACGGACGACAATGCGACAAATTTATGGCGAAAAGTAGTTTACAGCACAACTTGACCGAGTTCTATATATCAATTTCGATCTTAATAGCGCAAATATTCGGCGGTTTAGATAATCATTTAATAAATTATAGTGCACAACCGGTGGCAATAGATATGTTAACGTGCCAGTTAGTTATTGCAGCTAATTAAAGCTCGTTCTATGCATTTATTTAAAATTTATTAAGATCTTGCCGAAAACACGTCCGATCGTTGTAAGCAAAACTGTTATAATTTACCACGAAATTTTTATTACATTTATAATTAAAAAACATATATGCTGAATGGGTTTTTCGTGAGATTTTGTGTTAATTTTTAATTGCCTTGGTATTTATTATGGTATGGTAATTTTACTTTGGTATTGTTTAATTAAAAATTACCATGGTAATTTTAAAAGTATTTTTAAAAATCAAGTATGGGGTAAAGGTATTTTTTGTGGTTATTTTGGTTGGCAACTGTAAGTACAGTAAAGGACTTGAGTACTCGTGTAGTTATAGTTGCCAATTTAAATTACGACAAAAAGTATATTTTTCCCATATTTGAATTTTAAAAATACAAAAGCACATAGTAATTTTTTGTTGTCATAGTAATGTTGTCTATGGTCTAATAATTTTTTATAATATATGTACATATCCAAAAACAAAAACCATCCCCAAACTTCACTGTCATTTACTATTATTCCTTGCACATGTTGTCGCACTTATATTGTTTTGTCCATACTAAAAGCTAGCCCGAAAAAGATAAATTGGCAACACAACAATTGACAACAGAAGGAAAAAAATGTATTTCATTCATGAATTCACCAGCTGACATTCTTAACCTTTACACTCCATCTAATCATTTTGTTCTTTTCGAAAGAAAAGAATATGTTTTCTTTTGTAAAGAATTTAATTTAACATGAAGTTAAACTACAGCAGTAAATATTTTAACCATATTTGACAATATTAAGTGCACTTTAAAAATTTTTGTTTTCCTTATGAATTCAATCAATATTAAATGTGTTAGCAGGGTTAAGATTAAAATTAGCAACTGGCATATTCACCTCACTTTCGAGGTGAACATATTTTTCTCATATGGGTGTTTACTTGGTAATTTCGGATCCCCACGAAAGTTTGTTATCTTTGGCCTATATTGTTATCTTTGGCCTCAGCTGTTTTATAAGCAAATTGTAACATTTATATTGGGATTGAACTTGTTTGTTCTCCCTTAAATAAAGTAATTATAAGCACAACGTCAAAGACCTCATGATCATTAAATGCAATGAAATTATAAGCTTTCCATAATCAACTATTTTAACTTAGAAGGGGGACAGAAATACATCGGAGGGCAGCTTACACCTTTTAATTTTTATTTATTTAGTTGGGCGGTAAAAGTATTCGTGAAAACACTTTTTTTATGGTGACTGCTACTTGGACCCACCTACTTACCTATCAAAACATGTTCAACTCAAAACTTATAATGATTTATGAAAAGTGGGCGTAAATTTGAGTCGAATGCGACAAAAAACGTCTGAAATATGAAATTTTTATTGATTTGTTGGTGGTATATGGAGGTGTGGCAAAATATTTTCCCGAATTTTCTCGTAGTCAATAACTTAATTAACAAATTTAAAATTAATATAACTACCTGATGTCTGATGTAATTTTTATTTCTTTACGGGCGGTAAAAGTAGGCGTGTCAAAATGTATACACATAGTAAACACCATTTAGACTCCTGGCCCCAATACACCCAGTTTCATTATCAAAACATGTACAACAAACTGGATATATTTTTAATTCAATAAATTAATATTACTTATATCAAACATAATTTCATACTTGAGTTATAAAATTGTGGCATTTTAATTTGTTAATTTTATTTTATAACTCTTAAAGAACATTCTTAATGAAGTATAATGAACTTTGAGAAGCTAATAAGTGCAACTGCCGCAAAACCAAAAAGGAATTACCCAGGCACTTTTCACTTTATTAAAGCAGTGTTTTTCTACTCTTTTGCTAGTCGTAAAATTTCAAAAAGGTGAGTGCATTGCTCCTGCAAAGATTTTGTTGTTGCGCTTTTTGTTTACTTCTGTATCACGTGTCCACCTAAGTTCCATCATTTTGTTGGTATGAAACCATAGAAGGCGTGAAAAAGGTTTTTTTTAAAGCAGATGTTAATTATATGCACAAACATATAATTTTTATCATGTTTTCGTAGGTCGTGCTCGCAACAGTTTACATGAGTCCGACGAAACCATGGTATAGTCTGCTCGGTTCTTTTGCAAAGAATTTTGTTGTTGTAGCAAACCTATTACTTCATGAATTATTTGGCATAGAGCTCGAAATATAATTCTTAAAGAATATGTTTTTTAGGAATTATAAACTAAAAATAATATTTTACTGTTATTAATAATATTGCGGTATAAAATTACATACAAAATGTATGATATATTTAGCTATTGAATGAACTTATTTCAACTTTTCTTGCGAGTATCGTAACAATAATAAAACAGTTAAGTACATTGAAATAAATAAACAAAAATGTTTTGATACGACAAAAAATCTCTGCTTTGCAGCTGCTCCGCCCTTCGTCAGATGACGAACTTGTCCTTTTTCGATCACAAATTCCGTGAACAAACTCTTCCCATTCTTGCACAATCGTGAACTCATATGGAAGCATACACAAAACGTTTGAAAGAAGTAGAACCTGCTTTAAAGCATTAAATTTTGTGAAATTTTTTTTCTTAAATTTATAAAATACTAGCAGCCACAGTCGTCCGAGGCCTCGCCACGGACATTTTCTCTTTATCAATAATACCTTAGTATATTTGAAAAAAACTTCTATATAAATAAAAATCAAATGTCGTTCGTTGGTAATTGCATCAGTTGAGAACGGCTGGACCGATTTGGATAATTTTTTTTTTAATGTTCGTCGTAGTCCAACTTAGGTTTTTGCCTTAGAAAAATTGACCACGCCTACTTTAACGCCCACTTTTTTTGATTTATCTAAAATCGGAAAACGGCTGCACCAATTTGGATAATTATTTATTAAAATGTTCGTAGTAATCAAATTTTAGTTTTTACGGAAAGAAAAATTGACTACGCTCACTTTTACGCCCACATTTTTCGATTTATCTAAAATCGGAAAACGGCTACACCGATTTGGCTAATTATTTTTTTAAATGTTCGTAGTAATCCAATTTAAGTTTTTACTGAAAGAAAAATTGACCACGCCCTTTTTTGCGCCGACTGTTTTGATATGTATATCTAAAATCGCAGAACGCTTTGGCTGGTTTGGCTAATTTTTTTTTAAATGTTTTTAACAGTCTACAAAAGTTTTTTGCATAAAGATTATTTACGTTTGCTGTTAGTCAACGTTCGTGGCCCAACATCATTCCAAGATTTGCGAACTATAAATGGTGAACTGTGTGACACATATAGAGAAGCGTGTCAACGGTTGCGATTGTTAGAAAATGACACTCATTGGATATACACCCTCGGAGATGCTGGGCTGTCGTCAAATACGAACACTGTTTTCGATAATTATCTCGACATTCTTCCCATCCAAACCAACTGATTTGTGGAACAAATACAAAGATGCCATGTGTGATGATATTTTGCATCAGATGCGTATTAGAATATCAAATCCAAATTTGCAACTGAGCGAGGAAATTTACAACAAGGCTTTGATATTAATTGAGGACATGAGCTTGATGATGTCGAACAAGGCATTATGTGACTCAGGCATGACAGCTCCCATGAATGCGAAGCCTTGAGGGAATAAGATCGAACGAGCGTTCAACTGTTGAATCGACAACAAAAATATGCGTATAACACTCTTATGAAAGTTGTGAACGATGGAACTGTAGGGATTGTTTTTTGGACGCTCCCGGTGGAATTTTTTTTGCTCGCGTTGATTTTGGCAACGGTACGCTCGCATAATGATATTGCACTTGCACATGCTTCTTCAGGAATTGCAGCTACGTTGTTAGAAGGCGGTCGAACTGCTCATTCAGCACTCAAGTCGCCATTGAATATGCAAATCAATGAAAATTCAACATGCAACATTTCCAAGAACAGTGCGATGGCCAAAGTTTTGCAACAAAGCAAACTGATCGTTTGCGATGAGTGTACAATGGCGCATAAAAAGTCTTTGGAGGCATTAGACAAAACGATGTAAGATTTAAGAAACACGTTTATTCAAAAGTAACGTCAAGTAACTCAAATTGACTGTGAACATGCGTGTCGAGCTGCAGAACGATCTGGAGAAGTATTTTCAAAACAATTGCTGGACATTGGCAACGACAAAATCCCGGTTGACATTTCAACCGACTGCATTCAATATCCTGCCGCTTTCTGCCAGTCCACCGAATCAAAATCCGAACTCATCCGAAAGGTTTTCCAAACAAGCACAAAATTACAAACATCATGATTGGTTGAGCGAAGGTGCTATATTGGCTGCAAAAAACTTTGATGTCGACGAATTGAATCTTAAGTTCAATCTGAAATAGCTGTCGAATGGATGACATACAAATCGGTGGATTCTGTTATTACCCAAGATGATGGCGTCAACTATCCAACGGAGTTTTTAAACTCGCTGAAATTACCCGGATTACCTCCTCACAATCTCCAACTGAAAGTCGGGTTGGTAATCATAATGATACGAGACATAAACCAACCACGCAGTGGCGTAGCTAGGGTTGGTGGCACCCGGGGCGGAAACTAAATTGTGCACCTCTAAATTGTGCACTACATATTTTCGAATCAACCTCTACAAAAATGACATATTTTAGAACAGATTTAAAAAAAAAGCAAAACTATGCTTTCCATTGATATTTGATAAAAGAAGTAAGAATCTAAAATATTCAGAAACTTTTAGAATTTTCTCTGAATTGTTCCAATATTTTTGTCTACCGTGCCCCGAAATTCTGACTTCAGATTCAGATTCAGCGAACCCAAAACCTTAGAAAACCGTTGTGAAACCTCTTGGGATTTTTAAAAACTTCAGTTTTGTTGAACAGAGTAATTATTAGTAACACAAAACAGAATAATAATTAAAGGAGTCAGAAAACCATCTTAGAGTTCTGAAAAGAGATCTTAAAAATAATATAAAAAATACGTGTGGCACTCGGGGACTGCCGCGGTAAAGCTATTGCATAGCATTTTTATCAGCTTATGCAATTATAATATTTATGCAATATTTTTTTTTTTTTGATATTAATTCAAGTTACACTTTTTTAGCGTGGTGACCAATAAGAAAACAAATTTTTTTTATTGTTTTTTCATTTTTCTTCAAATCTTTCTGACGCTGATAATATGCCCTTTGACGTTTACAATTCCTTTTTCTTTTTAGCTCTTTCAGTTCTTCTTCTCTTTAAAACAAAAATAGCTAGGTATATATAAAAAATATAAATAATTAGGTACAAATGGTGTAATTACACACCAAAACAATTATTCATTCAAAAAATTTGAACAAAAAGAACGATATTAATAGTTTGATCATCGAATTTCGCGCGATGAACATTTACATAGATATAATATCATCTATACTTTCTCTGCGCGGCATTACTGTGTATTACCATGATATAATTACTCCAAGGTAGTATTGACGTTTCTGTTGGAAACGGACGTTTGTCAAAAAATATAACAAGAAAGAGAGCGCTCACAATCCGTCATAGCATACAATTAATTTTCACTGGTCACATTCAGCGTACCAAACAGATTCCAACATCTAAGTCAAAACTTGATGCACATAAATATGAAGTTGCGCATTAAAATGCATTTAAAAATAGAAAATTTTTAATTTGTCGGTAAAATTTCTATTCGTATTTGATACAAAGCTTAATATTTCAGAAACTTGACAATTTTTCTGAAACTTCAATACCGATAATAGCGCTCCCCGATGTGTTGCTGTCACAACAGTTGACACAGCTGAATGTGGCCAACGAATATAACAACGAACAGCTGTTTTTGACAAGGGTTCGTTTACTTGTAGCTGAGAGAATCAACATTTGTCAACACTACCTGGTAAGATTATTCTATCATGGTGTATTACCTATACACAAAAAACAAAGGTACTAAATAGTACACGTGCTTGGATTAATGGTTTCTATTTTATACATAATGAAGAATGAATATGTATATATATATGGGCAAAGCCACGAAAAATGAAACCGCATAGATTTTTTTTTTTTCTGTCACAAAGCCCAAAATTTTTTTACATTTCAAATGTCAAATATGTATAGAATATGGCAGCACTCTATGCCAGTGCAAAATTTGTGTCTGCTTTGACATTTTACATTCTTTTCATAAGTGGCACGTGCAAGGCGAAGTTGGAAAATATACCAATGTCGGCGAAAAAGGTAAATTTTGTTGTAATTTTTTTGTACTTTAGGCAGATGATTACTTTTTTTGGATAGAATATAAATCAAACTTTTCATTAGCAAGCAAATTTGTGTACAAATCTAAGCTTTTGGACCAATTAGGGCTTAAAGTAATCAGCCGCAAATAAATGGTGACGTTACTGACAAATTTTTATAAAATGTTTTTTTATGCATTAACTAATTAGAAAAGAGGTTGGATGAGCTGATATTTTTTAAGTATTTTTGAAGTACTTTCATAATCAATGCTTATATGAAGAATTATTTGCATATAGCAGGGTATTTTTGCAAAAAAAGATTGCGTGACGTTACTGACGGTTTTTTATACATATTTTTTTTTACTTTTTTGCTTAATAATTTGGTATTTAATTGCTAGACTCCGATTCCTGGTGCACAAAGAGACAAGCGTTATGTTGAAAAGCTAAAAGAAAGCAACAAATACGACGAGTACAAAAAGAAAAAGACAGAAGCAATGGAAAAATTGAGAGCTAACAGAAAAGAAGAAAAAAAAAAATAATGCGAATTAGTTCGCCGTGCTGCTGGCCGCGAAAGAAGCAAAAAATATCGACAGAAATTAAAACAATCAGCTAAAGACACCCAAATAGAGACGAATCGAAGCTGCAGCCTTAGCGAAATCGTTAAGAAAAGCTACAGGTGATCACAAACATTACGAAAAGCTGTGAAAAAGGTATCATGTGCTTTTCCGACTTCACCAGGCAAGAAAACAGCAGTATTGACGCACATTGTTCCGAATTTGGGTGAAGTTGAAAAAGAAAATTTAGTCAGTGTTGTAACAAAAAGTGGTGACCGTGGCATGCAGGTTAAGTGTGTGGCTTAGCATGCTTGGAGCCCGGGTTCGATCCCCAGCCGCGGCGAAAAGTTTTTTCAATAAAAATTTTTCTGATCGGTCACCACCTCTCTGCAGACAATGGCAAAGCTCAGAGAGTAAATAATGCCATGTAAAGCTTCTTGAGAACATAGCCGTTCGGAGTCGGCATAAAACATGTAGGTCCAGTTCTCGGTCAATTGTGTGCAAACATTTAATAACACACACAACACAATTGATCATAAGAAGCTCGGTCAAAGTCCTTTCAAGGGCTGAAATGGCCAATTTGTTTTTTTTTTTGTAACAAAAGCTAACCACAACAACCAACCAGTCACCAGTCAGATTCCAAAGGAAATTGGAAATTTTTTCGATGGCTCGATTTCTTTGCTTCGCCAATGCAAAGAAATATAAATGCGCTGAAACAGGGGAAAAAATTTTGATTCCAACTAGACACATTACCCTTTCTATTAGGGAAGCGTTTGCATTATTCACTGAAGAAAGATATAAGAAACAGCTAAGTAAGTCAAGCTCGTCACTGCATAGTAAACAGTGCACGGGAATTCGTTGAGGCGTTCCAACATACACAATCGCAAATATAAGTTGCGTAAGTTGCTGAAGAATAGTTTAAGAAAACTCTTGCTCTAAAGGGCAAGCCTTTTTTTTGTTAGATTAGTGCGAAAAGTGGTTTCCTCTTAATATCTCCCCAGAGTTTGCCGTTTAGGGTCCCTCTATTAACCCAAGAAAAAAGACCCAAAAATCCTAACGAAATTCGTACGTGTGACGTTACTGACATTTTGCGTCACGTTACTGACACTGCTTTTATGTCATTTACGTGATTAAAACATAAAATGTTAAGCCCACCTTTCGGATAAAAATCATCTTTCATCCTTCCTTTTTAAAATACTGGGCAATAATAAACATGAACTCTTTTCAATTCGCTCATTTTTACACAAACGTTCAGTAACTTCAAAACACACTTCCAAAATCCGGTGACGTTACTGACGGCTCAAAATGGTCATAACTTCACAATAAAGCGAGATACAGCAAAGTTGTCTGCGTATGAAACAACAGTTATGACGAGAACTTTCATATGCCGCTCACAAGTTGGGAGAAATAATTGTATTTTGTAAAGATATTGACCAAAATATGTATACGAGCGTGACGTTACTGACGGTGGCCTTGCCCATATATATATATATATATATATACACACATACATATTGAGAATTTGAATTAAATTTAAATTTAATTTACTTTTAAGATGACTCATTTTAATATCAAAAATTTAGGTTATTTTTATAGCAGTAATAATAAAATGTATGTATATAGAGTACTCACTCATTTTCTTTCACTATTATTTCATCACTTTCTTCATGAATAAATGCACTTTGTTTATTTATATTTAAAATACTTTATACACAAATTTTACGCGTACAGATATTCACTGTTGTACATAGATGATAGATACCTATACACTTATATACTTTCTCACAAACAGCTGCTTACGTATTAGTCTGATTTCGGAGCAGCTCGTCTCGATCCGTGCGAGCTTCGTACAGTCTACACGCATACGTATAGTCGCACGCACACAAACGTGGGTGTTAGGTTTATTTTCGCAACGGAATTTCTTGATTCGGCCGCCGCGCTCAAAGCCTAAGATAAAAGCTATGCAATAGCTTAAAAAACATCAGAAAGCCATAAAGTTGTCTTAAAACGCCAATTATTAAATTTAAATAAAAAATTCAATGACTAGCTAATTTGATGTTTTTAGAAATTTTTTAAGCAAGTAATAAGTTAGGTAATGATTTTTAAATTGTTTTGTGTAACAGTATACCGTAAAACATATTCTGAAGAAATATATTGCTTACGAAACAACTGACGTCTCCATTTATCGTACTCTGAAAATCATGCAGGTTTTCTAAATATAATGGTTATAGAAATGTCTACTATGCTAGCAAGTTTGAACACTTCTTAGCCTGAATGTAAGAAGTAAAAAAGTGATTTATTATAAAACTTTATGGAATATAAAAACAATATTTTTTTCCTTTTGTTGGAATTTGAATTTATTTTGTTTGGCAATTGTACCCCTAACCAATGAATAATTACATACGGAACTGACTTGGGATTTAGTATGAGCGTTCATATTGAACAAAATTTAATATAGAGTTAAAGTTTGCTTCAATAATAACGAAGTCCTGGTGATGGTAAAAAAATATTTTCATTCACTTTTGCACCCTCTTGATATTCAAAACATAAAACCGCAATCATTGAGGTGTTGTCTTTTTATTACAAAAATCAAAAATTATGTGGTAAAAATACCTTTTGCCAAATTTTGCACCCCATTTTGGCGTGTACCCGGGGCGGACCACCCCCCTCCCGCCCCACCCTTGCTACGCTGCTGCAACCACGTCTTGTAATGGCACCCGGCTTGTGGTAAAAAACCTGATGAATAACGTCATCGAAGCAACAATACTTAAAGGAAAGTACAAAGGTGAAGACGTTTTGATACCAGTCATTGCGTGTTTGAGGCATTAACCTTGAAAATCCATGCTTCTCGCATGGGCAATTGCCGCCATAAACACCATCAGCATTATTTGTTTTCGCTCCAGATAACAAAACAAAAATGTCGTGTATCATAGAGCATTGCAATTAACGAAATTATGTTATCACAGCTAAGCAATAGAAAAAATATTTTTTTTTTAATTGAATACCTGACCAGAGATCTTTCAATCAAAATGTAAATAAAACACCATACGATTCATTGTACTTATTTTCAAATCAAATTTAAATCAAACATACCCCAATTTTTACACATTTGCAACAGCTTTTCACAAATTCACAAAAAAAACACAAATTTTTTCAGCTATCAAAAATAAAAATATACTTTATTTCAGCTGCGGTTAACGGTATTTGAACAATATTTGATACGTCGGTTCAGTGCACTTACCATGCTTTTTCTAAATATCCATCCGCCACGACTTTGCAACGGAACCACACTTTCAGTGAAAATAAAAATTGAAGGCAAAACAATGTTTGCCGGGTCAGCTAGTTTCAATAATAAAAAACGTTAAAATATTTGCATATTCTTTGTATTTGGAAGCAAATTATAATAAATAGTGTTATGATAATAAAGTGAAGATATTTTCATTTTAGTTATTTTATACTTCAGTATAAACAACTTTTTTGATTCATTGACATTACCAGGAATAAGAAAAATCTGATTTTCTGCTGTACCGACTCGTTTACCATAATATATTTCTACGTTTTTCAAAGTTTTTTATTAAATATTTATTTTACTTCACGCGTAAAGCGAAGCGGGTACATTAATTTTTCCACGAAATTTTTTTCACGACCATGAGTCGATTAAGCCATGTCCGTCTGTCTGTCTGTTCATTCGTCTGTCCACATGATTACAGCCGTCTCTTTATTGCAAATCTCTTTAAAGTCCATAATGAAATAATTTTCTTGATTTGAGATTTGTCATACAGTGGTGCTCCAGTTTAACGAAAGATATAATGTCCAGGGTCGTTCGGTAAATCGAAAAGTTCATTAAATCGGTAATACTATTTTCGAGTTTTTTATCATATTACAAAGCTAATAAATTTGTCAACTTGAAACAAATATCCTTACATTTTTTGTCTTAATTATGCACTCCAATAAATTTGAATTTTTCGCCAAAATTGAGACGCTTTCTTGTTTTAGGTATTATTAATTATTATTATTAAATGTTTTGAAAGCTGCTGGTGACGTCACCAAAATATCAAAACCTTCATAATTTACACAAAAATTAATGTGCTGAATTGAAAGTTCATACATTAGTCTTGTTTTCTTGATAAATAAAACGTACTCTGAGTTTGAAATTCCCATACAAAGTGACGTCATCAAATTAATATAACCTAAATAAATTTGAATAAACTTCAACTGTTTAATTGTTTTTTATTGGTGTATTCTATATTAAAATAATTTTTACTGAAATACAATAAATGAGTGTAAATACTAAGTTACGCACCGGTATCCGGCCGAATAATAAATTTTTGTCGGATATCCGTTGCATCTCTAATAATAATAACCCACCTTCATAATTAATTTGAGGTCGATAGTTAAAAGCAGACCTCACTCCAATCGCAGGTTGTCGTGTAAGCAAATCATTTTCAGGCATAATTTACCTACCATTTTCTCTTTGAGTCGCTGCTCTTGCTCTTCTAGTGCGGAACATTGCGCTTAATTTTTTGTTGTCCTTGACAAACTTGTTTTACGTCGAGGCATTTATTTGTAATTTAAGGAAAATACAAACACTTTATTTTTAAAACTTTTAATTTATCTTTAATCTATAAAAAAATGTGCTACCACACTTCTGAATGCCACTTTTGAAATATTAAAATACCTGTCTTTCTCATGTGTAAATTGAAAATTTGGAAAACTACAATAAAAACATGTGTAAAAACGTTGCATGCCGCTAAACATATATCCACACATTGGTTTGCAGCTCATCATTCTGCAGCAACAACAGCACACATTTATGCGGGATTCACCTACTACTTTCAGCATGCTTTTTTTAACTTGTATTCCCATCACGTCAAAGTGCACTTACTGCTTCTGATTACTTTTCGAATGAGTGTGGAGAGCGAGAGCGAGATCCAAAAACTTTAAAGAAAAGGGTTGATAGCAACATGAAGTTGAAACTCTCGTAACACAAACGCGTGAAAAGCAAACGACCAAGCAATGCTTAGCATCGGTGGTAATTTGCTATAAATCATAACAACTTAATTAAATATATTTATTGTTAAATTTTCTTAAATTAACCCCGCTTATGGCATTCTGTAGCACATATATGATATTTTAAAAATATTTTCATAAAAATCCAGTCCAGTAGTCTTGGAGTCTATTTTACACTTAATATATCCACTTCAATTTTATATAATAGTATAGACTAAATTATTTATTTTTTGACAAATTTATTGACATATTTTGTCAAAATATAAAGCTTCTTCCATATTTGGGAGTATGCAATCAGAAAAAAACGCTTTTCTGTCATTAGCAAGTACACACACCAGCATTTGAACTCGTTGAAATAACATGTTCAATGATTAAACACGTTACATTTTCAACAACAATTGTACGCATTTACCTTCATCAAAACTTCATTTGAGAACTTGTTTTTCGATTTAAATTCATAAACTCGATTAACATAATTAGGTACTCAATAGCTGTGTTTTTTATCAAGCGAGTAGTTAAAAAACGACCGCTTATCATATGTATACTCGCTTAAATAACACAGGAAACTGTTAGTCGCTTAAAAGTTTGCCGACCAAACAAAAAAAAATGCTTCCAAGTTATGTTTCAATAATTGTATAAATTTCCTACAAAGGTGGCAACTATATCTGATTGATAGTCAGTAGTGATGTATGAAATGAACATTTTTTGTACCAAATACTTTTCACGAATTACTCATAATTGCTTTAGATCAAAATTTCAATAAATATACATAATAATTTAACAGGTTAGATAAACAAAATTTATCAAATATACTCATAATGTAAAACTATGTTGTTTGCTTAAGCTTTTAGCACTAAAAATCTTTTGAGTATCGGGTTTGTTTTCAGAACCGAGTCTCCAATGCTTAAAATCTGAAAATTTATGCATCACTAATTGTCAAAACTTTGATATATAAAATAAATTTGTCAAAAATTGTTTACAAAAATTTGATCAGAACATAAACAACGTTTTTGACTTTTCAGAAAATGCTTCCAAGTTTTAAAAAAATTCTTAAGCGAGTAAGCAGTCGTTTTTTGACTACTCGCTTGGTAAAAAACACAGCTAATGTGAACGTACTATAAGATATTATTTCAGTAAAAGGAAAAATAAATATAAACGAAATGTGCGTGTATGTATGTGTCTGGGAAAAATGCTTCTAAACAATTTGATAATTTCAATTCAGAAAAGTACAATTTGTCTATTTGTAAAATTGATAATTAACCCCCCCCCCCAAGATTTTTTCCAGATCCGCCGCTAAAACAACGTCAGAAGCGCTTTGTATAAAAGTGTAGATAGCTCGAAATTGGTATTATAAATTCAATGAATTAAAAAAGTTATAATTTGAAAAATAAAATGACCAAACAGGAAATCAGTAAAAGTGTTGAAAATTATTGAAAACAAGTGGTAATTGAATAGATATACGATATATCTCAGAATATTTTTTTAATTATTTCGACGAATTTATTTATCTGTGTGAAAAGCTGTTTAATAACATGTTGGAATTTATGTGTTTTGTTGTGATATTTTTTGTTTTTTTTTTTATTTTAGGACAGAACCTAAATAAACAAAAAAAGTTGATTTAACCGTTTTAAAAATAAATTGAAATAAACAGCCGAAATTCTGAAATGTCGGAAAATTAAAAATTTTAAATTTAAAATTATTGCTAGATTATGAATACACACACCTAGGAAGCTGAAACTTACTAAGATGGCGCTTACAACCGTTGATCAATTTTGGCCTCGTGTAAGAATTTGCGCCAGCCTCTTTTGTCGTGCGCTTGCTGGCGCCAGTTGGAAACTCCAAACGTTGTCAGGTTATCCAATGTCTGGTCTTTCCAACGGTGATGCGGGGTCTTCCTCGTCTGTGTGACCGCCGCTGGGTACCGAATCCAATATTTTTTCGCTGGAGCTTCGTCGTTCATTCTCTCGACATGACCTAGCCAGCAAAGCCACTCTATTTTTATACGCGTGACTATATCGATGTCGGAATATAGCTCAAACAGCTCGTGGTTCCATCGTATTCGGTACTCGCTATTGACGCTCCCAAAGTCCTTTCATCAGAGCTGCTCAACGTCCAGGTTTGTGATGCGTATAGTTGGACGTTTTGTTCGTCGAGAGAATGCTCTGCTTCTCAATTGCCTACTGAGCGCAAAGTAACACCTGTTAGCAAGAGTTATGTTTCGTTTAATCTCAATACTGATATCGCTGGAGGAGTTAATGCTGGATCCCAGGTAAACAAAGTTCAAAACCTTAAAGCAGGTGTTGTCAACAGTGACGTGGTTTCCAAGACGCTGGGACTGTTTGTTTGTTGACACAAGATACTTCCTTTTATCTGCGTTTACTGCAAGACCCATTCGACTTGGCTCTTTTTCTTGTCTGGAAAATGCTGCACTGACTTCGCGCGTATTATGGTCAATGATGTCAATATCATAAGCATACGCCAGCAGCATAACACTCTTATAGAAAATTGTGCCGCTGCGTCTCAGGTTTCTTGTGGATTATGCAGAGCACACTGAGGTTCCAATCATCTGGAATGCATTCTTCCGACCATATTCTGCATAGAAGTCTGTGAATGCATTTGAACATAGCTTTGCCACCAGTCTTAAACAGTTCAGCGGGTACGCCATCGGCACCTGTGGCTTTGTTGTTTTTAAGTCGAGCTATATCTGTTAAGAGCTCGTAATATTCGGGCAGTGAAACTTCAACACTGTCATCCATAATTGGTGTTTCCGGGATATCATCTCTATTGGTGGGATTGTTATCAGCGTCGCCATTTAGAAGACTAGAGGGGGCATTCCATCGTGACGTACACGACATTTGTACGACTTTTGCTATGTTTCAAAGGAGCTTGCTAAAAATTTAAGTAATTATTCATTATTATTTTGCATTATTTTAATAATTTAAGACCTCTTACACTTTTAGAAATAAGTTTATGCAAATTTCTCTTGATGGTTAAAAGAAACAAACGATCAAATGTTGAGTGACGTACCCGACAATGAATCAACCAGTTTTAATGTTATAACGATTAATCACGAAAATTCAGCTAAACCGGAAATGCAAAAACAAAATATGGATATAATGATAAAAATATGCATTTTGAAGATAATAATTATCTATATACATTATATACAAAGTCAAATTTGGAAATTAAACTTAAGAAAAATGTAGAAATGTATAAAAAGCAAGCGTGACGTACACGACATACTGTGTGACGTAAGCGACACGTACGAATTTAAACTATTTTATTGGTGTTTTTTACTTTTAATATTGGTGTTTCAGCATCCATGTTGTATCTTTGTGTGTGAATTTCGTCTCCAATGCACTGCAGAATGTGAAAGTTTATGGATGTGATGGTTTGCATAGGCATCCATGCGGATTTCTCATTGGCCTGTCACTATTAAAAAACTCTGTATCTCGGTGAATATTGACACTAGGGTACTGAAATTGAAATGAAACAGGGGTAGGAAGATTCAGTACAACGTTCGACGAAAAAGTGGGAAGGATTATCCATAGGGCGTGGCACTTGAACAAAAGTACTTTTTTCAATTAAAATTCACACTAGGGTGCTGAAATTCGGTGAAGGTGTGGGTAGAATTATTACAAATCACGATTAAAAAAGCTGGTGGGATTCAAATAGGGGCGTCTCAATATTAGAAAAACTCTGTAAGTTGGTTTATATTTTTTCAAGGGTAGCTATTTGGTACATTGATACATTTTTCAAAATATCTCTAAAACTGCTAAAAATTGAGATAAAAAATATATATTTTTGATAAAAAGTTTTCTATAAAGTTTTTAAAAAGAGTTTTCTACCATATAAAAAAAAATTTTGAAAATTTAAGAGAGGATAAAAAGTTACAGTCTCAAAATATGTTAAAATTTTAATATTTTTCAACTTTGAAGGGACATATTTCGCAAACGAAAAAAGATAATTCAACTTTGGGTTCACAAATTGAAATAACTTATATTTTAATTATAACAAATTTAAATACGATCGAAATCCGTCCCCGCCTTTAAAAGATATAGTGCAATTATTGAAAAAAGGAAAAATTTTCAGATTTCGAATACCATTTTTAAAATCTGCGTTTATAATCTAGAATTGATAACACTTTATTCTGCAACTTTTGTTGTTTTTCCATATTGTCTTTACGCAAAAACTTCCATTAACTGTGTGACGTACGCGACAAACAACTAACTGTTAATTTTAAATACATTAAAAATGAAAAAGTCTGGAGATTCAGTAGTTTGACAATTGTTGACACTTTGTCTGTTTAGTAGAGATGTGAAAAAATTCCACCTTCACTGTTACTCTAGTGATGACAATATATATCTTTTAAGCGTGACGTACACGACATTAATATTCCAATTATAATGTTATCGATTTTATTCAAATGAAACAGTTCCTTGGGGAAATGAAGGTTGTGATAGTAACAACACGATATGCGGTATTGAATAAAATCAATTACATAACAATTAGTTACATATATCAAAAGAAAAATTGAGAAAAACTTTGAGTAAATTTTTAGCATTGATCTCTTTGACGATATCATAAGTATATATATCTATATATTTATCATTGCAGTGATGAGCCAGAAAAAAGATATTGTACCATAAGGGACTTAACTCATGTTGGTTCACTGCCCTGTTGTTAAGAATTAGAAATTTTGCTTTTTTTGTTTTTGCTAAAATATAACGCTTTTCGTGGAATGCCCCAGAGAAGTTTTCCCTCCAGAACATCAGTGTAATCTGGATATCTGTCACTAGATTCCCGTTCTCATCCTTGCAGGAAGAGGCTCCGGTCTTGAAACCATCAGCCAAGCGTCTTATTTTTTCGAAAAATTTCCGAGTCTCATTGCTGTCGCCATGCATCTCAATTTTCTCGCACTCATGCATTTCCGCTTCTCGTTTTTTTCGCTGTATCGCTCCATAACAGCACGCGCTACAACCGACTGCAGGGTAGCTTTGCTTGCGGTGTCCTTCTCTGCAGTGGCGTTGCAACACTCCTGGTCGTGCCATTGGTTTCAGCGAGAGTGGTGGTAGTTTATCTATAGAGTGGGATATGTGCGTCCACTGTGCGCATAAATCGTCGATCGGAGGAGTGCTTTCTTGAAGCAGGAGTGAGATTCGAGTGGCGAAGGCTTCGACCGTCCGTTTTGACTGCAGCTTGTGCACAGACGTGTGCGAATCTTAGCTACGACAAGATAATAATCCGAGTATATGTTAGCCCCACGGATCGTGCGTACGTCTAGTACATTGGATGAGTGCCTTCCGTCAAACAAAGCGTGATCAATTTGCTTGCGTGTTTTTTGATCAGGGGACAGCCAGGTGGCCTTATGAATATTGAGATGCTTGAATCTAGTGCTACTAACGACCATGTTTCGTGCTGCGTCGAAGTCAATCAACATTCCATTATCGGATGTGTTTTCGTGGAGGCTGAACTTCTCGACTGTTGGACCAAATATGTTTTCCTTACCCACCTTGGCGTTGAAGTTACCAAGCACGATTTTTATGTCATGACGAAGGCAGCGTTCGTATGCGTCTTCAAGGCCCTCGTAAAAACTTTCTTTGGTCTCGTCATTTCTTTCTTCTGTAGGAGCGTGCGCATATATTAGGCTTATGTTAAAAAATTTTGACTTGAAGCGGATTATGGCAAGTCGTTCGTTCACAGGATTGAATCTTAGGACATGATGCCGTATTCTCTAGCCAACTACAAATCCGCATCCAAACTCCTGCTTCTCCGCATGGCCGCTGTAGTAGATATCACAAGATGCTTTCCGTAAGGAACCCTGTCCCTTCCATCGCATTTCTTGGATTGCAGTGATATCAGAATCATATCTTTCCATGAGTTTTGATCGTGAATTCGTAGGGTGTAGACGCGCCGTGTTATCGTTCCTCTGTTTCATATAGTATTTTCGTCGCTTTGCTTATTTGTCCGTCTATATAAATAAAGCTAATTTTAATAAATTATGTTCTCAGTGTTTTGTGTTGTGTTATAATCAAAAAAATAAAATAGATATAAAGTTATTAACATTTATAATTGACAAAATATATATACAAATATAAAAACTCTCCGCATTGTGCTTATTTGTTTCCGCGCTTTTTTGTTTTGTTTTTCTTATTTTTTTTATCGTTTTTGTTCTCCAGTGTCCATTGTGTCTGTCGGTAATGTAATGTTTATTGCTGTGTGTTTGTTTTACAGCTAAAGAATTTTGATTTAACTTTTAATCCAAGCTTTACGTGTGTTTCAAAATTATTCGCTGTAAAATATACGTACTCTTTTTTGTATCATCAATGTTGTGTTATGTGTTATATGTATAAACATAAAGTATAAGCCCAAGCTGCAAACACCGAATATAAATAAAAAAAAGTAAATAAACAATCAAACAAACAATAGAGACCAAGAGTGGCCAGCTCTCCAACAGCAACAACATTATTAAACAGCGAGAACCGGTTTTGCAGAACAGAGGACGGCAAAAAATAGCATCGACCTTGTGTTGTTTTCTATTTGTAACCACGCGAGGGGCTTTTCTATGCTCCTCGCCATGCAAGTAATTGTTTTAAGATTCGTGTCCGTCAACTCCACTATCCTCTACAATTAGTTGCGACAGAGAGTAGGGTTGCACTGTGGGCGAAAATGTACTAAGGCAAATGCATAACACTTACCTTAGTGCATCTTATTGTGCTCACAGTGTTCAATCCTATTTGAAGCAGTAACTAATAACCTTTTATACCCTTATTTGTTGAAAATTTGTACTGAGCGAAAATGTCGGGTCATTTTCGGATAGATTTCTTCAATGTACGTGGACTGAGGACCAACTTTTTCTCAGTCTATGCACATTAGACTGGGTCAAATGCTAAAGCATCTGGGATTTTGCGTGCCCCCCGGAATTATAAAATATGGTTGCGAATGAAATAATTTGAGCTATTAAAAGTTCAAGAATTGTCGAAACCGGCCCTGTTCTGATCAAAAACCGGTTTTTTGGTAATTTTTTATAATACATTTTTGAAAAATAATATTATGCATTTGAAATTTCCGCAAAATTAACAAAACCCATCTTCTTTGCTGTAAAATTTAGTGAAAAATCTGTTTCTGAACTTAAAATTACCGAATAATTTTGTCCGGTGCCGCCAAACTCACTCAAAGCCGAAATTTCAAATTATTTTCATACTATTTTTTTTTCGTGCTTACCCCTTTCAGAGATCCTGATGATTTTTTCAAAATTTTTTTAAGCAGTATTAAAGACCATTATGTGAAGACAGTAACTTTGAAAAATCATGAAATTTTTACAATTTTTGGAAAAGTTACTATTTGTTTTCTAAAATGATTTTTGAAAGTAACACAGTAAAAAATGTTGTTTTACCCTTGCTAGAAATTAAATCGCTGTCGAATCGTTAGTTCAACCATAATAAACAAGTGAAGAGATTTGTTTAAAAATCCGTTCGAAACATCCGGTTGAAATGTTAATTTTCCGCGAATCTCACTATTTAATCGATGAGGGTCTGCAGTGTTTTTCGAAACCAAATTGTCATCCTTTGAGCAGTTAGGTTAGGTAAGAACGGTCGTCCAACGTTGAGGTGCTTCCGTGAGGCCTTTTGGTCCATTACGATAACCTTTTTTGATTATGTTTAACCCATTGGTAGTGGTGCCCAACAAACCTAATTCCTTCTTATTTGTTATCTTTCATCGAACAATCTTGTACTCTTAGTGAACTTCCATTTATCTAACAATAGTGTGTTCACTTGCTCCTCCAAATCTTTGAAAAATCTATTTCCTGTATATAGGAACCGACGATTCTGTAGATTTGGGTATTCCCACAGAAGGTGGGTGATTGTTCGACAACAGCCTGATGCTTTTAAGCCATTTAAATTGGCCATCACACCAAGGGCAACAGAACTCTACCAGTATCTGGCTTTTTTGTTTTGCCAAGTGCAGAAGGCTTTTAGTTCTGTTCTCGATTTTTTCTGGCCAGAGCCTTCTTGATAAATTGCAGCCACTTTTGGAAGCACAGTTTATGTTGGTACTATCTCTGGCTTTGGGGTTAATGCTTCCCTTGACGATACCTATTGGAAACACGTCTGCAATGGTTATGTATGTGTCTACTGTACTTCACTTCTTGCCAGCTCATCTGCTTTGTTATTCCTTTCTACCTTGCTTCCCTTCCCTTCTACGTCCAGGGACCCAGCAGAGAGTGACATTGTTGGTATTACAGACACTGTTCGGGACTTGTTTACAATTAAGTACCGAAGAACAGCCCGAAGTTGTCATTTTGCTTTCCAGTCGCTTGGCCGTTTGGCTATCTTCCAAAATTACTACCTGTGCTGCTTTTTCAATCGCCTAAATTTCTGTTAGAAAAATACTGCACGCCCATTCCAAGCATAACGCAAAACGGGTCCGTTTCATGGATTTCGATTTGTTTTATTTTTGGGCTATAGATTCCTATTAAAATTCTAAGAACATAAGTTCATTTATTTTTTTTTTATCGCCATTCGTTGAAAAGTTATGGACCTCTCAATTCTGCAAATCGTCCGAAAACGCCAGAATCGGGAAATTTTCAATTAATTGTATCTATGTCAGTTTTTATCCAATTTTTATAAATAAGGTACCGTTGGAAAGGTATTGGAAAGAACTTGGAACTTCTTGGAAACAATATATAATTTTAAAATTTTGGATGTTAGGGTTGCCAACCAATTTAAAAAAAAAATATATTTGCTAATAACTCAAAACAAGCATATATTTTTTTGATTTTTTATTTTCTAAATTTGAAGAAGAATGTTGCCTTTCATTCAAAATTAATTTTATGATGGAGCTTTTATATGTTTTTTCGTAATTTAAATTTTTGTGCACATACATTATCATTTTGAGACACTTTATCGTCTATAAATTTCATAATGGCTAAGATGTTCGAAAATTTGTTCTGAAAAATGGTTAACCTTGTTAAGACCAACATTTTATTCATAAATTTTGTGACCTTACACTTGACCTTGATATAAAAAACTGGTAAAAACCGAAAAAAAATAAAAAACACAAATTATTTTTTAACTTGTATTCGTATAAAATTAAAAAAATTTTGATTGCCATATTAGAGATTATTAAATTCGAATTGGTTTTGTAGGAAAAAATTTTAAAATCAATAAAAAAGTTACAATGATTTGTATGGGTTGACAAGTATGGGCCCCACCTCAACTCTACTTAACATAACTTAAAATCTGTTCTTGTTCACAAGTAAACAATTTTATAATCGCGTCAAAATTAAAAAATTATTTTTCAAAAAGCAAGCGGCAATTGCAACTGAAAATGTAATGGATGAAGTTATGAATTGCTTAGAGGCTGGTGGTGAGAACATTGAAGCAGATACTGCGAGCCTAGGTGGTGAAGTGATTGATAGG
Source organism: Tetanocera ferruginea (assembly GCA_958299015.1). Lineage (NCBI taxonomy): Eukaryota > Metazoa > Arthropoda > Insecta > Diptera > Sciomyzidae > Tetanocera > Tetanocera ferruginea. The sequence continues at coordinate 99,554,758 of OY282640.1, read as the reverse complement.
GAACAGTTCGTTCGAGAGCTTAATAAGCTGCTCCCACAAAGGAGTCCAACAAATAGAATATCGAAAAATAAATAGATCAATATCGTACTGCCGGCATATCATGGATGATATAACGAATAATATGGCCAGCAAAATTTTTAGCATGACTCCATCCACTCTGCATGAACCTATGAAATAGTGGAACAACTAACTGAAAAATTTGCCCAAACTTATGATAAAGAGGAGAAATGGAAAATTCTGTCAGTCCTCCCACAGTCCTGGACAGCGAATAAAATGCACGTTGGTGTATATTCCAATATCAGTTGGCGCTTTGCAAACACAATGAAACGTTTAGCTTCAAATCTCATATGTCAAGATTTTGTGGATATGTTGACAAAATTTTATTTGAGTGAAGACATCAGCCACACTTGGCCAGGAAAACGCGACTACATTACCATTAACGAGAACAATGAAAAATCTACACTGCAAAAGCGTCTTTTACTAATGAATCTCGATGAAGCATACACTGAGAAAATTACATTTTCAAACTAGCAGAAACTACTACTTTTAGAAACGTTTAACACAGATTTTTTTAATTTTGGCGCGATTATAAAATTGTTTACTTGTGAACAAGAACAGGTTTTAAGTTATTTTAGGTTGACTCGAAGTGGGGTCCATACTTGCCAACCCATACAAATCATTGTAACTTTTTTATTGAAAGAGCGTCAGAGTAACCATCGTAACTTCTTTGTTTTAAGACCGATTTTAAAATTTTTTCCTACAAAACCAATTCGAATTTAATAATCTCTAATATGGCAATCAAAATTTTTTTCAATTTTATACGAATACAAGTTAAAAAAATAATTTGTGTTTTTTATTTTTTTTTTCGGTTTTTATCAGTTTTTTATACCAAGGTCAAGTGTAGGGTCACAAAATTTATGAATAAAATATTGGTCTTAACAATGTTAACCATTTTGCAGAACAAATTTTCGAACATCTTAGCCATTATGAAATTTATAAAAAAATTAATTTTAAAAAAAAATTAAATTAATTTTTAAAAAAATTTAAGACTTGGAGATTACCATAGGGTTCTATGGTGGTGTTTTTCAATTTTTGTCTGGTGGGAATAGATGTGGTTTATCTTGAAACGAATTTCACACTAGGTATGATGTAGTCGGTTGTTATTTTTGATTCCTCAGTTCCATAGAGATTTCGACGGATGCATGCTCGAATGCGTTGTTGTAACGATAGGTCTGACGATCCAGTGAACGTTTTGTACGTATTTTCAACCAATTTTTTCAATAAAAAAGTTACAATGATTTGTATGGGCTGGCAAGTATGGACCCCACTTCGAGTCAACTTAAAATAACTGTTCTGTTCACAAGTAAACAATTTTATAATCGCGCCAAAATTAAAAAAATCTGTGTTAAACGTTTCTAAAAGTAGTAGTTTCTGCTAGTTTGAAAATGTAATTTTCTCAGTGTATGCTTCATCGAGATTCATTAGTAAAAGACGCTTTTGCAGTGTAGATTTTTCATTGTTCTCGTTAATGGTAATGTAGTCGCGTTTTCCTGGCCAAGTGTGGCTGATGTCTTCACTCAAATAAAATTTTGTCAACATATCCACAAAATCTTGACATATGATATTTGAAGCTAAACGTTTCATTGTGTTTGCAAAGCGCCAACTGATATTGGAATATACACCAACGTGCATTTTATTCGCTGTCCAGGACTGTGGGAGGACTGACAGAATTTTCCATTTCTCCTCTTTATCATAAGTTTGGGCAAATTTTTCAGTTAGTTGTTCCACTATTTCATAGGTTCATGCAGAGTGGATGGAGTCATGCCAAAAATTTTGCTGGCCATATTATTCGTTATATCATCCATGATATGCCGGCAGTACGATATTGATCTATTTATTTTTCGATATTCTATTTGTTGGACTCCTTTGTGGGAGCAGCTTATTAAGCTCTCGAACGAACTGTTCCCTATCAATCACTTCACCACCTATGCTCGCAGTATCTGCTTCAATGTTCTCACCACCAGCCTCTAAGTAATTCATAACTTCATCCATTACATTTTCAGTTGCAATTGCCGCTTGCTTTTTGAAAAATAATTTTTTAATTTTGACGCGATTATAAAATTGTTTACTTGTGAACAAGAACAGATTTTAAGTTATGTTAAGTAGAGTTGAGGTGGGGCCCATACTTGTCAACCCATACAAATCATTGTAACTTTTTTATTGAAAGAGCGTCAGAGTAACCATCGTAACTTCTTTGTTTTAAGACCGATTTTAAAATTTTTTCCTACAAAACCAATTCGAATTTAATAATCTCTAATATGGCAATCAAAATTTTTTTCAATTTTATACGAATACAAGTTAAAAAAATAATTTGTGTTTTTTATTTTTTTTCGGTTTTCACCAGTTTTTTATAGCAAGGTCAAGTGTAAGGTCACAAAATTTATGAATCAAATGTTGGTCTTAACAAGGTTAACCATTTTTCAGAACAAATTTTCGAACATCTTAGCTATTATGAAATTTATAGACGATAAAGTGTCTCAAAATGATAAGGTATGTGCACAAAAATTGAAATTGCGAAAAAACATATAAATGCTCCATCATAAAATTAATTTTGAATTAAAGGCAACATTCTTCTTCAAATTTAGAAAATAAAAAATCAAAAAATATATGCTTTTTTTGAGTTATTAGCAAATATCTTTTTTTTTAAATTGGTTGGCAACCCTAACATCCAAAATTTTAAAATTATATATTTTTTCCAAGAAGTTCCAAGTTCTTTCCAATACCTTTCCAACGGTACCTTATTTATAAAAATTGGATAAAAACTGACATAGATACAATTAATTGAAAATTTCCCGATTCTGGCGTTTTCGGACGATTTGCAGAATTGAGAGGTCCATAACTTTTCAACGAATGGCGATAAAAAAAAAATAAATAAACTTATGTTCTTAGAGTTTTGATAGGAATCCAAAGCCCAAAAATAAAACAAATCGAAAGCCATGAGGTCAATTTTTGAAAAAAAAGTATTGCGGTATGCGTGGAATGGGCGTGCAGTAATCAGGAAGTTTGTAAGACTTGTTGATCTGTAGCGTTTCGCAGTACACATCTGATCCTGTTCTGTTCTCTATTTTGGAGTCTTTAGTGTAGACTTGGAGATTACCATAGGGTTCTATGGTGGTGTGTTTCAATTTTTGTCTGGTGGGAATAGATGTGGTTTATTTTGAAACGAATTTCACACTAGGTATGATGAAGTCGGTTGTTATTTTTGATTCCTCAGTTCCATAGAGATTTCGACGGATGCATGCTCGAATGCGTTGTTGTAACGATAGGTCTGACGATCCAGTGAACGTTTTATACGTATTTTCAACCCAACTGATGACTTTACTTGTATATTTTGATTGTCCTGGCAATTCGAAAGCGATCTGATCTCTATCAAGGGTGAAACAACATTTTTTACAGTGTTACTTTCAAAAATCACTTTATAAAACAAATAGCAACTTTTCCAAAAATGTTCAAAATTTCATGTTTTTTTCAAAGTTACTGTCTTCACAAAATGGTCTTCAATAGTGCATAAAAAAAATTTGAAAACATCATCAGGATCACCGAAAGGGGTAAGCACGAAAAAAAAAATAGTGTGAAAAAATGTTAAATTTCGATTTTGAGTAAGTTTGGTGGCACCGGACTAGATTATTCGGTAATTTGAAGTTCAGAATAGATTTTTTACTTAATTTAACATCAAAGTAGATGGGTTTTGTTAATTTGGCGCAAATTTCAAATGCATAATTTTATTTTTCAAAAATGTCTTATAAAAAATCGCCCAATAACCGGGTTTTTGAGCAGAACCGGGCGGGTTTCTACAATTCTTGAACTTTTAATAGCTCAAATTATTTAATTTACAACCATAATTTATAATATCGGGGGGCACGCAGAATCCCAAATACTTAAGCATTTTTCATACAAATCTGACCCAGTCTAATGCACATTGTACTATAAATAAGCCTCTAATAATACCACTTTGTGAGACTGGGTTGGCGAGGATGCAGATCCACTGGATTTTCATATATCTGGATATCACCTACTGCCATTGTTTTCTCTACATAGGGGCATCGCTCTTTTTATTAGAGCAGATGTAGCATATCAGTGTGAGCGGGGTCTGGGCATAAATGACCCGGAATTCTGCTCCATGTGGGTAAAATTTAGAGTTCGTTCGCATATGCTTCATTTTTGCTACGTCTATAGAAGCCCTAATCTAGAGAGGGAGCCCACTTTTAATAAACTGGACTCTCTCTCTGATTCGATTACGCACATTCTGGGATGGTTTCCTGAAAGCGAAACCGTTGTTGCAGGCGATTTCAATGTCCAAAATCTGGCTTGGCTATGTCATTCGGGACCCTTAACACCAGTGGGTCAATATGTTGGGCTTTTTGGTGAATCGAACCAATTGATTCAATTAGTGAAGGAACCAACTTACATTCCACGAGTTGGCCTGCAGAGCCAAAAAATCTTAGACCTTTTTCTGACTTCACACCATGAAAAATATTATGTGAGTGTCAATGCACCTCTTGGAAATTCGGACCATTGTATTATCTCTGCTGCTTGTTCAAACTCGAGCCTTCGCACCTCTACGCAAAAAGCCCTGAAGAGAATTGCCTGGTTCTATGAAAGAGCAAATTGGGTTTCGTTAAATAATTTTTACCGTAACTTCAATTGGAAATTATGTTTCGCTGATAGAAATGTTAATGCCGCTGCTCTAATGGTGTAGGAAATTATTTTATTGGGTATGCGGTCTTTCATTCCCCAAAGGTCCAAAGAAGAAGCCTTTCAGAATTGGCGTTCTAACAAAAATACTGATACTAAAAGACTTTGCACCGAGGCTATTCTAGGCAATTCTATACCGCGAAAAGTTTCTTCACGAAACTCGCGTAAGAGAACAGGTTCTTCTCTGTCCCAAAGGGAGCAAAAACTTTTGGTCATTCGTTAAGAGAGTAACGAACCAGACATCATCGTCGATTCCAACTCTCTTAAAAGATGACGAAATATACAATGACTCGGCTGATAAGGCGAACCTGTTGGCCGGATTATTTGCACAGAACTCCACGATCCCGGCAAGCAATCAGTCACTGCCCTTCATAGTGGGTAAACCTTCTGTGATGCAGGAGATTTACTTTCGAACGAGAGCAGTAAAATGGGCCCTCGTAAACCTCAACATAAACAAAGCCTCTGATCCTGATGGCATACCACCAATTGTGCTTAAAGTGTGTGTTTCTACTCTGGCTCGGCCTTTGCGTAACCTCTTCAACATCTCTTGCAGGACAGGAGTATTTCCATCTTATTAGAAGGTCGCAAATGTCCAGCCAGTACCTAAGAAGGGCGATGCCACGAACCCTGCAAACTACCGACCCATTGCGATATGTTCAATACTCTCCAAAGTAATGGAGAGTGTAGTAAACTCCAACCTTATGAATTACCTGGAGCACAACGAATATGGTTCGCACAACCAGTATGGTTTCCGAAGGGCCCGCTCTACTGGTGACCTTATGGCGTTCCTCACTGAATAATGGATTGATCGATTGTGGCATAAAGCGCTTGTTTCGAAACTAGTCGCATATGGTGTCGGTGATAACTTCGCTCGGTGGATCACGTGCATTCTTAGTGACAGGTCGATCAGAGTCGTAGTCGACGGCACTTTGTCCAGGGAGCATGCCATCAATGCAGGAGTACCGCAGGGTTCAGTCCTATCACCTATTTTGTTTTTGGTTTTTATCAACGACTTTCTGTTGTTGACTCATAACCTAATCCACTCGTTTGCGGACGACAGCAGCATTTGTCATTCATATTCGTTCAAAAAACGCCCGAGCTCTTTTTAGATTGAGAAAAAGAGGCAAATTATGAACAACACACTCCTTAACGACTTGAAAAAAATCTCCGAGTGGGGTCTTGCTTATAGAGTAGAGTTTAATGCAAGCAAAACCCAGTCTTGTTTGTTAAGCCACAAACGAGTGGATTGCCCCTTAACTCCCCTTAATATGAATGGTGTAGATTTTGTGGAATCAGCTGCTCTTGACGTTCTGGGCATATCGATTCAATCTTCGTTGGAATGATCATATTTTTGATGTGACGAAAGAAGCGGCTAAGTGCCTCGGTTTCCTGATACGGTGCAAGAAATACTTCACTTCAACTGATCTTCGCACTATCTACACCTCATATATTAGGCCGAAAATGGAATACAATTCGCACATTTGGGCAGGGGCTTCAAGATATTATCTGGAGCTTCTGCATCGAATTCAACGTCGTGCGATATATCTGATAGGGGATGCACATTAGGCCGTATCGAAAAATTTAGATCGTATTCTAAGAGGTCTCAAAAGTAGCATAGACTAGTCAAGATCACCCAAAAATAATTTTATAAAAAATAAAGGACATATTCCTGCCCCGCAAGGACTAAGTTGTTTTCTGGGAAAAACAATAAAAAATAACGATCTTAAAATGCTTTGATTTTTTTAAGAAAAACCACATATGCCTTAAAGCAAAAGTAATAATGCAGTTTAACTAACAATTTCTTGCCACACACGGTGGTACTCATGATTTTTACCAACAGTGTCCTGTATGAAGGATATTCGAAGCGAAAGTTGTACTTGGGATAGCACAAGACTTTTGATTGTAAACATTGGTTATAAATTTTGGTGGTACTGTTTATAGTGTTGATGAATTCCATAAACATCATGAATTAATAATTTGCATAGTTTTTGCATTTATATTCTCTTGTTTTAGAGAAATGTATACTAGAACGCAATTTTTTAACTTTTTCAAAAAAATTAATATAAGATTTTATGTCAAGTGATTCAGAAGTGGTGTCGAAGATAATCTTCTCAGTTTGAGTTTTCGGAAAATTTCTGAACATGTTACTGCCTAAAAATATTTATGTAGTATATCAGCTTAAGACCACGGTTTTTTTTTTCTATTTCAATATTTTAAAAAAAAATATTTCCTAGCATCAAATTTCTCAATTTGAGTTATGTCCCCTTTATGGTTATAATTTCATTAAAACACATCTTAAAAACAATTGTTTAGTCTTTTGAGACCGACTGAATGGCATAAAATGTATTTTAATGATATAATAACCATAAAGAAGGTATAACTCAAATTCAGAAATTTGATGGTACGAAGTAAAATTTTTTTAAGTATTAATATATAAAAAAAAAAATCGTGGTCTAAGCCTGGCATATTAAATACATATTTTAAGGTAGGGTCATGTTCAGAAATATTTGAAAAATCCAAATTGAGAAAATTATCTTCGACACCACTTCAAATGCCCGTGATATAAAATCTAATATTAATTTTTTTTAAACTGTTAAAAAATTGTGTTCTAGTATACATTTCTCTTAAACAAGAGAATTAATATGCAAAAACTATGCAAATTACTAATTCATCATATTTAAGAAATACGCCAACTTTATAATCAATGCCATCAAAATTTAGACTCAATGGTTACAATCAAAATTTATGTGCCATCTCGAGTATAACTTTCGCTTCGAATATCCTTCAGGATTCTGTGGGTAAAAAGCATCATCGTGTTCGCTAAGATATTGCTAGTTAAACTGCATTTAAATTTTTTCTCTTAGACAAATGTAGTTTTTTTACAAAAATCAAGCATTTTAAGATCGTTATTTTTTACTGTTTTTCTCAAAAAATAACTTTGCCCTTGCGGGGCAGGAAGATGTCCTTTTATTTTCATAAAATTTTTTTTGGCAGATCTTGACAACCACATGAAACTTTTGAGACCTCTTAGAATGTGAAATTCGAAAAAAAATGTAATTCGATACGCCCTAATGCACATAAGACCGTACCACTTCCTATGCAAAAAAAAAAAGTGAACCGTAAACCAGTAAATATGCCGCATTTGTGTGGGGAAATCACGAAAAAAATTTTCTTTTTTTGACCGAACGTAGGGGTCGCGCATTGACATATTTCTTCATATCTCCGGTGTTTACAGTCGGATTTTAAAGTGTGGTATATCAATGTTTTTGTCTCAAAGAGACCAATATGACCTCTTTAGAAGTCATTGACCTCAGGTGCACCGTTCTAGTACTTACCCTCCAGATCTCAGTTCCTACCATCCTAATGTGCCACCTTAATATCAAAAAATAAAGCAATTATAATAAATTATTTATTAAATATTAATAAAGCAAAAAATAATAAAGAAATTTTTTTATATATTTGGTAGGTATGAGAATAGGTCGTTAAGTTTGTTTTCACCCTCCTATCCGCTAGTGGTGTTGCATTTTTTAAGAACACAAATTTTCGGTAAACACGTCTGACACAAGTTTTGACCTATAACTAAACTAGAACTAACTATTGAGTCGTACCCTTCGACTGATAAATTTCAGCAATCTTTGTAAAGGGGGCATGGCACCGCCCTTATTGTCACTATCCAATAAAAATCTTCCATTTGCATCGTTTTTAGTTGCTTGTTTTTTACTGTATTTTTGTTTTTTATTAAAATGAGTAGTTGATTCTTCGTGTGATAAAGTTTTATACAAAATTTTAATTTATTACTTCTATGGTTAAGAAAAATCAGGAAAAGAAGTGCAGCAACTGCAAATATACTACTGTTCGCCTAAACAAAAATGTTTAGTCCAAGTGCACTTGTACTTCTCTTTCTCTAACAAACAATTTAAATACGTTTGTACAAAATTGTGAAATCAGCGGTTACTCGCTGAAATGACATGTGAAATTAGTGAAATTAATGATTTTTTTAATGAAATATCAATTTCTTCTTTGCGTTCTCATACTTCTGTAACTAATTTTTTTCTGAAAAATCACTTGTACTGCTTTGCCCTAAAATACGATTTAAGAATACACTTACGTTGCATTCACAACTGCATTTTTATGAATGCCTAATTTTGTGAAAACTCCTTATTCTCTTACTGAGAGCAAGAAAAAAAATTACAATTGATAATCTAACACATGTTGCCGTAAAAAAATAACAAAGATTTTTTTATTTCGTACAAATTATGAGCAACTTAAAAATTTTTTCTCGTCTATAACAGTTATGAGGCAACGTAAAAAAATAAAAATTGAAAATAAACGTTATCAGCAACGAGAAAATATTTTCTTCATTCATAACTCTTATTTCAGAGAAAATTTTTTTTTTTTAAAATATTAGTTATTATTGATAAATATTTTTTTTCTTACAATATAACTGTTATGGTCCAATTTTTAAAGATATTTCTTATAACAGTTATGACTCTGATAAAATGAAATATGATCCAACTCGTTTTTTTCATAAGAGGTAAATCTAACCGGATCACAGACCCATTTCGTTAAGTTTGACAGTTTGAGTTCGTTGACTATATTGAAAAGAGGTTGTGATTGACATATTGGGTTGAAATAGAGCACTCATTTCTAAGTAGTACACACAAGAACCCAATAAAGAAGTAGTACATACAAGAACCCAATGAAGAAGCCTGCGAATCAGTTCGTATAAAACAAAAACAATACAAGCAAAAACGACGAAACAAAAACAAAGAAAGCAGCAGGCACAGCATAAGCAGCTGATGATTGATTTTCTTATATAAACACATGCATTTTTCTTCTTATATTTTACTATTTTGCGACTTTAATATAATAGTGACAAAACCCAAAATTAGATATACTTTCAGCGCAGGATATATCTGGTATTTAAGTATATATTATCTTTGAACGACGAGTATTAAAGGATGTAAATTTACCCTAAAGTGTTCTTCAAAAAAGTATCATGGCCTTGAAAAAACTCTGTTGAAACGACCCCATACAAACCGCGCTGTAAGACATAATTCTACGTCAAAAAAGTCCTATACTAAAAAGCGATAATAAAATATATCAATACAATTCCTTGTCTTCATGAAGATGTCCATAATCGTCCATAGATGACCTCTTTAGTCGAAAAGTAAGCGTGCTGAGATGCCAACCCAGACCTCCCAGGTTGGAATCCTGCCCAGGCAGTGGTTCCACGCATAAAACTTTCTTTAATTCTTTCTAAATGTCTAATGAACTGAAGTTACAAATTCATCAATATTTGCGGATTTACATGTGTACTTGGTGCTAGAGATGTTTGTGGAATAACATTGCTTTATAACTCGAATTGACTGAGGTAAAACAATAACAAACCTCCACAGCCCATGCTCAAATTCTCTTTTGTACGCAACTTCGTTTGTGTGGACATTATTTTTCGTCAGTCAACAGTCAACCACTGAAAATTTTGTGGTTGATTGTCAGTCAGACGCCATATTTGTTGTTGACTGGTTAAGTGTACCGAAAAGCGTCAGTCAACTATTATATTGGAATCGTGAAGATTGATGCGGACAACAATTTCTGATAAGAATTTATATGTGTGTTGTAATAAAATGAAACCTTGCCTCTGGGACACATCAAATACATCATTTCAAGAGCTATTATTAATATGCAAATATAAAATAGTGTGATTGTAATTAATATAATTGTTTATATTTTTATTTTTACATCGTCAAATGAACACTTTGTTTTGTATGTTTGCAGAATATTTATCAGCTTTCTTATGTGATATATTTTTCATTATAATAATAAAAATAGAAAAGAATAGTAACAATAAGAATTAAAAAAAAAACAAATTGGCCATTTCAGCCCTTTAAAGGACTTTGACCGAGCTTCTTATGATCAATTGTGTTGTGTGTGTTATTAAATGTTTGCATACAATTGACCGAGAACTGGACCTACTGTTATATGCCGACTCTGAACGGCTAAATTTCATGTTCTCAAGAAGCTTTACATGGCATTGATTACTCTCTGAGGTTTGCCTTTGTCTGCAGAGTGGTGGTGACCGATCAGAAACATTTTTTATTGAAAAAAATTTCGCCGCGACTGGAGATCGAACTCGGGCGCCGAGCATGCTAAACCACACACTAAACCTGCATGCCACGGTCACCACAATAAGAAATAATTTATTAATGATTTCATTATTTTAATTTAAATACACGTGAATATTTGTTTCTTTATGGAACCCATCGCATTTGTTTTTATTATAAGGACTCGTTCTTTCAGATGCGCAACCACTTTTCTTATTTCAATGTTTATTGCTCAAATTTCATATGTTGAATGACGGTTTGAGCTTGAGCATGAATGATAATTCGGTCACTACGAATTATCACTCAAAAGTGTTGAATTTTTTAGTGCCCTTCAAGATCGCTAATGTGTACAGCGTTTAAATCAATTAATTAAATTAAATTTTATTGAGACTGTTTCTATATTTCTTAACATTTCAGACATACTTTATGGAAAAATTTTACATGATAACTTAGAACTATAGCTGTGTTGTTCTTAAAACATAAAATAAGCGAAAGCAGCTTGCTGTGAAATAGAGTCCATATGTTTCTTAAATTTTCTTTTACAATAAGAATATAATGCTTGCTCCCGGCATTCGAGAGTATCGTTGAGACGTGTTGTCTCTGTTATTTACACATATATACAAAACTTAACAAATACACTTAACCCTAGGATGTGCGGCTGGGCTTTTCGAGGCCCATTTTGACTTTGAATTGTTGCCAAATTTTTTTCTTGGTTCTGCGCGCCGAAATATTTTATGCCAACTACCGCTTATGTTTTGTTGACGGAACAAAACCATCTACATATTATTTGCTTTAATTTCGTTGAACAAACCTCAGCTGTTTATGTATGAAGGTGGTAAGTGCACCTGCTGGGCCTAACGAGGCCCATCTGTTAAACGTATGGAAATGTTTGGAATCTATTAAACAAAACATGTTCAAACACGACCGGTCACGTTCGGTAATATTATACCTCTGCATGTGTATTTGTGTCGGCGGCATTTATTATTCACGAATCATTCCAACCATCACACAGGAGTATTTAATCGATTTAGGCGGTCCCAATTTTTTTTTACACGTTGTTAAAAAAAAATTTACTTTTCAAGGCATACCCCCATCCTCCCCTTAAAAACGCCTAATTATGACATCACTCCTCAGCTGCTGCGTCAACCAATACTCTTAACAAATAATATTTACCGAGTTGACACTTAGCTGGATTCTTGGGTAAGTTAAAAACAAAATTCTTGGGTAAGTTTTTATTTCAAAAATGTATATTTTACTTTTTCTTAAGACCACCTTTTACCTTGGCGACACAAAATGTTATGCCTCGCTGAAAATTAAATTTTACAAAAGTTATTAAAGATATCGACAAACGGTCTTTTATATTGACTAGGAAAACTATCAAACTTTGTTTTAAAATTAATATTGTTGTTGTTTTTGTTGTTGTTGTTTTTGTATGTTATTTCAAAGAATGACAATGACATTGACATTTCAATTTTGTATGTCATTTGGTTGTAATCAAAAAATGCTTGTGCTTCATTTGAATATAAAAACCAAAACGCGAATATGTTAAGAATTAATGCTGTTATCGTCGGTACCAAAATAAAGAGGTTCGTTCAACAAATAACGGAACTATAGCATACAAAAGTAAAATTTACAAAAACTGGTATTTTTTAGGGCGTAAAATATGTCAAATTTAGTTGTTTTTAGAGCTACCTTCATGATTCTGGTACTGATTATTTAAATCAGACAATTTTTTCAATAATTTTTTATTACAACCAATCGCGAAAAAGTGGTTTCGAGATATGCATTAAAAGTTGTGATATGTGTTTTCAAAATAATAAAATAAAAAACCATCATAGTGATTTTTCCGATGCATTTGGGTGTTGACTATCAAAAACAAAAAGATTCATCCAAATCGAATCATTGGTTTCCGATAAATGAAGTGGAAAGTGCCCGAAGATATGGTATTCAAAAAAGTATTAAAATAATTCTATGGTAAGATTTGTTTAATATAAGTAGCATGATGCCAAAAAAATAACTTTTTTTTAACTTAAGGATACAAAAGTGTGACTACACTCATCCATACAGGGTGTCTGATAACTAGATGTTTGAAGAAATCTCTTTTTTTTGAGGTGTTGTGTTTTTTTAATCTTTTTAACCATTTTCCTTGTAGAAAATCAATCATTTTACAATTTTGTATTATTAAAAAGGATATCTTCTTAACAGAATAATGAGCATTATTATACTGCATTATACTGCAAGATTTAAAATATAAATAATAAAAATAGTTGACTTAAAAAATGCAAGAAAATTTCACTTTTATATATAAAATGCCATGAATATATGAAGGAATCAGAAATAGCCGTCTAAGAAACATTTGTGTAGGTAATGGATATCTAAATTTTCACAGAGTGGCTTTACGATATTTGCAAAGGTTTTGCAGAAAAATGAGCTACAAAAAAGTTTAGTACAAAAAAAGTCGGTTTTTATCATTTTTCTGCATCAAATGCCAACCTAGCAGCTGCATGCCTACAAAAATTAAGCATAACTTAATTTTTGAATGATGGATTTTTAAAAAATTGTGTGGCTTCAAATTTTTCCTTACCATTGTTGAGAAATTAACCTTAATATGAAATAAGGTTTGAAAAAAAAATTAAAAACAACTAGAAAAACAATTTCTTTTTGCTCAACATCAAAGTTGGATTAAATGTTGTTTTAGGCCCATGGGGAAATTGCTCTCTGTGTATATTTATGTATACCTGATCAAATAATAAGGGTATTCATGCAATGAGCAATACCCTTATAAATGGTATAAACCTTATAAGCTTTTTTTTTTATTTTTTTTTTTTATTTATTTATTTATTTATTACAAGCTAAGCCTTTGACGCTTTATAGCTTTTAAAATTTAGCCATATATAAACAATTAATTATAATAATATGTAACAATTTTAAATATAATATAGTAACAGAAATAATAATAATATTTTAAAATTGACAATGATTTAACCAAGACAAACATGGTTGTGTATGTAAAGCATCATAGTGTCGGCCTAGAACGGTGGGTGGTATCAAGACAAACAAGGTCTGTACGCCACACTGATAAGTATAACCATATACATAATACATAACGTTCACAGCAAGGTGGTATTTCGACAAACAAGGTCATATTTACCACACCAATTTCCTTAGAAACAAAGAAATGGTTGTGGACGCTGGCACTGAGACAACGAGGTCTCTTTGGCCTGTCGTATAATTATATGTCATACAAATCGTTTTCACTGATTGAAGGACAAAGTCCAAAAAATACAACCAGCACAGCACAACCGAAAAAATGCGTTTACATTCACCAAGCATGATCGATTATATTAATTTAGGAGGTCCAAAACAGGTTCAGGTCAGGACCATTCAGATTTATGTGTTGTATTATGTATATCCATAACCAGGTGAGAATTATGTATTGGAAGATCATAATCAGAATCACTGTCGGTACTGCAGATAATCTATTATTTTATTTTTAATTGAGAACATGGATTCATTTAAAGATATAACATCTGAAATAGAATTAAAGTCTCCGCATGCGCTTCTTAATGGTTCATTTTGCAAGTAATTTGTTCTACAAAAGTTCATAAAAAGTAGCTCAAAAGATCTTCTAGGACGAAGTGGAATATTAAAGAATTTACTCAATAAATATGGACTGTCTACATATCCATGTATAAGTTTAACAATCCAACTAACATTAAGCATAACTCTCCTATTTCTTAAAGTATGAAGATTTAATAGCTGTAGCCGATATTCATAAGGTGGTAGATTAAAGTTAAAAAGCATGCTAAAAGCTAACTGTCAGCTGACATATCTCTACTAATTTGTGCATTTATGCACAATCTACTTAAGGGGACGTTCACACAATCAGCCTGATCAAAATAACTAATTGCCCCAAATATAAGCTTACCGCTTTGCATAAATACCCTTAATATCTTATGAGGAATTTAAATATTTAATATTGTTTGTTTTTATGTTTAAATACAGTTACATTAGTTATATAAACATACTTTAATTTTGGCTTAAGATTCAACAATAAAAAATTTTAAGTAGACTGCTTGATGATGTCTTTTCATTTTAATTACACAAACTAACAGGATATTTTTGCAATGACAAAAAGAAAAGAAACCTTTCTCATTACAAGGAAATATATACCAGGTGTCAACAAATCAAAGGGCGGTCAAATGAAATTACACAAAATATCTTCGATTTGGTCAAAAATGACTTAACAAACATTAAATTCAACGAGGGCACAAAATTGGTGAGAAAATACTTTCACTGCAATGAAAAATGGAATGTACTGGAATGCATGAAACGCTTAGCTGAAAATGAAGACGCAGCTCTTAAAAAATATGTGTGAAAGCAAGGAATTCTTTTTAAAGCTTTGAGTCTGCGGAGTCATAGCGTAGAAAATGACTTACAAGAAAAGCTTATAAATTTACTTTGTTATACATAAATTTTTTTTTAAACACACCTTCCTAAAACATTTTTTCTTAAATATCTCTTTTGTTTAAAAATCATTTTTAACAAAAACACGTTGTTGAAAAGGTGATGAAATCTTCATTTTGTTCAGCAAATAAATTTAGTCGAAACAGCTTCAGAAGATGTCGCTTTTCTTATTTTCTTAAAAGGATCAGCATTTTTGACATCCTAAAGTCACAATTGACAGTTTAAATGTCCTACCATAATATGGGCTTGACAGTCAATTTTCAACTTTTAGAATTTTTTTATAAAAATTGGTTAGTTTAAATATTCAAATTGAGTTGTATCGGAAGTAACCTTTAAATAGCTTTTAATTCACCACAAATAAAAATGACAGCCAAATCCCTGATCAAACATTGCTACAACTATATATCTTCAACCATCTTCAACAATAAAAAAAAACTTTTACCAAAAAACGCTGTTTTGGCATCATGCTAAATATAAGCATATTTTTGGTAAAAAAGATATGTTCATTAATTCTTTTGAAACCGTTAAATTTCCCTCTGTATAAAAAGAGAAAAAAATAAAAAAAAATTTAACAATTAAGAGAAATGCATTCTAAGAGAAAAAATAACGTTAAATAATAAGTAATAATAGCTCCCAACTGTATGTATATTTGAAAAAACAAAAACAAAATTTTGAGAAAAAACACAAAAAAAAACTTTATTTTGAAAACATTGCATTAGTACTTTGCTTGCAAGAATACATAACAATGTATGAAAAAAGGTTGATCACCAAATATGTGCATATGAGGTGATATTGTGCCTGACTTGCCTACATAAAAAATTCGCCAAAAAACTACTTAAGCCTATATGACACTGGCTAGTTTTAATATTTTTAAAAAAATGTTAAATAGTTGTTACTTTATTTTATCGACCTTTGACTTTGTTTGTGGTTTTTTTGTACGTTGTTCAGGCTTTAGGTCCGATTTGTTTTTATATAAAAAATATATCAGTTTATTATAAACTAATTTTGATTTTATATTTCAACCAATATTTCGACTTCCATCGGAAGTCATCTTCAGGGTTACTGAAATACATACAATAATATTAACAAAAATATTCACAACACTTTAACAATTTTAAACTTACATTTAAAAAATATTATTTTAGTTTACATTTAGATACAAAATTTTAAAACACTTTTACAAACAATTAGAACATAGAATATAAACATGACTAATCCAAACATTTAAACACTGTAGACTAAAACAGATTATCTCCTCTCGTCGTCGGTTTTCCTTTGGTTTTCCACACATCGTCTGTATATGTGAGCGCATTTGTCCGTGTCTGTTTTGAAGTTAAGTCTTTTCTCTGGAGGTACATTTATAATATGCAGCATTTCCAGTGTGTACCTTCTATAATAATTGGCCTCTTGTTGCAGGATCTTCACATTGTCAAAGTCGGGTGTATGTTTTTGTTTTTCGCAGTGTGCCGCTAATGCTGTTTATTGCTCAACTGGTCTTGAATGTGCTTTTTGGTCCGATTTGTGAGCAGATATCCTTGTCCGAAGTTTGTTTTTTGTTGTCCCCACATATGCTTGGTCACATACATGGGACCCGTCTCCTTTACAAGTTATCTTGTATACCACGTTCGCTTTGTCTAGTTTGTTTATTTTTGTCTTCATATTGCTATATAGTTGTTGTACTGTATTGTTCGTCTTAATCGCAATTTGAATTTTCTGCTTATCGTATATGTCAGATTTTAAAAAGCGTTCTGAAAAACCTGGGATATATGTCATCGATTTATACATTTTTGTTTCTGTGTTCCTTTGTTTTTTAAATTTTCCCTTCTTGTAGTTCTTAATTAAATCCTCTGTTGTTTTCTTTGGGAAATCATTCTTGCGCAAAATTGTTTTTATTTTCTTTACGTTTGTTTTGTGAAATTCATCGTTACTTATGTCAAATACTCTTCTTATAAAGTTGTTTGCTGTGTTTATTATTATTCTTTTTGGATGTTTTGAGTAAAAGTTTATTAGACGTCCTGAGGCCATAGGTTTTTGAAACCAGTCAATTGTTAAGGAAAGGAAGGGAAAACTTCTTAACAATTGACTGGTTTCAAAAACCTATGGCCTCAGGACGTCTAATAAACTTTTACTCAAAACATCCAAAAAGAATAATAATAAACACAGCAAACAACTTTATAAGAAGAGTATTTGACATAAGTAACGATGAATTTCACAAAACAAACGTAAAGAAAATAAAAACAATTTTGCGCAAGAATGATTTCCCAAAGAAAACAACAGAGGATTTAATTAAGAACTACAAGAAGGGAAAATTTAAAAAACAAAGGAACACAGAAACAAAAATGTATAAATCGATGACATATATCCCAGGTTTTTCAGAACGCTTTTTAAAATCTGACATATACGATAAGCAGAAAATTCAAATTGCGATTAAGACGAACAATACAGTACAACAACTATATAGCAATATGAAGACAAAAATAAACAAACTAGACAAAGCGAACGTGGTATACAAGATAACTTGTAAAGGAGACGGGTCCCATGTATGTGACCAAGCATATGTGGGGACAACAAAAAACAAACTTCGGACAAGGATATCTGCTCACAAATCGGACCAAAAAGCACATTCAAGACCAGTTGAGCAAAAAACAGCATTAGCGGCACACTGCGAAAAACAAAAACATACACCCGACTTTGACAATGTGAAGATCCTGCAACAAGAGGCCAATTATTATAGAAGGTACACACTGGATATGCTGCATATTATAAATGTACCTCCAGAGAAAAGACTTAACTTCAAAACAGACACGGACAAATGCGCTCACATATACAGACGATGTGTGGAAAACCAAAGGAAAACCGACGACGAGAGGAGATAATCTGTTTTAGTCTACAGTGTTTAAATGTTTGGATTAGTCATGTTTATATTCTATGTTCTAATTGTTTGTAAAAGTGTTTTAAAATTTTGTATCTAAATGTAAACTAAAATTATATTTTTTAAATGTAAGTTTAAAATTGTTAAAGTGTTGTGAATATTTTTGTTAATATTATTGTATGTATTTCAGTAACCCTGAAGATGACTTCCGATGGAAGTCGAAATATTGGTTGAAATATAAAATCAAAATTAGTTTATAATAAACTGATATATTTTTTATATAAAAACAAATCGGACCTAAAGCCTGAACAACGTACAAAAAAACCACAAAAATGTTAAATGTTAAAAAAACATAAAAATGTTCTACTTTTTTAGCTTCTATCAGCTTAAAACAGAGAAGGGCACAAATTAAATTTGCTATCCCATGTGATTGGAAGCAAAATGCTGCTTGCCGACGTCGACACATGAACAGTGTAAGCTACTTCGTGTGGCTTACGATCGTGTGCATTCGGCTGTTGTTTTGTTTTTATTTTGGCAGTAAATCAAGTCAGTTGCTTTTCAGCATTTGTTGAAAGAACATCTCTTTGCGCAATTTTTTAAAATATAGCGAGAAAATACGTAAAATTGATCTTCGTTTTTCTCTGCTTTACACACAATCAAAGAATGTGATAGTATGTGTGTGCCCATCGCTGACTTAAAATCACGAAAAAGTCATTGTGAATACCTTGTTTCAGCAGAAGGAAGAATAAGATAAATATTTTGTTAAGCAGGCATTCTGAATTTTTGCCGTTGTACCTTTTAATGCTGCTTTTGCATTTCAATTGGTTACCTATAAATGTTTTGAATTGAAATAAAAAACAATTGGGCTGTACGACCTCGTAATTATTTTTAAATAATTCGGACAAGTTGCAAATTTTTGACACAAAATAAATTATATTTTTGTCGCAACAGCTGTTGAATTTTCCACACAATTTTTTACAGACATCCCATTCACACAAGTCATTGCTGTCTCTTTTATCCCCTGCTTGTTTTAAGATCTGAAAACAAGCCAGTATCATAACACTATTATTGGATTTGCTTGCAAATTTCACAGTTGTTCCCAATATTATGTTAGTTCATATAAGAAAAAAAAAAATTTCAAAAAATTTTTTGAAGGCAAAAAGTGATGGTCGAATCCCGGTATAGCCACGGTCCTACGCTTTTACCTTTCTTTAATTCTTTCCTCATTTCTGATCAACTGAAATTTAAACTTCATTAATATATACGACTTTGTAGTTGATGATAGAGATGTTTGTGGAATGAGATTGCTTGATAACTCGAATTAACTGAGGTAAAGGCATAACACTTGCCTCAGATTCAAATTCGAATGTTGATATATCACTCCGCCTCACTAGAACATTCTACACTTGTTTGTCTTGATTTCCCTTTCTCTCCTACTTATCTATCTCCCCATTTCCGAACCAAGGCAGACTTAACTGAATAGGTTTGACACCTGAAATCCTTGGTTCAAAACTAAAAAAAAAAAAGTGTATATTTTCCAACTAAGGCACATTTGGTGCCACCGAAATTTTGAAAAAAGCACCAAAAATGCATCAGGCATCAAACCCCATTTTTCTTAAGCCAAAATTTTTAAAATACACCAAATCTGGCGGAAAAGCACCAAGTTGGCAAGTACATTGTAAACGTAAACGTTAGAATAGTAAAACAATAAGTCAGAATATAATAAAAAATCGAATACTAATGTGATAGTATGAACAAAAATTATAAATGAATAAATCGAATGAGCATAAGTTCCGATAAAAATTAACCCCTGTGGGAATGACAGGAAGCTTTAACATAGAATTCAGGTAGAAGTGGAGTATTAAAATCTAAATCAGTTTCGATATTTTTATTAAGAATGCCAACTGGCGATAAATAATTAATTGAAGACCAGTTGCATTGTTTTTGGAAATCAAAAATTTCCTTAAAAGATAATAGTCGTGGAGTGAAAGTTGTTAATGCACAAAAACGACGAGTTTAAATAGTAAACAATTTTGTTTGGTGTTGTTTTGCTTAAATCCAAAAGGCAAGTGAGTGACAAAATGCATGAAGATACCATTACAAGTTATTCATAAATTATACAAACCTTTTAATACAGATCTCTTCCTGATAAATGCTGACTAACAATGCGACAAGAATTTTAATGAGAGAACAAGATGACTTGTGGTTGCCATCTACTCCAGACATCCTCCGTTGGAATAGGTACTTTTCCAACAGTATCGTCATCGATAGGTAGAACACACATTTTGGATATGGCTCTCCTGGTTGTGCCAAAGCTGGTACGGACAATTGCTATGCATGCTACATCGTCTCCCTTGATCGTTTCAACAACTCTTGCTGGAGGCCACTTGGATGGTGGTAGATTTTCATCCGTCAATAAGACCATCGCACCGTTAGCAACATTAGGAGTAAGACTGCGCCATTTGCAGCGCTCTTGCAGTAATGTTAGATATTCGGCAGACCACTTCTTCCAGAATATTTGCTGTAAATAGCACTCTCTGCCACCTGCTAAGGTGATTTATGTTTAACGAGGTGACATCCGGTTCCACTATTGAGGTAAACGGAGCTCCAGAAAGAAAGTGGGCTGGTGTTAACACTTCCAAGTCGTCTGGGTTATCTGTAATGGGAAACAAAGGCCGAGAATTTACAATTGCAGATATTTGACAAACAAGTGTTCTGAGCTCTTCAAAATTCATTGAATAGCTTCCGAGAACACGCCAAAAATGATACTTTGCACTTTTTATAGAAGCTAGGTGGGATGATCTCCCAATCTATGCTGTCTTTGAGACACAGCGCTTTTACGGCTTGTACGTGGTTTTGGTTTCAAAAAGTTTCTTCAATTCAGCTAACTCGTTTTTTGCACCTACAAAATTGGTTGCGTTGTCTAACCATATAGTTTTAAGCTTATTACGGGTGAAGCAAAATCTCTTAAGAGCGGCTAAAAATGATTCCGTAGATAAATCCTTCGTAAGATCCAAATGGATAGCCTTAGTGGCGAACCATATAAAAAGACATATGTAGCATTTGTCTGCTGGTCTGTTCCGAACTTCCGATTGATAAAAGAATGGACCACAAAAGTCGATGCCAGTCACTTAAAATGTTCTGCAAGCCTGCACTCGCTCCTGCGGTAAATTTCCCATAATGTGCTCATACGTTTTGGGTTTCATTCGAAAAGATCTGATCCATTTATTTGTGACTCAACTGACGGTTTAAAGGTCACCAACTGGCAGCGAATAGAAGCCAGCAGTGACCTTGGACCAGCATGCAAAAATTTGTTATGAAGATAATTGATAATTGAATATTATGGGGTAAAATCAACGGGTTTTGTTGAAGAATCAAACCAACCTTTCTCCTTTCAGGAAGCTCACGAGTAAGGCCAGTGACCAGTTTCAAGAAAGTGAGGGCCGTGTTTCCATAATGATGAATTAAGAAGCTCCTTAGGAGTGGCTCCTCGTGATAAAATGTCAGCTGGGTTAAGTTGAGTAGGAACGTAATGACATTTACAACTATTTGTTTGCGTCTGAAGTTCAGTCACTCTATTGGAAACGAACAAATTATAGTTAGAAGGCTCTTCTTTTAGCCAGGAGAGAACGATAGTAGAGTCCGACCAGAGGCCGATGCGATTCTGAACTTTTTTTTGGCGATTTTCAGAAACGCTAATTTTATTTTTATTATATTTTATATTTTTTGGAGTCCAATATTTTGTTGCCGCTAAATTAAAAATTATCATATTTTTTAATTAATATCAACGATTTTGATAATTTATTAAGACAAATAAATGCTTTGTCTGCTTTTAATATATTTGAATGTAAATATATACAATTTTAAGGCAGTTTTCTTCGAAAACCTTATATTTGCATTCACCAGTTACATTACTATACAACCCACCTTCAAAAATTTTTCTTTAAGGTTTTAAAATGCATTTAAGTTAAATAAAAAATAAGTATATCATTTTAAAAAATTACACATATTTTTAATTAAAAATATTACACAAAAAAAATTTTAACAAAATCATGGCGGGCGTGATTGCGGCTCATTGAAACATCTGAAAAAAAAAACAAAAACGAAAAAATTGCTTGAGATATCAAGTCCCCTTAAATATGCTTTTAGCTATGTTTTGCCTTTACAATTCACAAAAATTTATTAAATGAATTGGTGGTTTACACATAAGTTTCGATTGT
The DNA here is from genome assembly GCA_958299015.1 of Tetanocera ferruginea. Lineage (NCBI taxonomy): Eukaryota > Metazoa > Arthropoda > Insecta > Diptera > Sciomyzidae > Tetanocera > Tetanocera ferruginea. The sequence continues at coordinate 99,532,340 of OY282640.1, read as the reverse complement.
TGTTTCGCAGTCTTAAAAACTTTATCAGGCTAAGACCTACGATTTTGAAAAATCATTTTGAGTTTTGTTTCTTGACATGCCCTTGTGTACAATTTAGCAATTTATTAATTTTTTAAAATTTACAAGTGTTTAAAGTAAAAAAGGGTTACTTTTATTTTTATTATCAAACATCTCCCCTCTTTTGTTTTTATTGTTTTTTCATTATATATGCTAAATTGTCAAGCGAGAAACCTTCGTTTTTGTCAGAATTGTTAATCCTGAGATGGAGTGTCCACCATGAGGCAGCAATTTTTTTAAATTTACTTCACTGCCCCTATAAATTACAGAAATTATAAAAACTAAAATTGTTTATTTATAAGGAAAATATTAAATTTGTTAAAACAAATATTTGACAGTTTGTTATAAGAGCCGAGAAAAAATTCTCAAAAAACGAGATCTTGAATAACTTTCTACAATTTAGTAGAAACTCAAAGAGGATATTTTAATACAAGAAAATAAAAAAATAAAAAGTTTTTTATTTTATATACATCAATCATCCAAAACATAACTATTAACTTAAGGCTTGGGATTTAGACTAAAGTTTCAGCGGAGGTTGTAAGCCACGAGTATTTCTATAAGTGCGTAAATAATTTTTATAAAATTTTAGAATATATTTTATTTACTTATAAAACGAACAAAAAAGGCAAGCATGTCAATTGGAAATATTTCTAAAAATTAAAATAAGTTCATTCAAGTCTTTCATAATTGTCATTAACAGGCATTTTTCTTGGAGGGTGTTTCGCTGATTTTCTTGATGAGTTTTCCTCCATTTCAACCATTCAGTATCGCCAGTAATTCTGCATTTTAGATTTATGCCCTTGCTGTAGATTAAGTTGGATAAACTTCTGTTGTGGTTGTCACTGTTTTTGTTGGTTTGGGTTCTGCTGAAGTATCTTTGTTGTTTCACCTAAAACATCTTTTAGTTTCTGTTTCAATACATCATCGGATTTGGTTTCAGATAGATCGTACTGCTTCAAAGTAAAGTTTCGATGTCGTGCAAGGGAAGACTGCGATTCTCTATAATATTTTTAATTATGAAGTTTGTCAATTAAGTGATTGCTTAATTACCATGATTCTGACCTCTTCGTTGCTTTACTTCAATAGCGAATAGCTTGACACGAAGATATCGTTTTGGGAAACGAAAATAAAAAAGCAATATATGTCTTCAATCCAACAGTCGCCAACAGCATTCAACATATGCATCACCAATGTAGCGGTTCACCAGTTAGCGACACAGCCAGCAGCAATCCAATTCAGAATTTTGTACCCAATATGCAGCTGACGAAACTGCGGAGTGCAGCAGCCACCCAGCAATCTAAAGCACAAGCCGAAGCACAACGAACTCGGTCAGGAAACTGTAGGACATTGAAGAGCTGACTCCGCAACAGTAGAAGAAAATTATTATAAGTATTCTGGAACTGATTTAATCCAGCAAAGGGAAGCAGTGGTGTTTAAGTAGAAATGTCAGTTACAGGCAGCAGACCAACACCCAAATAGTATGAGCAGGCAGAATGTGACGAGGATTACAATCATTCTTTTAGATCCTGCACTTGATGCCGTTTTTACCGTTGAACAATGTATGTTGTGTGGTTTTTAACTTTACTCTTAAAAATGTTGTTAATAATTTCACGCACGTTTCAATAATAAATTTTGACACAAGAAATTAAAAGCAGCGCTTCCTGCCAGTAGTAGAAACAGCATTTTTAGCTAGGCGATTTGAATTTCAGAATCGCATTTTAGCGTGATCGCTAAAATATTGAACGAAGAATTTTTTTAGCATTTTAGCGATAGAGATTTAGCTTTAGCTAGGCGATTTTCAGAATCCGGCCTCAGCAATTAAAATTTCCTTTAAGAATTCCTAATTTGGATATTGAGTGCACGAGGCGTGCGAGCAGTGCAGCGGCTGAAAGCTCTAGCTTGGGGACCGTAAGTATCATTAGGGGAGCGACCTTTGACTTCGAACAAAGCAAGCTTGTTTTTGTTACATCAACTTCTTTTGCACAAATGTAGATACATACGCCATATGCTGACAAGCTGGAATAGCAGAATGCATTGATGTCTAATACAGAATCTGACAGCATAACAAATCATGGAAACGAAAAATTTTCAACAAGCTGAAATTCATAGCATAAATCTTTCCATTGTGAGTAAAACAATTGAAGAAGGCTCTCGTCCCAGTCGAAGTTTTCCTTCCATAAATGTTGAATGAATATTTTTTGTTTTGTTATGATTGGGCCAATCAAACCAAGCGGGTCGTTAATACGAGCAACTAACGAAAGTACTGAGCGCTTTGTCACTTGTTTTGAGAGTGTGAATTGACAGTACCATCATTAAATTTCAAAAAGGTTTCTCTATTCGTTGGTGGTATCTGTTTCACAATTTTAGGTTCACTGGAAAACCATTTTCGCAATTGAAAGTTAGCCTTATCCAGCATTTCCGTAGTTTGTTTCAAAATGCAGTGCACTTCTTCCATAGAATCACCTTCAGATATTAAGTCATCTACGTAAAAATCTCGGCGAACAATTTTTGATGCAATTGGAAACTCGTGCTCCTCGTCTCTGGCGAACCTCTTATAGCGAGAAAGGAGGCAGACTTGGTGCCATAAGTGACAGTGTCTAATTTATTAATTTTAGATTCATCTTCAGGATTGTCCCTCCACAAAGTACACTGAAGAAAATTGGCGGGATATGACATTCGTATGCATCGGTACATTTAACAAATGTCACCAGTCAGAGCTGTCGGGCATGATCGAAATCGTAGAAGAATGTCACATAACTTTGCTTTGCTTGAATGGTAGGCCCAGCCATAAGGATATCATTTTAAAATGACCCAGAAGATGTTGTGGCTGAGCCATGGAACACCACCCGCAACTTCTTTGAGGCACTGTCTTCCTTAAAAACGCAGTGGTGAGGCAAAAAGTGTGTGGGCACTTTATCTTGCAGAACAGAAACTTAAGTCATATGATTGAGCACGGAATATTCATTTATGAAAGCAGAATACTGCGCCTTTAGGTCAGAGCGACGCATGAGCCTCTTTTCTAAATTTTTAAAACGATGTAAGGCTGTCTGAAACGAGTCTCCAAGCTGACAAGTAGACCCTTTTATTGTTAAGCGCACTGAATATTCGCCTGATGGCAACCAACGACAATTTTCAATGAAGTGTCTCGCGCACAACAACTCCTTCTTTGTGGCTTTTGGAACCACATCAATAACGTTCTCAGTATCCCAAAACCTGCTGACTAATTCGTTGAGAGAAAGCTCACAACTTTCTTCTGACGGTGTAGATTTTAGAGCAGAAATCAGACACGAAGAATTTTTTCATATTATTTGACGGCCTCCGCAAACGACCCAGCCTAGTCTGGTTTTTTGTAACAAAGAAAGATGTTCATGTAATCGATTTTGCCCAATACACATTAGCACAAAAATTAAAACAAGCGCTAATTAGGATATCACCTCGCTGTTATTTGTAAAAGAAGGGGTCAGCTAAACGGATGTTCGCTGGAATATTCCAAGCAATGCTGTTGAGAGTGCTGCTAGGTTGATCATCAGTTATCGTGTGTACAACGACCGCGATAAATTGAGTGACATAATCAGTAACGCGAGAATGCATTGCAATGCAAATCGTTTCATCAGCTACGAAATCTGCCTCTCCAATGCCAGAAATTATCGTTGACGATTTGTTTCTACGAAGCTGCAATGGATTTGCAAAGCGATTTGTCACGAAGTGCGCCTGGTAGGCCGAATCTAGCACAGCTCTACAGCTGTATGAGCGAACCAACTTTATTCTTAACAAAGACCACAGCAGTGGCGAGAAAAACGACATTCTCTCTAAGATGACGAAAAGTGTTCTGATTGCGAGGCATGAGAAAGCAGCGCCGTTTGAAAAAGTGGTGTGGGGGACGAAGAGTATGATCGCAATGGCGAATGTGATGTTGTAGGTGCGTTTTCAGCAACAAATGCATTCGGTAGCCGCGGCAGCAGCCGACGACGATAATTGTGGTTTAAACTGTGACAAAGAAGGCTGCGCTGCAGTGCCCGACGTATTTCGATGTAGCAGAGAATTGTGCTTTAACGATAAGTGATCGCACGCGCCAGATTTGCATGATTTTAAGGCATGTCCGAACTTTAAGCAATTACGGCATAACTTAGAAGTTTTTGCTTGAGCAAAGCGCTCGTCAGGAGATAAATTCAAAAACTGTGAACAACGATGAATCGTGTGCTCCTGAGAGCTGCACATGGCACATTTAATTGTGTTGTTACTAGCCGTAACTAATGACTTATTTATGTACTTAAATGATTTATGCAAATTTTTTCCCACCTGATTGCTATGCGTTTTAGTTACCATAGCATACTCCACACTTTCCAGCATCTTGCACCGTTTTTACAAGAACTTTTCCATCGATTCCCTTACGGTATTATATTAACCCTTAAATTGCCAAGACCGTCTACAGACGGTCATCACTATAATCCAAAATTTAATCACTATTTTATAAATTAAAATATTTTCGCGGTCTTACCTTACGAACCTTAATTCGTATTGAACGAACCCATCGAGTGATGTTAGTTTTAGTGTTGTAATTTAAATGGTTTGGTTCACACAACCATTCAATTGGAATTTTTTGTGAGAAAACTGGATGTTGTCTGGCAATTTAAGGGTTAAATGGCGTGTCTTCTTCCCATTTGGTTTGTGATTGTATATCCAACTTGCGGCAAATAAGGTTTATCAGCAAACAATCCCCTATTTGGTCTTTTGTTCCTATTATATATAATGCTCGAAAATGAGCGTTTAACTTGTCACTTAGCTCTCGGAAGTCTGCAACCGAACCATTATCTGCGCCTTTAATGTCGAATATCCCTTTTATATGAACCTGAAAAATCAAACGTTTGTTATGAAATATGTTTTTTAGTAAATTAAGAGCAATATCATAGTTTTCGTTGGTTTTTTCCAGCGACGAAATGGTGTCCAGCACAGTTTTTTCCATGCAAAGGCGCAGATGTTGAAACTTCTCAGTTTTAGTAAGGTCAGGTTCTTTTCCAATCTCATTCTCGAAAAATGAGAAAAAATTTGGCCATTCTGTGTAGGAACCACTGAATTTTGGCAGGGTCAATAAAGGAAGCCGCTGCTTCGGTTGACAAATGGTTAAAGATGGAGACGACGTAGGTTCATCTACAGAAAATTGACGTGTGGTGGCCGCTGCGAAGTAGTCCCACGCGTGTTTTGTTCCTGAATAAGAAGAGTTTTTACTTGAATATAAAGCGAATCAAACCTTTCTCGTGCATCGTCATCAAGCTCTGCATGATCCTCTTGCTCTGAGCTGGTCTGAACTATATCAAAGTTGTGTAGGAGACGCTCCAGCATGTCAATCCTTACGCTGAGCTCAGTCTTTGAAATTTCAGAAAGACGTGCGGTGGTTAAAGTTGTCTTTTCATCCAGCAATTTCTTAAAAATGGACGAACTTTTCCTTTTGAAGAACGTTGGCTGTGAAACAACTTCATCAGCGACAGTTGGAGCCATTTTTATGCTATTTATATTTTGTTAAAGTTGCCGTACGAATTTATGTATACGGGTAGCGTTAACTTTTTACTTTATGCTGCTGCAAAAGGCAAGGAACCATTTTGAAAAAGTTTTAAATTTTTGCTTTCAGGAGCTACTTTTCTGCTGCATTTGCCAGACGCATTTCTTATACAACTAGTCACAGACTTGTAGGCGTTGATTCGAATTCCCCAGTGCTTGTAATTGTCATTAACAACTTTGAGATGTCTCGAGGCCTTGTTAAAAGCAGCCATGGGGGATTCATGGTGCGCATAGATTAGGCAGTCGTCAGTATATAAATACCTCTTGAGCCAGACAATTCGTGGGGGAAGTCATTAAAAAAATATTAAAAAATGAGGGGCCAATTCATTTTTTAATATTTTTAAAATGAATTGCGCTCTTCACCATACCAACATTGGAAATCAAATTGTTGATTTTCACGCAAAACTTTCTATCTGAGAAAAAACTCTTACTAATTTTTAACAAAAAAGAATTGAAGCCGAAATTAATGAGTTTGTAGAGGATACTATCATGAAAAGTTCTATCAAACACTTTTTCAATGTCTAAAGAGACCGAAACTGTTAAATTTTTTTGTCGTAAATTACGCACATTATTATCGTGATACAGCAATAAGGCGTGAAATGTGGAATGATTTTTTTTAAAACCAAACTGAAAACTTAAAATATAATTATCTTCAACGATCAGTAGCTTACCGATTTTTATGACGTCACGTTGTATCACTCCTTATTTACCGATTTCATGAGAACTAGTGTTTGTGTAAGTTCAAATCGTTAAAAATTCGGTCCGTGATGAAAAAGAACACAAATCGAGAAGAAATGATGCGAAACTGAATCAAATGACAAACAGCTGTTCGTTTGTTTTTATTTTAGTTTTCAAGCTGCAAATTTTTATAATATTACTATTATTGTTATTATTTCTTTGTTATTAGAAAGTGAATATTTTAAATTGAGATGAATGAAACTTTTGTTTTTATGTATGCCATAAGACATGCTGTGACTTGAAAACTCGCTCGGACTTAACTTGCTATTAAATAAATATACTTAACCTTAATATTATAAATATTTATGCATTACTTTAGCTTACCTTCTCATTATTTGTATTCAGTTCTTCGGTTTTGTAAGCGGTTTTTACTTGCACAAAGTAAATAAATAACAATCGGCAGTGTTCTCATTTTCCTCAGAGTCAGTGATAAAAACTTAAATTTTTATCGATTCACTTTTCTTACACAAACACTACTTTGAAGGATTCTATTGAAGTGGAATCGGAACAGCTGACAGTTTGTCGATTTGGAACAAAAGAATTGAACAGAAATCGATTCAGATTATTACACGAACACTGTAGGTGAGAATTACGTCAGAGTGACGTCAAATCGGTAATATGGATCGGTAACTGCATTCGGTACGAGTTACAAGAACGAGCTACAGATCCATTTTTGATTTTAAAATGTGTTCAAAAATTTTTCCAAGGTTCGACAGCATTGAGATTGGACGGAAGTTATTTAAATCAATGCTATCCATTTTCTCACGGATTGGAATAATGCACGCGGTTTTTCATTTATCCGGAAAGTACCCGTTGTTTCAGCAATAATTACAAATTATGGTAAAGAAATTCAGTGCCAAAACCGGCAAACGTGTAATGATGAAGTTCGAGATTTTGTCTAAGACCTTTAATAATATTCTCGATCGATCCAGAGTTAACAAAATGAAAATCATCGGTGTTGTCCAAAAGGTTAAAATCATCAGAAAAATTATACACTGAAGGAGGAAGATTAGCAAATTTATTTGAGATTGAGTTTCTAATGTCACCCACATCACTCCTATCAGGAATATGTTCGGAGTAAACCTGCTCATAGTGATTGCGGAAAGTCTCAAGCTTGACCCGCTCATCCCTGATAACGCAGCCATTCACTGAGATTCCTGGTCATGACATTTTTTTTTTTGTTTCCGACTAATTTATAGATTTGTTTGTATGCCCTGGGACCTGGCTTGATCACAATCAATTTTTTTTCAAATTCTCTAGCTTGTTCAAAATAAACTTACTCTTTGATAATAATTAAAAGCAAATTAATTTGGTTAGACAAAAGCTTGTACTCATCATTAGATCTGTTAAGATTCCTATGAAATATTTTTTAAGTTCTTTCTGCCAGGCGTGCTTAATTTTGATAAATTTTAATATAATATATATTAATTTTAATTTGTTTCCTTTGAGTTCAATTTCCTCAGAGTGCTAGGAGATGGTAAAACCGATTATTGAAGAAAAGTTATTGATAAAAAGATCTATGTCAGCATTTTGCAGGTTGAAGTTGTTTGGTGGCATTTTTTTCAGCCAAAGACAAATATAAATCGCGATTAAAATGAGACCAATTCGTTTTTTTGAACGAAGTAAAGAAACGAGGCTTATAAAGAATTCAAAATCAAGAAGATCTAAACTGAGTTGAATTGGGAAAAGATCAGAGAACGTTGAGAGACTTTTAATTGAAAAATGTTGGTTATTTGGATCTACGAGATTCGAACTTACCAAAAAGTGATGAAAGAAGGAAGCAGCAGATGGAAAGGACGGATTACTGTCAGTAATTCTGACGAAATCAAGAGAATTTTCCTGTAACCATTTCAGGAAAGCTTTACCATTTCAATTATCAAAGCTGTCGCCCCAAACAGTGTTTATCGCATTCAAGTCGCCTCCAACAATTGTGCCTTCAAAATTTCTAGAATATTTCGCGATTTTACATAGACCTGAGAACAATTGAACAGAAGGAAAGCTACAAGGGATATAAATGGATCCAATTAAAATAATTTGTGATTTTCACGCCCAGACACAGTCAGTTGAGCAAAGCAATGGGGAAAAGATACACCTTGAATTTCACCACGAGAAAGTGTTAATTTTTTTTTAAGAAATGTTGTCGTAAACAAAATCGTAGTCCTATAAAAAACTCTACGAGTATAGTTATGGGCATTCCTGTATAAAACCAAAGTCGATATTATGACAATGTAGAGTGTTAAAAAGATAAATTTTTCGACTGGCGTCGATTAAGGATCTTACGTTAAACGAGAAAAAATTAAAAGCACTACGGACAATAGGATTTTTTACTTCAGCTAGAAGCCTTAAGAACTGCGTTCTTGCTTGTTCCACAGGAATTTTTTTTAAATTGTTCAAAAAGTTTTTAATTTATTTATTTACTTATTTATTTGGCCAAACAAGGCAATTACTGATTCTAACTTAAATTAATCTATCTTATGATAGTTTTTTACTTATCTTTTTTTTATTATCTTTTTTTTCTTTTTTTTTATGGTATTATGGATTGAATTACAAAGTGGGCGTATCCGCCCACAGGATTGACATTTTGTTTACAAAACTTTGTCATAAATTAATTCTACGCCTGCTAGAATTGGGGAGACAAGGACTTGGGGTTATTAGGCATGGGTCGTGCGTATTCAGGATGATGATGGAGATGACAAAAGAAGGGACATTATTAAAGATGAGGTGATTATAAAGGGGAAAGAAGGTTAAGAGGACGGAAATAGGAACTTGTAAAGATTTGTTTTAAAAGAGAATTTCGATAATACAACATCTATTAATTGGCTCATTATTGGCATATATTGTATGGTGCTGATACTCATATAATATTCGTGTGTGTCTTGTACGTCTTGAGGGCTCGTTGAACTTTATCTTATTTGATATATATTCACTGTCTACAGCTCCGTTGAGATCATCAAATGTGAAACATGAGGTAAGTAGTGTTCTTCTGGTTGATAGGGGCATTAAGTTAAGCAAGCTAAGCCTATGCACATAAAATGGCAGGGTATTGTAATCACGGGGGTTGTAGGTGTTTCTTAGAGCAAAAAGCACGAATTGCTTTTGAATAGATTCCAGTCTCTCGCTATGTGAATCGAACGCAGGATTCCAAATAATGCATCCATATTCTAGAAGTGGGCGTACTAAAAAACAATATAGCGTTTTGGTAACCCATACATTTTAAAACATGTTTGCTGGCTCTTGATGGGATTTTATCATAATGCAGATTAAATCGCAATTTATTATCTAAAACGACTCCAAGATCAACAATATGATTGACATTTTTAATTGCAATTAGTGATAAGATTTTTTCGGGAGAAAGTTATTCTATAGCATTTGTTGACGTTTAGAAATAGCTTATTCTGACTGCACCACTGCTCTAAATCAAGCTCTAAATCAAGTAAATCAAGTAGTGACAGAAATCTCCTTGGATAGGATACCTTGAAATTTGACAAATTGGGATCTACCGTGAAGATAAGACTTAAGCCATTTGAGAAGGGAGCCTAAAATACCAAACTTTTCCAGTTTGTTAGCTAGGATATTATGATCAACGCGATCGAAGGCCTTGCTAAAGTCAGTGTAGATTGCGTCAACTAGATGTCCTTTTTCCATTTTGCCTAATACATCAGAAACCATAATCATAAGATTAGTGGTAGTTGATCTACCTTTACGGAAACCATGTTGCTGTTCATTGAGTAATGGATTTATGAAACCTGTCAGTGTTTCGCATATTATTTTTTCGAATAGTTTTGGGATAGAAGATAAAATGGCAATACCCCTATAGTTTTCGACCGACCTTTTATCACCATTTTTAAATATTGGTGTGAGATGAGATGTTTTCCAATAAGAAGGAAAAACACCGTGATTAAGTGATTTATTGAAGATTATTTGTAAGGGCAAGAGCAGCGAATCTACGCACTGAATAAGAAAATTGGGTGGAATTAGGTCAGGGCCTGGCCCTTTGTTTGGATCTAGCTCAATTATAGCTGCATATATTTCGTGTTAGCTGCATCACGTGTTAGTTCGATGTGATTGATTTGAGGTGATAAATTTGTAAAAGGAGGGGGATTGTAAGATGTGTTTGTAGAAACACAGAAAACTTCCTTGAAATGATCTGCGTAAAGATTGCAAATCTCTTGAGTGCTAGAAGATGTAACATTGCCTTTGAACATGGAGGAAGGGTATCCGTTTGATTTGCGTTTGACATTCACATACTCAAAGAATTTCTTTGGCTCTACAGCAATTCTTTCTCCAATGAGATTAATATAAAGATTAAATGCTTCCTTGGATTTTACAGAAAATACTTGTGATATATCTTCATACTTCGTTCTCAATTCATCGGTGACATTGATGGTGGATTTAATGACTTTATATAATTTGTTTCTCTGATTTCTTAGATGTCTGAGATTTTTATCTAGCCATGGTTCAGAAAGTTTATTCTTTTTCTTAATTTTTGGGACATATTTATCTACAATTGTGAGGACGCGCTGATAAAAGAGTGAGACTGCACTATCGAGATCAAGTGCTAATAAATCGTTCCAATCAATAGAATCGAGACAGATCTTTATGCTATCATAGTCAGCATTTAGAAAATCGTATACTATAGCGTTATTATATGAGTGCACGAAATTTATATTGGTGGAAAAAAGCTCTGTGGATAGGGCTGAGTGGTGAGAGTTGTTAGAAAATAAGTGTTCGGCGCAGGGGTTGGAACAACGTTTATTTCATCATAGGTATTAGTAAAGACAAGGTCCAGCCATTTACCATTTTGGTTCGGAAACCTGTTAACTTGCTGAAGGTCGTTAACATAGAAGGTACTGAGTAAAGTATAATCAATCGAGTTGGAGAGGTCAACAGGAAGAAGGTAGTTGTCATTCTCATTAATAACAAATGAAATATTTGGACGATTAAAGTCACCGAAGATAACGATTCTATCTTCCTCTTTCAATGTCGTGGTAAGTGATGAGATATTTTCGCATAGATCCCTACATGTGGTTTCCCCGGAATTAGGAGGAATATAAATGACACCAATATAGATATATTGATGATCTTGAGAACTAATCCGAACTATTTGGTGGTCATAAAGTTTGTGAGAGGTAGTTTCCATTAATTGACTAGTTTGGGAGTTATTTATGGCAATTAGAACACCACCACCACGGGACTGACAGGTGTATGTATAATCTCGATCATTTCGGTAGAGTGTCCAATTGCTATCGAGGATTTCTTAGTTTTTGAAGGAGTCATTTAACCATGTTTCTGCGAATATCAAAACATTATAGTGAAACGACTTTGCGTCTACGAAAAGTTTATTTAGTTTGCCACGCATACCACCGCAATTGTGATAAAACATTTTTAGGCTATTGTTTTTTGAAGGGGGTAGACAAAAATCTAGGGGAGTGTCATTAGGAGCAATAATAATTTTTGAAGTTTGAACGAGTTTTGTTTAAATGCCATAGGCGGTTTGAAGTGGTGTGCGACGCATAAGCTGATAATTCCTTTTCTACTTCGGCTGGTGAGATATAAAAACTCTCGTGGTACTGAATGTAAATTTTTTTAAGTTCAGCCGGTTCGGTTGACTGCCATCCAATACGTAAACAATCTTGCTGCCATCCAATACGTAAACAATCTTGTAAAAGCTTTAAAGTGCTGCCACATTACTAGAGTGAAAGTAAAACTGAAATTGTTTGGCAACACCAAAAGAAAAATACATGAGAAAGGGGAAAAATAAAGTTGTACTAGTACGAAAAAGTTGGTATGTCGTATCTAAATTATTAAAAGGTATTCAGAATGGTACGAAAGTATGTACTTTTGCAACCTTGTTTCAAACCCCTATTGTTTAGATTTTAGTTACTTTAAAAACCTTTTGTTAAAGTAGAATGGCGTTGAAAATTGGAGGTGGTGAAGATCCTTTAAATGACGAGCGTTTGGGAAATGTACGCGAAGTAGGAAGTCAAGCAGTTTGGAGTTTGTCATCGTGCAAGCCTGGTACTTTTTGAAGTTTTTATTTGATATATAATATTAAAAAGGGCATAATTTCACGGCATAATTCTACTTTAGAGCCCAGAAGGCACATCTATGGGTTATAAGAAATGAGAATGGGAAAAATGTTTTCATTTACTATTTATTTCAGATTTATCATTGTGTGGGATAAATTCTCTGGGGCCACGCCTTTTTTTTTTTTTTTTTTTTTTTTGGCTCAAACTGGTGCAAGAAAAAATGGAACAATTGAAGAATAGTGGAAATGGTCTTTTTTTTTTTTTTTAAAAATGCGTGTTTTGAGCTAACAAATTGAATGGTGAAAAAATTAAGCGTCGCTCTCAAGTAGTTTAGAAGTTATAGGGGTCAACGTTTATGAAAATGGGCTTAAAAACCTGTGTTTTTTTGTTGTTGTTTTCGAACATAAGTAAACTTAATGGATATCAAAAGAAAGGTTATGCTAAAACCTTTTTGATGAGCATTCAATCATAAAAATCTATGCATTATTTTGGATGATATAACTGTTTTTGTACTCTTTGAGGTGTGCTAATTTTGGTTGTCCTTTTGAAGTGTTTGTCTTTGAGACTAGAAAAATAAATGTTTTCATAGAAGTATGTTATTTATTGTTATTTCGTAAAAGGGTGAACAGTCAAGTGTGCACAATATATAAAGTTTTATATTTTAACAATTAATACAAGTACTTTTCAAGTTTTTTGTACACTTACATATAGTATATTGAGACGAAAAAAAGCGCCGCAGGCGAAAAATTGTTATAAAAAATCGCGCGATTTTTTATAAAAATTTTTCATTTTTGGATAGTTAGCAATAAATGGATTTTTTATAATTAATACCTAACTGAATAGGTCATGTTATGACCTCTTGCTACCCATATTGCTTAAATTTTATTAAAAAAAATTAAAAAAACAGGCAAATGTGTAGTAATTTTTCAATTTTTGATCCCTATAACTTCTTAACCACTTGAGAGCGACTCTTAATTTTTTCAGAATCGAACTTAGGAGCCCCAAATCCATGTAATTACATGTAAAAAAACACAAATTTTGCATTTCCATTATTCTTCAATTATGCCGAAAAAATGGCCGCTCTCTTATGGTTAAGGAGATACAGTTCATCCAAGTTACGAAATTTCAGTTAAAATATGTGTCGTTTTTGTATGGAAATATGCTATATGAATGCGTATTTGTTCAAGCAAACCTAAGTTGGAAGCAAAGCAAACTAGTACACCTTTAAGGGGTGGTTTTGTGGTCGACCCCCTCCCCTACCCCACCCTCCCCTCACCCTCCACACCCCCTTGGAGTTTAAAATGTTATAAAAGGTAAATAAAATGTTAATAAAAATTTTACAAAGTGTTATACACAATTATGATAGATAAAAAATTGTCTTGAAGTAATAAGCGCCAATGGCGGCAACAAATTTTTGTAAAAAATCGCCAATTTTTTATAAAAATTTTTCATAGTCTTCACTGATAATAGCTGTGTTTTTTAACAAGCGAGTTGTAAAAAAACGCTCGTTTATCATATGTATACTCGCTTAAATAACACAGGAAACTGTTAGTCGCTTAAAAGTTTGCCGACCAAACGAAAAAAAATGCTTCCAAGTTATGTTCCAATAATTGTGTAAATTTCTTATAAAGGTGGCAACTATGACTGATTAATAGTCAATAGTGGTGCATGAAATCCAAATTTTTTTGTACCCAATACTTTTAACGAAATATTTAAAATTTCTTTTTGATCAATATTTCGATGAAAATATACTAATTAATAAGCAGAATTAGCAAAATTGGTTGAATTATTCCATTTATTTAAAAAAAAGTTTTGTTTATTTTAATGTTTTGTTTCAAAAATTTTAGAGTATCGGTTACATTTTCAGAACCGAGTCTGAAATACTTTTTATCTGAAAATATATGCAGCACTACTTGTCAAAGCATTAAATATCAATAAAAAAAACAAAAATAAATTGTCAAATAAAATCGTAAAAATCTCCGGCACTCCTAAAAATCCATTAGAACTCTTTGTGGTCGCTGTATTCAACAGATTTCTACGTAAGTACATGAACATGAGCAAGCTCAAAGTGATCGACTGCAACCATCCGATACCAACTCGCTACAACACTCAAGACATCAGTTTATACAAATTTTGCGTTTAGGATTTGAAAGATTCAAGAAGGGCACATACTGTTTCCAGGCTTTATTAAATTCAAATTCAAATCCACATACAAGGAGGACAAAAACAAGTGTGTTTAATAAAATTAAGTTAAAACCATAAAGAATAAAACGTTATGTAAAAATTCGGCTCTTGTTTAATCTGCTTCATTCATTGTTGTTTGGAAATTTAATGTTTTTTATCATATTTTTTTTGTTTTGTTTACTTTTTTTGACATTTGAGAAAATGCTGCCAAGTTTGGAAAATATTCTTAAGCGACTTCGTGGTCGTTTTTTGCCTACTCGCTTGGTAAAAAACACAGCTAATATAAGACGAAGCAAAAGTTATGTTTAATGAGCAGGCGAAAAATTTTTATAATAAATCGCGCGATTTTTTAAAAAATTTTCAGTTTTCGTATTAGCAAGTGGTTCACATATAATATATTCAAAAAATACCAGTAAAAATACAAAAAGACCAAGGAATAGTTATGTGTTTGAGCAATAAGCGCCGCAGCCGAAAAATTTTTATAAAAAATCGCGCGATTTTTTATAAAAAATTTTCAATTTTCCTATTTAGCAAGTTATTCATATATAATACACTCAAAAAGTAAAAAAATACCAGTGAAAATAAAAAAAGAACGAACGAATAGTTGTGTTTGAGCAAAAAGCGCCGCAGGCGAAAAATTGTTAAAAAAAATCGCGCGATTTTTTATAATAATTTTTCAGTTTTTCTATTTACCAAGTGGTCCATATGCAAAACACTCAAAAAGTCAAAAAAATACCAGTACGGGGCGCACACAAACACTGTGGAAGGAATATGGAGGCATGCCAAAACATTCCTTTCGCAGTATGGGCGAAAAAACATTTTTTTAAAGGATATTTGGCCAAATACATGTTCAGTAAATATGTAAAATCAATACGACCGTCAGTTGAGTTTTTTAAAAAAGGAAGAGAGCTGTACGATCCTATAAGAGCTCACTTGCTCACATTGCCTCAAGAACCTGAAAGTGAATCCGATTGGGATTCTGATTAAAATTATATTATTAACTAGCAACCCTCCGCGGCCTTGCTCGCGATATGTTTTAATATAAAAAACAATGTTTTATGTGATTTGTTGTATTATTGTTCGAAGAGACTTATTTTTCTAATGTATGAAAAATTCAAACTATTTGAAAACTTATATAAGTACATTATTTTTGGTTGTTTTTCTGATATTAGGAAAAATAAATTGATTGGATGAATTTTCTATCCTAAAAAGACCAAAATATTACGGAAAAACAGTTCTTCATTAGATAATCACGTGCGATTTAAAAGGATTGACCTTGTGCTTGGTTTATTGTCATAGAAAAAAAACTGTTCGTACAGGAATTGTAATCACGGTAAATCTGAGAGGATCAAGGGTATTCGAGGCATTAAAACATTTTCTCCTATGCTGAACCAGTCAGAATAATACTCTAAAACAAATTTTCAATAAATTTGGTAACACGTAACCGAATTCCATTGCATAAAAATTCGAAATTAAGTCATATTTTGTTTTCAGTGCAATGCTCAAGCATGAAGCAAACTTTATGCCATTATCCAACTGTCAGAATTGTTGAAGCAAAGGTAACAGCTTTCATGTTATCGCGAAGTTGCACTCAAATATTCGTGCGCAATTGTACGACTTGGACTTTATGCCAAAACAATGATTTTTTAAAGAAGCTTTTTTAAAATCGCCGGAAAAAACAATATTGTCCGAGTATTACTTCATAAAATGAACGAATATCTCTTTCGTTAAGGAGATTAATTCGTTCTTTTTTTTCTCGATTTACAAATGTAAGTTCTATAACTGTACAAGCCTTAAAAAATAACCTACTTAGCTTTTTAAAAAAACAAATAGCGACCCTGTGTAAAAAAAAGTTATTGTGTGTTTAAGATAAGAAAATTACTTATTAAACTCGCAAGATTGATGTTATCTTTGATTTATTATACTATTTTATACTTTTCTAACCATACCCCTATGAAAACATTTTTTATTTTATCACGAAGAAGCCACGAAAAATTTAAGGACTCAGTTTTATTTTTAAATATTACCGGAAACCAAATAGGGCAATTTTAAAAAAGTTTACTCTTTTTTTTTAATTTTTATTTCATACCTCAGCCTTTGAAATAAAACTCGTTACAGTAGTTTTTTACCAAATGAAGGACAATATCGATAATTTCCTTCTTTCAATAATAACACAGTGGGACGAAAAATGAAAAAATTTTGATTACAAGAACCATTTGTAAAAATTCTCAAAGATGATTCTTTTGGGAGTGCAACGCACCTAGTGTGACCTCTCAATGTCGTCACAATTTGTTTTAATTGATTTTTAAAAATGATGTCTTCGAATTTTGCTGCACCGACATTCAATGACGTTTTGCAGTCATTTGCTTTAGCGGAAATGGAAAACACAATCCACTTATATTCAGTAGAATTTATGGTAAAATAAGAATGTGCAAAAAGAATTTCGAAAAAAATCCAAACGGAGCGTGGAGCGAAGCCAGTTCTTGTAGTTTTTGTAAATTTCTCGAAAAATATGTGATTCTT